>JAWPHD010002005.1:0-280608 GCA_037043455.1 Cyrtodaria siliqua | reverse complement strand
AAATTCATACTATGCTGGTTAGTAAGGCCATTAACAATTACAGACTGATTATCATACTTGCTTGATGTGTAAGTGCCTTGAACAATTACATTACTTGAAACATACTACTTGCATGTTGTAGTCGCATACACAATACTACTGTAATCATACTTGCTGGTTTGTAAGGCCATAACAATTACTACTGAAACATACTTCTGGTTTGTAATAGCGCACATAACAATTACTTACTGGAAATCAGACTCTGGCTGGTTGTAAGGGCCATAACAATTACTACTGAAAGTCATACTTGCTGGTTTGTATAAGGCCATAACAATTATACTACGTAAATCATAACTTGCTGTTGTAAGGGCCATAACAATTACTACTGAAATCAACTTGCTGGTTGTAAGGCCATAACAATTACTACTGAAATCATACTGCTGGTTTGTATAAGTCGCCATAACAATACTACTGAAATCATACTTGCTGGTTTGTAAGGGCCATAACAATTACTACTGAAATCATACTTGCTGGTTTGTTAAGCGCCATAACAATTACTACTGAAATCATACTTGCTGGTTTGTAAGGGCCATAACAATTACTACTGGATATCATACTTGCTGGTTTGTATAGCGCCATAACAATACTAACTGGAAATCATACTTGCTGGTTTGTAAGGGCCATAACAATTACTACTGAAATCATACTTGCTGGTTTGTATAGGGCCATAACAATTACTACTGAAATCATACTTGCTGGTTTGTATAGGGCCATAACAATTACTACTGAATCTACTTGATAAGGGCCAAACAATTACTACTGGAATCATACTCTGGTTGTAAGGCCATAACAATTACTACTGAAATCATACATGCTGGTTTGTATAGGGCCATAACAATTACTACTGGAATCATACTTGCTGGTTTGTATAGGGCCATAACAATTACTACTGAAATCATACTGCTGGTTTGTATAGGGCCATAACAATTACTACTGGAATCATACTTGCTGGTTTGTATAGGGCCATAACAATTACTACTGGAATCATACTTGCTGGTTTGTATAGGGCCATAACAATTACTACTGAATCATACTTGCTGGTTTGTATAGGGCCATAACAATTAACTACTGGAATCATACTTGCTGGTTTGTATAGGGCCATAACAATTACTACTGAATCATACTTGCTGGTTTGTATAGGGCCATAACAATTACTACTGAATCATACTTGCTGGTTTGTAGGGCCATAACAATTACTACTGGAATCATACTTGCTGGTTTGTATAGGGCCATAACAATTACTACTGAATCATACTTGCTGGTTTGTATAGGGCCATAACAATTACTACTGGAATCATACTTGCTGGTTTGTATAGGGCCATAACAATTACTACTGAATCATACTTGCTGGTTTGTATAGGGCCATAACAATTACTACTGAGAATCATACTTGCTGGTTTGTATAGGGCCATAACAATTACTACTGGAATCATACTTGCTGGTTTGTATAGGGCCATAACAATTACTACTGAATCATACTTGCTGGTTTGTATAGGGCCATAACAATTACTACTGGAATCATACTTGCTGGTTTGTATAGGGCCATAACAATTACTACTGAATCATACTTGCTGGTTTGTATAGGGCCATAACAATTACTACTGAATCATACTTGCTGGTTTGTATAGGGCCATAACAATTACTACTGAAATCATACTTGCTGGTTTGTATAGGGCCATAACAATTACTACTGAAATCATACTTGCTGGTTTGTATAGGGCCATAACAATTACTACTGGAATCATACTTGCTGGTTTGTATAGGGCCATAACAATTACTACTGGAATCATACTTGCTGGTTTGTATAGGGCCATAACAATTACTACTGGAATCATACTTGCTGGTTTGTATAGGGCCATAACAATTACTACTGGAATCATACTTGCTGGTTTGTATAGGGCCATAACAATTACTACTGAATCATACTTGCTGGTTTGTAAGGGCCATAACAATTACTACTGGAATCATACTTGCTGGTTTGTATAGGGCCATAACAATTACTACTGGAATCATACTTGCTGGTTTGTATAGGGCCATAACAATTACTACTGAATCATACTTGCTGGTTTGTATAGGGCCATAACAATTACTACTGAATCATACTTGCTGGTTTGTATAGGGCCATAACAATTACTACTGAAATCATACTTGCTGGTTTGTATAGGGCCATAACAATTACTACTGGAATCATACTTGCTGGTTTGTATAGGGCCATAACAATTACTACTGGAATCAATCATACTTGCTGGTTTGTATAGGGCCATAACAATTACTACTGAATCATACTTGCTGGTTTGTATAGGGCCATAACAATTACTACTGAAATCATACTTGCTGGTTTGTATAGGGCCATAACAATTACTACTGAAATCATACTTGCTGGTTTGTATAGGGCCATAACAATTACTACTGGAATCATACTTGCTGGTTTGTATAGGGCCATAACAATTACTACTGGAATTCATACTTGCTGGTTTGTATAGGGCCATAACAATTACTACTGAAATCATACTTGCTGGTTTGTATAGGGCCATAACAATTACTACTGAAATCATACTTGCTGGTTTGTATAGGGCCATAACAATTACTACTGGAAATCATACTTGCTGGTTTGTATAGGGCCATAACAATTACTACTGGAATCATACTTGCTGGTTTGTATAGGGCCATAACAATTACTACTGGAATCATACTTGCTGGTTTGTATAGGGCCATAACAATTACTGCTGGAATCATACTTGCTGGTTTGTATAGGGCCATAACAATTACTAATGAATCATACTTGCTGGTTTGTAAGGGCCATAACAATTACTACTGGAATCATACTTGCTGGTTTGTATAGGGCCATAACAATTACTACTGGAATCATACTTGCTGGTTTGTATAGGGCCATAACAATTACTACTGGAATCATACTTGCTGGTTTGTATAGGGCCATAACAATTACTACTGGAATCATACTTGCTGGTTTGTATAGGGCCATAACAATTACTACTGGAATCATACTTGCTGGTTTGTATAGGCGCCATAACAATTACTACTGAAATCATACTTGCTGGTTTGTATAGGGCCATAACAATTACTACTGGAATCATACTTGCTGGTTTGTAAGGGCCATAACAATTACTACTGGAATCATACTTGCTGGTTTGTATAGGGCCATAACAATTACTACTGGAATCATACTTGCTGGTTTGTAAGGGCCATAACAATTACTACTGGAATCATACTTGCTGGTTTGTATAGGGCCATAACAATTACTACTGGAATCATACTTGCTGGTTTGTATAGGGCCATAACAATTACTACTAGAATCATACTTGCTGGTTTGTAAGGGCCATAACAATTACTACTGGAATCATACTTGCTGGTTTGTATAGGGCCATAACAATTACTACTGGAATCATACTTGCTGGTTTGTATAGCGCCATAACAATTACTACTGAAATCATACTTGCTGGTTTGTATAGCGCCATAACAATTACTACTGGAATCATACTTGCTGGTTTGTAAGGGCCATAACAATTACTACTGAAATCATACTTGCTGGTTTGTATAGCGCCATAACAATTACTACTGAAATCATACTTGCTGGTTTGTAAGGGCCATAACAATTACTACTGAAATCATACTTGCTGGTTTGTAAGGGCCATAACAATTACTACTGAAATCATACTTGCTGGTTTGTAAGGGCCATAACAATTACTACTGAAATCATACTTGCTGGTTTGTATAGCGCCATAACAATTACTACTGAAATCATACTTGCTGGTTTGTAAGGGCCATAACAATTACTACTGAAATCATACTTGCTGGTTTGTATAGCGCAATAACAATTACTACTGAAATCATACTTGCTGGTTTGTAAGGGCCATAACAATTCCTACTGAAATCATACTTGCTGGTTTGTATAGGGCCATAACAATTACTACTGGAATCATACTTGCTGGTTTGTATAGGGCCATAACAATTACTACTGGAATCATACTTGCTGGTTTGTAAGGGCCATAACAATTACTACTGAAATCATACTTGCTGGTTTGTAAGGGCCATAACAATTACTACTGAAATCATACTTGCTGGTTTGTAAGGGCCATAACAATTACTACTGAAATCATACTTGCTGGTTTGTATAGCGCCATAACAATTACTACTGAAATCATACTTGCTGGTTTGTAAGGGCCATAACAATTACTACTGAAATCATACTTGCTGGTTTGTATAGCGCCATAACAATTACTACTGAAATCATACTTGCTGGTTTGTAAGGGCCATAACAATTACTACTGAAATCATACTTGCTGGTTTGTATAGGGCCATAACAATTACTACTGGAATCATACTTGCTGGTTTGTAAGGGCCATAAAATTACTACTGGAATCATACTTGCTGGTTTGTATAGCGCCATAACAATTACTACTGGAATCATACTTGCTGGTTTGTATAGCGCCATAACAATTACTACTGAAATCATACTTGCTGGATTGTAAGGGCCATAACAATTACTACTGGAATCATACTTGCTGGTTTGTATAGCGCCATAACAATTACTACTGAAATCATACTTGCTGGTTTGTATAGGGCCATAACAATTACTAGTAACTGGAATCATACTTGCTGGTTTGTATAGGGCCATAACAATTACTACTGGAATCATACTTGCTGGTTTGTATAGGGCCATAACAATTACTACTGAAATCATACTTGCTGGTTTGTATAGGGCCATAACAATTACTACTGGAATCATACTTGCTGGTTTGTATAGGGCCATAACAATTACTACTGGAATCATACTTGCTGGTTTGTATAGGGCCATAACAATTACTACTGGAATCATACTTGCTGGTTTGTATAGCGCCATAACAATTACTACTGGAATCATACTTGCTGGTTTGTATAGGGCCATAACAATTACTACTGGAATCATACTTGCTGGTTTGTATAGGGCCATAACAATTACTACTGGAATCATACTTGCTGGTTTGTAAGGGCCATAACAATTACTACTGAAATCATACTTGCTGGTTTGTATAGCGCCATAACAATTACTACTGAAATCATACTTGCTGGTTTATAAAGCGCCATAACAATTACTACTGAAATCATACTTGCTGGTTTGTATAGGGCCATAACAATTACTACTGGAATCATACTTGCTGGTTTGTATAGCGCCATAACAATTACTACTGGAATCATACTTGCTGGTTTGTATAGGGCCATAACAATTACTACTGAAATCATACTTGCTGGTTTGTATAGGGCCATAACAATTACTACTGAAATCATACTTGCTGGTTTGTATAGGGCCATAACAATTACTACTGGAATCATACTTGCTGGTTTGTATAGCGCCATAACAATTACTACTGGAATCATACTTGCTGGTTTGTATAGGGCCATAACAATTACTACTGAAATCATACTTGCTGGTTTGTATAGGGCCATAACAATTACTACTGAAATCATACTTGCTGGTTTGTATAGGGCCATAACAATTACTACTGGAATCATACTTGCTGGTTTGTATAGGGCCATAACAATTACTACTGGAATCATACTTGCTGGTTTGTATAGCGCCATAACAATTACTACTGGAATCATACTTGCTGGTTTGTATAGGGCCATAACAATTACTACTGGAATCATACTTGCTGGTTTGTATAGGGCCATAACAATTACTACTGGAATCATACTTGCTGGTTTGTATAGGGCCATAACAATTACTAGTAACTGGAATCATACTTGCTGGTTTGTATAGGGCCATAACAATTACTACTGGAATCATACTTGCTGGTTTGTAAGGGCCATAACAATTACTACTGAAATCATACTTGCTGGTTTGTATAGCGCTATAACAATTACTACTGAAATCATACTTGCTGGTTTGTATAGGGCCATAACAATTACTATTGGAATCATACTTGCTGGTTTGTATAGCGCCATAACAATTACTACTGGAATCATACTTGCTGGTTTGTATAGGGCCATAACAATTACTACTGAAATCATACTTGCTGGTTTGTATAGGGCCATAACAATTACTACTGGAATCATACTTGCTGGTTTGTATAGGGCCATAACAATTACTACTGGAATCATACTTGCTGGTTTGTATAGGGCCATAACAATTACTACTGGAATCATACTTGCTGGTTTGTATAGCGCCATAACAATTACTACTGGAATCATACTTGCTGGTTTGTATAGGGCCATAACAATTACTACTGGAATCATACTTGCTGGTTTGTATAGGGCCATAACAATTACTACTGGAATCATACTTGCTGGTTTGTATAGGGCCATAACAATTACTAGTAACTGGAATCATACTTGCTGGTTTGTATAGGGCCATAACAATTACTACTGGAATCATACTTGCTGGTTTGTATAGGGCCATAACAATTACTACTGGAATCATACTTGCTGGTTTGTATAGGGCCATAACAATTACTACTGGAATCATACTTGCTGGTTTGTATAGGGCCATAACAATTACTACTGGAATCATACTTGCTGGTTTGTATAGGGCCATAACAATTACTACTGGAATCATACTTGCTGGTTTGTATAGGGCCATAACAATTAACTTGCTGGTTTGTATAGGGCCATAACAATTACTACTGGAATCATACTTGCTGGTTTGTATAGGGCCATAACAATTACTACTGAAATCATACTTGCTGGTTTGTATAGGGCCATAACAATTACTACTGGAATCATACTTGCTGGTTTGTATAGGGCCATAACAATTACTACTGAAATCATACTTGCTGGTTTGTATAGCGCCATAACAATTACTACTGGAATCATACTTGCTGGTTTGTATAGGGCCATAACAATTACTACTGAAATCATACCTGCTGGTTTGTATAGGGCCATAACAATTACTACTGGAATCATACTTGCTGGTTTGTATAGGGCCATAACAATTACTACTGAAATCATACTTGCTGGTTTGTATAGCGCCATAACAATTACTACTGGAATCATACTTGCTGGTTTGTATAGGGCCATAACAATTACTACTGAAATCATACTTGCTGGTTTGTATAGCGCCATAACAATTACTACTGGAATCATACTTGCTGGTTTGTATAGGGCCATAACAATTACTACTGGAATCATACTTGCTGGTTTGTATAGCGCCATAACAATTACTACTGGAATCATACTTGCTGGTTTGTATAGCGCCATAACAATTACTACTGGAATCATACTTGCTGGTTTGTAAGGGCCATAACAATTACTACTGGAATCATACTTGCTGGTTTGTATAGGGCCATAACAATTACTACTGAAATCATACTTGCTGGTTTGTATAGGGCCATAACAATTACTACTGGAATCATACTTGCTGGTTTGTGTATATGTTGGTAGCATATTCAATTAACACTGACTGGGGTTTTGTGAGCGATGATTGTGTCCCCGAATGTAGCTGCTATATACGGAATAATCTGGTTATCTTTTTACGGATATAACGGTCCTAGCTATTTAATGTATACTGAACCAAACAGCTAACGTACCAGTAGACAATACCTTTAATGTATGAACTTATTATATGCCGACTGGTACCGTTGGAATCATTTTTTAAATTTACAGTCGTTATTGACAAGATATTTGTCTCGTTCTGAATGACATTTGTTTTGATTTATCGATTGTTATTATTGAGATATTAAAGGTATATTGTCTACTGGTGCGTTGTCTGTTTTGTTCAGTATATATTGCGGTTTTGTTTGTAATAGATAAATCTGCAACTTGTATAAGTTTCGTATGAATATCGTAAAGGCTAAGCCTTGGCTTTTTGGTGGACAAACCTTAAGGTCTTAGCTATTTAGTGTATACTAAACCAAATTGCTAAGTATCAACCTAAGAATATGTCAATAATATTCTCATTGTTTTGTGTATTTTGAGCTTGATTAGAGATACGGTTAAACTGCAAAATAACGAGTGTAAATCGTCTGCTCTGATTGCATATTTTAAAACTTTTAAGTCAATGTGTTTTCTTAGAAATAAGTTATTACACTTAAACAACTGGGTATATAGGATTTTATTAAGTACTTCGAATTAGTGAAGCTTTCGATGTTCCTAATTCTAAAATATTCCATTTAAAATTATTTTGACATCATGTTTTACTAGCATTACCACTACAAATGCGTTTGCAAAAGAAATTTTCGAAATATTTAATGTTAACGCTGACTTACAGTTACTTGAATTTCAAACAATATTCAATGTAAAGGTAGGTAATTTAAGATTATTCATATTTCATTTTTTTATAGACGGAAAATCTGCGATAAATGGGTCAATTTTTTATGTTTTTTTCTATTATTTCATACCAATTTTAAGAACTGTATATCTTTAAGCGATCTTTGACTCATGTTATGTGTTTTAACAGTACATTTCATGTTTTCATATAAAGGGGGGTAACTCTTAAAAGATGTAACAATTAAACAAAAAATAAATGTTTTACAAACTATGGGTCAAAACAAAATACTTATCATATATCTATTCTAAAATATATTTAAAATAAGAAAATTAGTTAAGATAGAAAAGTTGATACTTAGCAATTTTGTTCAGTGTATATTACGTTTTTGTTTGTAATGATGGGCCGTTGATAAGATCCAGCAATGGCGAGGAAATAACTCTGATCGTTGTATATATGAAAATATCAGCACATTAACACAGAAATCAGCAAGGACTTGTTTGAGACCTAAACAGAATAAAAACTATTTAAAAAAAAGTATCTGGAGTAATTTAAAGGATGTTTAAACAATGTTTCTGACTTTAACAATTACAACTGCGAACTAGGGTTTGTAAAAGTCATTCGATACAATATTGATCTATACCTTAATCGATCCGTTTCTTCAAACTGAGACGATTGAGATATGTGAAGTTTGGATCAGATGAAAATTACGCCACGTGCACACATGAAACTAGAAGTTGATCTAGTCGTGCTAGGTTACTAAACGATAGTTTGATATATAGGTCTCACCAAACTCCATATATTGGCATTGGTTGCATCGGAAGAGGTTGAACTTTGAAGCACGTGCGCATGAAAACCGAGTTTTAGGTAAATTCCTTTCTACTCATGCTTGGTTACTTATCAATAGCTTGATGCCCATCCCCCACCAACCCCCCCCCCCCCCCCCGCCCCCACTCCCCCATCCCACAGAAAACCCAGCGTCATTCGTCAGGGTTTGGCAACACTGATAATGAGTGGACAGAGCTAAATATGTTGACCTAAAAAAATTCTGTCAGCTTGACTTATTATTATTTTGTATATTCTTAACACATTGTAAATGCCAAGGAAGCAGGTATTTAGATTATAATTTAAAAATAATTATTCGTACTCTCAGCGGTCGGATTTGTAAACATTACATCAGTTCTAAAAAAAACGGTATAGCTTCCCTATCTTTTGCGGTTATATTTCACTGCCAAAATGCAGTATTCCATTTTAAATCTTTGATAAAATAAGATTAAAAACCATAGACATCAATCATAGACATCAATCATAACAAACAAGATGGCTGCCGATCACTCTCAAAATGACGATCTCGCGATATCTCGTGTGACTTCGGCGGGGTAGCGAGATGTTGTAAAATTTTCCCATTGCGAAGAACAAGCTATATATCTCTGGTATCTATGTCTATGTAAAAACAAAACAAAAAATGGATTGATGAACATCACAATATCATTATAGTTCTGGCTTTTATTACCTCCTCTTTTCCGTACATGCTTATCAGTCCTACATATTAACACATTCGCATGATCCGGACCACCTGGGCTCATTAGCTTGACCACTGACCACTTGTAATTAGACACAGTTATAAACATCGCGATATCACTTTTATCTTGCTAGGTACGTGTTGTATACATTATGTAAGTCGGGATTTCTCAATTTTTAGGGTTGCAACATAAAGAGCATTCTGTTGGATTCTGTGTGTAGTTATACGTGTAGCAGTTCTAGCGAAAAGAGTTTTCTTATTTTTTCTCTTCAGTTCTATGCCAATTAACACTTTCATTTTTCTCATACAGTATTATTTGTTAATATTTAATTCCTATAGTGTGATAGGGTAAGTGTAGTGTGAATATGTATTAAAACAATAATGCAAATCATAATATTATTCTCCCATTTCTGCTCATGTGAGATAGGCATTTCCCTCATGTGAGATAACTCTATCTTACATGACATGTGACTTATGACGTCATGACGTTACGTCGACGTCGCCTTATTCTGGCGTAAAATCAGCAAAGTCATTGATTTTATGCTGTTAATAAACACATAATGGGAGAAAAATAATCCATCATGAGTGATCCATGTGAGATAGGGAAATCTCACCCTCGGGATCAGAATTGCAACCAGGCACTCGGCAGAGCCTCGTCCCTGGTTACAATTCTGACCCTCGGGTGAGATTTCTCTATCTCACATGGATACTCATGATGGATTCTTATAATCTTTCAAGATAATCCACTGTTTAACTTCGTAATATTAATTGTGTAACAATGAGTTTATGCCGCATCGTCATATAGTGCAGCAACCCGTTTAGGGTAATGGATATTTATTTTAATGTAATAAACTAAACACTAGCTTCATTTAGCATTGTCCCACACGTACATGCGTGCGGACGTACGTGCGCAAGCATATTCATGCGTGCGGACGTACGTGCGTGCTTGCATACGTGCGTGTGTGCGAGCGTGCGCGGTGGGGGAGGGTGGGGTGGGGTGTTCATACATAAATCATTGATAAACGTTTCAAAATTGCCCTGCGCCCCTTTAACAGAACCCAACCATTTATTCAGGACATGTCCGGAAGTAGTTTCATTTGTTGTAGTATTTGACTAAACATATACACGAAATGTAATTGCCGCAAAAGATCATTGTTAAGACATAATCACGTCTTCCTCATATAAGACAGAACATTCGTTACATGTGTCGAACCCACTAAACAAGGCTGAGTTCTTGTTGGATGAACAAGCTACACGGTGTGAAAATAAAAACAATTAATAAATTAAGAAGAACTTCGTATGGCTTTTATAATGTGCACATAGTGTTTGAATGTTAATTCTGTTTCATCCAGGTGAATAACATGAAAACAACTTTACCATTTACAGTAGTCTCGGCAAGCTAGACCGTATCATGCATATGTCTTACTTGCTCTGGATCCGTGTAGCATAGCGTAACGAAGAAATCTGAAGCGGGCCGGGTGACCGAGGCTAGGATCCGTGTAGCATAGCGTAACGAAGAAATCAGAAGCGGGCCGGGTGACCGAGGCTACATTTACAGCTATTAATGTGTTGTAGCGTAGTCACCGGAATTCCCTTTGTATCTGCACAGAAGAAAATATTTTAACTAAAATTAACACCTGTCAGAATAAGTGGTATACTCTAACTACCATTTATTGGAAGTTATTGTATGGCAGAAAGCTGAAATGGACATGCTACAAAACAAATATAGCATGGTCTCATCTCTTTGGTTTGATGGGCTGCGACCAGTTATCGCAAACACCTCGATGGGCTACGACCAGTTATCGGCAGACAGCTAAAATGGACATGCTACAAAACAAACAGAGTATGGTCTCATCTCTTTGGTTTGATGGGCTGCGACCAGTTATCGGCAGACAGCTGAAATGGAAAACAAATCAAGGGTGAATAATTAAAATAAATAACTTTAGAGTTATGGGCCTTTATCAGACGATGCTGAAGACGTGTACACAGTTTCATAGTTTCAGGCCTTATACTTTGAAAGTTATTAGCTACACTCAATTGTCAGGTAAAAGTTAACAGACAGAGGGACGGACGGACGGACAAAGCCATGACATAATACGTTTCTACGGGCGTATAAAAAGACGGGCGTATAAAAAGGATTTGGGAAACGTCTTGTAGTTTTATTTTTTTATACACGTTGTAACATTGTTTTGAACTTAACTCAAGACAAGCGTTCGTTACGCCCAAAACAAAGATATAAAGCAGTTATCTGTTATTATTTCTCATAATTGTATTTCTTAATTGTCGATTAAACCCCCCATCATTCATAAATCTGGTAATTTACGCAAATGCCTTCAGGCTCATGCACCGCGGCCATGCAATAAAAAGTGCGTGCTCAATTAACCAAATTAATAACAATATTTAAAATATTTGCATTTGCCTTTAATATCTAGTCCCATATTGGGATAATTTATATGCAAAAAGTACATAGCCGATACATTACATTTCCCCTGTGATCTGTCATAATAGGGCGTTGATGATAGGTAATAGCGTATAATTAACTTTAAAGGGATTCATGACAATTTTGATTTTTTAAAAAACGTTAGTTTTCAACATAGCTTGCATATTTGCAAACAATTACTAAAGCGTATTTGGACAGCTCAAAGCATATTGTTTTTGCATGTTTTTACTAATTGTTCATTATATATTGCATCAATAATATATTTAAAACTATGGTCAATAAAAAATAATGAAGCAAACAAATAAACAAATAATAAAAATAAATAAATAAATAAAAGAATAAATAAATGAATAAATGAAAGAATGAATGAATGATTGATTGATTGATTGATTGATTGATTGATGGAACGAACGAACGAACGAACGAACGAACAAACGAAGAACGAACGAACGAACGAACGAACGAACATGAATGAATGAATGAACGAACGAACGAACGAACGAACGAATGAATGAAACATGCTACTTTAAAAAAAAAGCTTCATATGTTAAAGAGAATGTTTGCTTCTTAGAATCACGCTTTTGCTATAACCACTAAACGTATAATTGTAACTGATAGGCACATTGTAACGTTTTAGTTATATTTGTCAAAATGAAATAGGACCTATTTTTAAGGTCATTGACCTATTTGGAGATCAAGTGACCTAATTTCAGAATATAGAAAGATCATATACCTAAAAATTTATAATTTTTCATTGCGGAGACGTTGAGATTATATCTTATTTTCAGTAGGTGATACAATTTGTGTTACTCGGTTTTTATCCTTAGGTTCTATAGTTAAAAAAAAAAATTGGCTGAGTGGAAAGATGATAATTTTCAAGATTGAAAGATACATATATTGAATCAATTTGCATGAATGTGCATGAAATATGCAGGGTTTTAAAAGTATCACACTGTAGATACCTTAATTTTAACAGTAAACTTGGTCGAACATCAAGGATAAAGACCGAGTTTATCACCTACCAGAATGTATTAGATATGTCTTGATTGATCAATTTTTAGATCAATCTATAATGATCACTCTTCATCCGTCGTCCGTCGTCGTTAACTTTTGCTTCAAACGACTTCTCCCCAGAAACCGCTTGGCCAATTTTGACCAAACTTCACATGAATAGACCTTACATGAATGCTTTTTAGATTGTTAAACTTCAGTCAGAACGACATCCAAAATGGCCGCCATTACCATATATGGTCGAAACCTTAATTTTTTTTCTCAAGAACCGCTGGACAGATTTCGACAGTTTTTCTTTTAAAATGATTGCCAACGTCTAGACTATCAAGCTTTTTCAAATGAAGTCCCCGGTGTCAAAAATGGCCGTGCCCACGGGGTCCAAAATTTGTATACTGAGATTTTGCATGTTTATAGGAAAAATAATTAAAACATCTTCTTCTCTGCAACTACAAGAGCCAGAGGTTTAATATTTTGCATTTACTACAAGCTTATGGTCTTCTACCAAACCTGTTAAAATGGTGATCCTGGGGTCAAATTTGGATCCGCCCCAGAGGTCACATGTTGTACAGCGACTTACATAAGGATTATTTTTAAAAAAAACTTCTCAGAAACAGCTTGGTCAATTTTGACCAAACGTCACATGGATGATCCTAAGGTGAATGATTTTCAAATTGCTAAAATTAGGTAAACACGACATCCAAGATGGCCGCCATAGAAAAAAATCTTTAAATTACTTCTTGTACACTGGGAAGCTAAGGCCGGGGTTCAAATGAACATGCCAGGCTCATCTTCCATGTACATCGACTGGAGGTTTTATATATATATTTTTGTATTCTTCATTTTCATTATTGTTTCCTTTGGATGCGTTTTTCCTTTTGTTTATTTTTTCTAAAGTTTGTACATGTATATAAAGATGTTTCATGTTTTACATAGACTTATATAGGGAACAACTTTAAAAAATATTTTCTCTAAAATTACAAGAGCCAGAGGTTTAATGTTTTGCTTTGGCTATTGGCTTATGGTCCTCTACCAAGTTTTTTTCAAATGGTGGCCATTGGGTCAAATATGACCCCGCTCCAGGGTCAAATGTTTTACATAGACTTGTATAGGGAAATACTTAACAAATATTCTTCTGAAATTACAAGAGCAAGAGGTTTAATATTTTGCATTTACTATAAGCTTATGGTCCTCTACCAAGCTTGTTCAAATGGTGATCCTGGGGTTACATGTGGCTCCGGCCCAGGGGGCACATGTTTTACATAGACTTATATAGTGATAATCTTCAAAAAGTCGTCTTCTCAGAAACAGCTTGGTCAAGTTTGATCAAACTTCACATGGATGATCCTTAGATGAATGTTTTGAAAAGTTGTTAAAATAAGTTAAGCGTGACATCCAAGATGACCACCATAGAACAATATTTGAATTACTTCTTTATATACACTGGGAAGCTATGGCCGCGGGTTCAAATTTTTATTCTTCATTTTTATTATTGTTTACTGTTTGGATGCGTTATTTTTTGTTGGTTATAAAGAGTTTGCATGTTTTACATAGACTTATTTAGGGAAATCTTAAAAAAAATCTTCTTTTAAATTGTTAGCTTGGAGTTGTGGGTTTAAATTTCGGTTGATGGTGTTGTTGTGTTTTGCAACTGCAAAAAGGTATTGAAAGGAATATAATGATAAAACCCCCTTGATATAAGAGTCATTTTAGCTTGTAGAGCATCCACAGGCCCTCTTGTTCTGTATTATTATTAATGATTGCTAACCCCTGATCTACCAAGTTTGCTCATTTGAAATCCCTGTGGTCAAAGATGGATGTAACCCCTGGGTCCAAAGTTTGTATGTAGAGATTTTGCATGTTTTTACATACTCACATAAGGAAAGACTTAAACACATTGTCAATTAGCATTTGCGAGAGGACCCTTTTTTTTATCATTGCAAAGATCCTCAGGTGATTGATTCAGGGCCATCTTGGCCCTCTTGTTTTGATGATGCTCTACCAAAATACCTACTCTTACTAGCTTAAACATTCCTATGGTTCATTAACACATTGTTTGTGTTATTTAGAGCCGCCCCTTACCTACTCTTACTAGCTTAAACATTCCTATGGTTCATTAACGTGCTTGGATGATAGACCGATACACGGGACAGCCCGATTTAGGTCCCTATCCGACGAGGCTAAAGAAAAGTGCCTTGTCCAAGAACACCCCCACAAAACTCAGTGAGACTTGAACTGGGTCCTCTTGGTTTTAGTCCACCGCGCTATCCACTGGGCCAAGCCAGCCCCATCATACACCTGGGATAATTTATGTGACTTTTTTTTTTATTTGTGATGACCTTGCAGGTATTTTCTTTTATTTCAAAACAAAAATATCGTTGAAGTCAAGGGATCAGACATGTCAGGTTTCGCCCTTAAGAACTTACTGTGCTCGAGCAATCGATGTAGAAGAAGGAATATGGAACTTAACAAATATAGCCTGTGACAGTAGCTCTAGTGTGTGAATCGTGGTACGTTTCGTGAGGCTGGTTGTTGTACTTCCGAAGTTATCGCGCGGACAACTCTATACCAACGGACAGCCCTATACCATATGCCCCGTTTTTTTCAAATGGACATATGAAATTGCCATCTCAGGTGGGGCCGAGTACGATTAAACATGGCCTTCAGCTCAAGGCCAAGTAATTGCCATCTCAGGTGGGACCGAGTACGATTTAACATGGCCTTCAGCTCAAGGCCAAGTAATTGCCATCTCAGGTGGGATCGAGTACGATTAAACATGGCCTTCAGCTCAAGGCCAAGTAATTGCCATCTCAGGTGGGACCGAGTACGATTTAACATGGCCTTCAGCTCAAGGCCAAGTAATTGCCATCTCAGGTGGGACCGAGTACGATTAAACATGGCCTTCAGCTCAAGGCCAAGTAATTGCCATCTCAGGTGGGACCGAGTACGATTTAACATGGCCTTCAGCTCAAGGCCAAGTAATTGCCATCTCAGGTGGGATCGAGTACGATTAAACATGGCCTTCAGCTCAAGGCCAAGTAATTGCCATCTCAGGTGGGACCGAGTACGATTTAACATGGCCTTCAGCTCAAGGCCAAGTAATTGCCATCTCAGGTGGGACCGAGTACGATTTAACATGGCCTTCAGCTCAAGGCCAAGTAATTGCCATCTCAGGTGGGACCGAGTACGATTTAACATGGCCTTCAGCTCAAGGCCAAGTAATTGCCATCTCAGGTGGGATCGAGTACGATTAAACATGGCCTTCAGCTCAAGGCCAAGTAATTGCCATCTCAGGTGGGACCGAGTACGATTAAACATGGCCTTCAGCTCAAGGCCAAGTAATTGCCATCTCAGGTGGGACCGAGTACGATTTAACATGGCCTTCAGCTCAAGGCCAAGTAATTGCCATCTCAGGTGGGATCGAGTACGATTAAACATGGCCTTCAGCTCAAGGCCAAGTAATTGCCATCTCAGGTGGGATCGAGTACGATTAAACATGGCCTTCAGCTCAAGGCCAAGTAATTGCCATCTCAGGTGGGATCGAGTAAGATGAAACATGGCCTTCAGCTCAAGGCCAAGTAATTGCCATCTCAGGTGGGACCGAGTACGATTAAACATGGCCTTCAGCTCAAGGCCAAGTAATTGCCATCTCAGGTGGGATCGAGTAAGATGAAACATGGCCTTCAGCTCAAGGCCAAGTAATTGCCATCTCAGGTGGGATCGAGTACGATTAAACATGGCCTTCAGCTCAAGGCCAAGTAATTGCCATCTCAGGTGGGATCGAGTAAGATGAAACATGGCCTTCAGCTCAAGGCCAAGTAATTGCCATCTCAGGTGGGACCGAGTACGATTAAACATGGCCTTCAGCTCAAGGCCAGTACGATTAAACACGGCCTTGTTAGCACTCCAATGTCAACAGCTCTAAACTGGCAGTCACAAGTAAACAACTAAGCATCAACTGAACTTTCATTTTATTTTATTTTCTCATAAAACACAATCAGCATGTTTTACTTCAACACAGGGAAGTGTAAGAAATACTTGACAATGTATAAATAGCAGAAACAGTTACATTTGTGAACATGAAGCACTGTATTTTGGCACAGACATATTTGGGTACAGGGCGTTTCATACATTGGACATTTCGTACCAGTTTTGGTACCATACAGTTGGACGTTTCGTACCCTGGCCTTTGGACGTTTCGTATTCTTCCGTTGCGACGTTTCGTACCCTGCCGTTGGAAATAGTCATTGGGCTGCATTGTTTCAGATAGGAATTGACTGTCTAATAATGTTTAATTGTTTAGTTGTTTGTGTTTTATTAAAACGTTTTGTTACCATGTTATTAATTTTTAGATTAAAATATACTCACAAAAGACATAACAAAATTGTGTAAGTTCTTAATTTTTTGCCACGTGGCCACACACATTATTACTAGATTTGTGATGAATTTTGTTCACCTATTCGGAGGTTATGTAAACACTTAAAAGACACAGTTATGTACGCAATAATGGCTAATAGTATATACAATTGTTTTATTTGGTAAAATGTGAAAAGGAGAACTTTATATTAATTTTACATAAAATAATAGTACATCACACTTCAACATGTACGAGGGTGCTTCAAAAAGTTCTGTCACTAGGCATATATCCTTTGAACTGGATATTACACTGAGAAAAAGTAGTGTATTTATAGTACTACTGGGTTCGCTCTCTTAAGTTCCACAACAAAAATGAAACATTTCCAGTTATTTATACCCCTGAATTAGCTCCCCCTACCACACCTTTTGGATACTGGCATCTCTGAAAATGTCCATGTAACAAAAAGTCGTAAAAATTAATTGAATAACTCTATGCTTTTAAATTTTCTTGTACGCCATCTGTTGTTATTCGCCCATTATCCATGAAAATGATTTTCGAGAATTCGGAAAGGTCTTGCTGCAAACCAGATATGAGTGAATGCATATCCCTTAATTTTAGCAGATAACACTTATTTTCTTCATTTTGTTTACGGAAATGTTATAATATCTTTTAAATGTCGTAATTATTCTCATAATATTAATATGTTTTCATATTTGTTTACAAATCCTAGTCCTTCAGTGTTTAAATTTCATATTCAACACATTCTTGTAGAATTTTGTACAATGTTTAGTGAAAATATTGATCAACCAAAAACTGCCCTTCCATTTAATGTCCATTTATCATTAAATTAATTGTACACGTTAGCTTAAAATGTTAATTTCTAAGACAATGCCTTTTCATCTACCATGCTTAAATTCTGAATCTTGTAATGCACAGATATAACTGGTAATGTATGAGAAATTTCAAAGGTCTTCGACAAGTACTTAAAGAGAAACAGGCATTTAAAAAAAGTAACAATTAACATACCTTAAAAAACTCAGGACGTAAATGCCTCAGTATGTATAAGTGATGTGTATTAAATGTTCCATAACTCGTCACACAAAAGATACAGCATTCATTTTACCATCAATAGAATGGTATTGAAACTCTCTTTCATTTGGTACCAAACATCAGCACTCACAACGAGCACATAATTGTTAAAACGCGTTAGTGACAGAACTTTTTGAATGACCCTCGTACATGTAAAATACAAAATCAAAATCGCCGATCTTAAACAGGCATGTTTATCTAAAACATGAATTTAATTAGCATGCAAAATGCGCTTTGGACGTTTGTACCCTAAAATGGGTACGAAACGTCCAATGACCCAGGTAAGAAACGTCCAAAGGCAAAGTACGAAACGTCCAATGCATTGGATGTTTCGTACCCAAAATTGGGTACGAAACCCATATATTATTGGTGAAACGTTAGAATACGAAACATCCAGGGTACGAAACGTCCATAATTCTGTATTTTCCTCAGCAAAAAACAAGTTGAGGCGCTATGACTCTTCTATGATGGCTGTATACAAGAATGGTTGCATGTTCTTTAGGGCTACAGGACGACCTTGATATTTTTTCCACAAACTTATTTTTATCTGAAAATTATCTGTTCTAGAAATGATAAACCAGTACATTCTGTTTAATATTAGTAACAGGAAATAGTTGCTGTTATACCCCATGCCCAACAACAAAGCTTTTACAGAAATCCAAAAAAAATCAAATGATCATACTCGGCTTGTTTTGATCAATAACAAATGCATTTTCTTCTTCTTTATTCTTCCACCTACTGGAAAACCATCGTTGTACATCATTCTTGTAGAAAACCATCGTTGTACGTCATTCTTGTATAGATTTAAACATATTTATTTTACCTCGATTGCGAAACAAGTTATTGCAACATATATAAATCTCTCTTGATGGCTTCCTGTGTAGTACCAGAACTCAGCAATGTGGATTAATTATCTAGGATAACTAATATGGGCATGGTGAGGATCGAACCAACCACCTCTTGATCGATCTGGAGTCACGTTCTACCACCGGACCACCCACTATACTTCTTGTATGACATGCACAGTTATAGAATATAGGGTTTTAACGAGACACACTGCAATGTTGGTTTTAAATACCTCACGGCATCCCATTAGTTTTTCTACATAAATTGCATTTGTTCAATCATTAATATTAATTATAAGAATTGTATCAGGCAAATAGTTTTTGCATATTACTAACTGCTGATTTCATTTCAACAATAATATATTCAAACCTATGGTAGATTAACAAAAAAAGTAAAAAAATCTAAATTGTATTTAAATATATGCAAGCAGATTTAAAGTCAAAATGACACCGGATTAATAAATTAAGGCTGATTTTAATAAGTGACAACTGTTTAAGACTTCAATATTATAAAGTGTCCCTTTAATAATAACAGTTCAAGGTATAGCTATATTCTAATGTAGAGATGTTGAGATTTTATCTTATTTTCAGTAGGTGATAAAAATGTGTTACTTGGTTTTTATCCTTAGGTTCTATAGTAAAAACCATCTTTGGCAGAGTAAAAAGACGATACTTTTCAAGGTTTCGATTTTGAATACATATTTTGAATCAGTTTGCTTGAATGTGCATGAAATACACAGGGTTTTAAAAGAATCACACTGTAGAAACCTTAATTTTAACAGTAAACTTGAACTGAATTGGGGTTTTAAGGAGCACCAACACATGAAAAGTTATATGGCACCTAACAGGAATGAACATGCCAGCCTCATCCTCCATGTACATCGAGATAAAATATGGAGAATGGACCTAGAACCTTCTCACCTGCAGAACTGCAGAGTTGATGTAAATTCTATTGTAGACACTCCATTTACGCTGGAGCCACGTTTATTGTTTTTCTGCCACTGCTCTAGTGATTTGAGCGAGATGGTACCTGAAACAATGCAGGGGTCATGATGAAGACCTTTAATGAGCATGAACAAAAAATGTTAAAATTAATTGGGGGGGGGGGGGGGGGGGGGGGGGGGGGGGGTTCTACCCCTCTGCCTACCCCTCCAACGGGATCTGCAGTGGCCCTATTCTTTGCCCCGGAACTAAACAGGGTTGCTGTTTCAACATCAAGGATAAAGACCGAGTTTATCACCTACCAGAATGTATATGTAGATCTAATTTCAGATCACTTGATTGGTCAATTTTTTTGATGATGCTTTATCAAAATTATGAATAGCATATAGTATATTCTCTGGCAGACGTTGATGATACACAAAGTTCTCCAAGAAGTGGAAAAATAACACAAGAACAAGAAAAATAATGAGTCTATAACCACACTGTGAATACATCTGTGTTTACGTGTGTAAAACAAATGTTTTAGACTTCTATATAACAAAACGAAAACACATTGGTGTCCGAAATGGAGGATAACACTGAATTTGTCATTTATAACTTATTCTTAAACGAAATTTAATATCTATTTTATAGATTTTTGGTTCAGTTTTGGAGGCAAGCCAATCTAGACTAGATACAAACATTTTTGAATACATTATAACAGAATGAATTGAATTGGGGTTTTAAGGCAAGGTTATATGGCGCCTAACGGGAATGAACATGCCAGGCTCATCCTCCATGTACATCGAGATAAAATATGGAGAATGGACCTAGAACCTTCTCACCTGCAGAACTGCAGAGTTGCTGCAAATTCTACTGCAGACACTGCATTTACGCTAGAGCCACGTTTATTGTTTTTCTGCCACTGCTCTAGTGAAGTGAGCAAGATGGCCCCTGAAACAATGCAGAGGTCATGATGAAGACCTTTTAAATGAGCATGAACAAATAATGATAAAATGAACATGAATTTGGTGGGGGGGGGGGGGGGGGGGGGGGGTTCTACCCCTCTACCTACCCCTCCAACGGGATCTGCAGTGGCCCTTTTCTTTGCCCCGGAACCACACAGGGCTATAGTAGAATGAATATGACTACACACTCATTATAACAATTTAATATAACAATCAAAAACTAAACAATTATTATTAGTTTATCAGTAAAAAGCACATATATTAGAACACCTGTCACTTTCTTTATCACAAAAATGTTTACTAAAACATAATTAAAAAAAAACTGTCACAATATGATAATGCTGTACAAGGATTAAAAAACATGCTATCCAATACTCTGGAATGTGTACATTTTACAGTCTACAATGAAAACATAATGGTTTTGTTGAACAGAGAAAATAAAATGGTTCTAAATTTCCCCAGTACGACCTCACACACTTGGCCCTACATAATTTTCTAGCACTCAGTATTACTGATCCACATTCACTCAGTAATATTGATCCACATTCAATCACTCAATAATATTGATCCTCTTTCAATCAACCGGCAATACTGATCCACATTCACTCAGTAATATTGATCCTCATTCAATCAATCGGCAATACTGATCCACATTCAATCAGTAATATTGATCCTCATTGAATCAATCAACCGGCAATACTGATCCACATTCAATCACTCAGTAATATTGATCCTCATTCAATCAACCGGCAAAACTAATCAACATTCAATCACTCAGTAATACTGATCCACATTCAATCACTCAGTAATATTGATCCTCATTCAATCAACCGGCAATACTGATCCACATTCAATCACTCAGTAATATTGATCCTCATTCAATCAACCGGCAATACTGATCATCCTCATTCAATCAACCGGCAATACTGATCATCCTCATTCAATCAACCGGCAATACTGATCAACATTCAATCACTCAGTAATATTGATCCTCATTCAATCAACCGGCAATACTGATCATCCTCATTCAATCAACCGGCAAAACTGATCAACATTCAATCACTCAGTAATACTGATCCTCATTCAATCAACCTGCAATACTGATCCTCATTCAATCACTCAGTAATATTGATCCTCGTTCATACATGAACACATGATTACCACCCAGTTTAGTGCATACTCTGTCATCTCCTATTTTTTCTTTCTTTTCACTCTTCTGTCTCTATATATCTCTCTGTGTCACCACCATAAACTACTAACTAAGCAAAAAACACACTGATTCTGATACCAATGGAAGAAATCAACTAGTCTTCAGTCCCACTGACACAAAGAAAACACAGAATTTAGAATCATATATATCTGGTATCTGAAGTATTCTGTGAACCGTTAGCAGAGACATGAAATATAAAACAATGTTCTGAGTTCTTGTATCTTGGCTCACACATATATCTGTTTTTAATAGTGTGTTGGTTTATCATTGGTTAGTACATCACATGACAAAATTGTCTCTTTCCATTGGTTAATATTGCAGGCACTGTCAAAGCATAGTGCCCCTCATAAAAGCCATAATCATGTAGGTGCCATTGTTACATATACAGAATAATGAATTCTTGTGTAAATTCCTAGATAAAAATGAATATGGTAATCGGATCATCTGATGTACTACACCCATTATAGTCTGCTAAATGCTGTCATAATTTTGGTCGGACTGAGTAAAAAATAGATCCCCCAATAACAGACAAAAATTATAAATATGGCCTCCAGCTATTAAACTGTCTTTTGGCTTAAAGTATGATAAATGTTGCCTTTTTTGTGATCAGTCAACCTTTTCAGGTTTCTGTCCATCAATTTCAATTTCTGGGGACTGTTCCCCATTATCATCACATTCCGGAATTCCTAATGTCTCCGGTAAGGAGGCAGTAGACCCAAACTTTTTCCGTCTTGGTCCTAAATTGACAAAATAACCTTTGTGGGACCTCTGTTGCAGAACCGTCATATGTAATTTGCTAACATCATGATTCACAGTATGGAAAACATCATGTGATGAGTTGATAGAGTCATGTGACTTTTGCTCATCGTCAACTGTCTTAGTATCAACTTTAGAACAGGGGAGATCACTGTTTAAGTTTGTGTTCTTGGGAAAATCTGAAAAAGTTATCCCCCCTGTTTGTTCAATCACCTGAGTATCAGGAAGCATAGTCAACTCTGTGTACGAATCAGCGGAATATATCTCACTAAAATGTCTCGACAATTTGGAATCGCAAGATACCCTTCTGATATGGGTATTGTCCGAAGTTGACGAAGAGGCGGAGCTACTGGCTGGAGATTTGTTGCGATTGGTCGATTCTGCTGGAGACTCCTCCTCCTTGGCAGACTCTGATTGTTGCTTCTCCTCGTGATAGCGCTGTATCACTTTGTAGGAATGTCCGAGTAGAATAATGCTATTCAGGATTTTGAAAGTTATGAGGCTGAAAAAACAAACAAAACGATATCTAAAAGGAAATGTATGAACATAAGTATGGGAACAAATTTGTTACGGTATAAAACATTAACCAGAATATACCATTTCCAAGTATTTATCATTCAGACAATTAAAAAGAGTTCCGAATTGGCCCGAGGTTACCCTACTGTAACATAGAGGTTAAATAAGATTTCCTTAAGAAAGGTCATCTTTGATAATGCAAAGAATGACCAAACCGACTGCTTATTTTGCATGGATAACTAGACTACATCCGAGCTTAATAATATATATGTATAATGCACATTGCATTACGGTTATGAACACTTTTTAAACATATTTTTGTGGATATACAATGCAAGCAAAGCTCCAAACAGTGGCAGACTGCAACTCACTGGGAACTGGGAAAAAGATATGGTAACTAACCCTACTATTCTCAAGTAGTGTCAAAGCACTAACACACAATAATAATTATGATTTTCAGCATATTTTTCCCCATTTCTTACCACAAAAACAGAACAAAGAGTATAATATAACTCATCCACGTGGATATCTTCACAGTTTTACTGAGGATCCTGTACAGTAGACACGCCAGTGGCAACGGGGTCAAACCCATACGTCGCGATACCAGGTCTGAGTGGTCCGTGAACGCCTGAAAAAAGTCAGAGTGGTACGTGCAACATTTCTCTATAATTAATGGAATAAATGAAGAAGAGGTCATGTGTCAGAATAGTTCTCTATAATAACTCTGTATAGATGAAGTTGAAATATCAGAACATTTCTCTATAACAAGACCTCGGTCTGAGGTTGTCTCATCCACTGCGGTAACTGCATATGAAATATTTTATTAAATTTGTGCTTAAATGATGTCCACCAAAGACAACAGTGCATATGACAAATAAAAGCGAGGTAATCATAAGAAGTCGTTACTGAGGTTAAGTGGTTTAACCAGGGTGTAGTTTTGGGAAAATAATGCAAAATATGACCTTGACCTTGGTATTTTTTGTTGTTGAGCGATGTCCACCAATGCCAACAATACATATTAATTATGACCAAGTATCAAAGAAATAAAGTGAGACAATCACATAAAGTTAACTGAGGTTATGTTCCCTAACCAAGGTCAAGTTTGGGGAAAATAACGCAAAATATGACCTTGGCCTTGGTATTTTTTGTCGTCCAGCGATGTCCACCAAAGCCAACAATACATATGACCAAGTATTAAAGACATAAAGTGAGACAATCACATAAATTTGACTTAGGTAAAGTTACCTAACCAAGGTTAAGTTTGGGGAAAATAACGCAAAATATGACCTTGACCTTGGTAATTTTTGTTGTTCAGTGATGTCCACCAATGCCAACAATACATATGACCAAGTATCAATCAAAGAAATTAAAGTTATCAGGAAAAGTTTACTGAGGTTAAGTTACCTAACCAAACTGATGTTTAGGGTAAATAATGCAAAACATAACCTTGACCTTGGTATTTTGTTGTTGTTAAGCGATGTCCAACAATGCCAACAATACATATGACCAAGTATCAAAGACATACAGTGAGGCAATCACATGAAGTTAACTCAAGGTTAAGTTACCTAACCAAGGTTAAGTTTGGGGTCAATATGCAAAATATGACCTTGACCTTGGTAATTTTTGTTGTTCAGTGATGTCCACCAATGCCAACAATAAATATGACCAAGTATCAAAGAAAGAAAATGAAACAGTTAACTGAGGTTAAATTTAATACCTAACCAAGGTTAAGTTTTGGGAAAATAATGCAAAATATGATAGCGACCTTGGTAATTTTTGCATTACGTAATGTCCCTTGACCCAACAAAGCACCTGAGAAAATTTCAGAAAAATTCGCAGCCGCCAGAAAAGTGATTGCTATGTCTCGTTACCCACTATTATGGGCGGGACAAAAATAAGTATAGGGTAAATGAATAATATTAGGTTTAATGTGCTGGAAGTTAATGTGACTTTTGGCTCATTTAATGTTTTTGCCTCTTTTCATTACCTTCATCTTGTTTCATATATACTTAAAAAGTCTCAAACAATTACAAACATCACCTGACAACTTGTTTGTTACAATATTGTAAATATCCCATAAAATCTTGTTGGTAACAACTGCAAACAACACCTGACAACTTGTTGGAGAGACCTTTGTTTCAGTTTCTAAGTGTATTGTTTCCAAACGACTGCAAATATTACCAGGCAAGTTTTCTAAAATGGTGGCAAATATTACCTGACTAGTTGTCTAACCCTTGCAAACATTACCTGACCAGTTGTCTAACCATTGCAAACATTACCTGACCATTGCAAACTTTACATTAACAGTCATCTAACCATTGCAAACATCACCTGACCAGTTGTCTAAACCTTCCAAACATTACCTGACCAGTTGTCTAAACCTTGCAAATATTACCTGACCAGTAGTCTAACCATTGCAAACATCACCTGACCAGTTGTCTAAACCTTCCAAACATTACCTGACCAGTTGTCTAAACCTTGCAAATATTACCTGACCAGTAGTCTAACCATTGCAAACATTACCCGACCAGTTGTCTGACCATTGCAAACATCACCTGACCAGTTGTCTAACCATTGCAAACATTACCTGACCAGTTGTCTAAACCTTCCAAACATTACCTGACCAGTTGTCTAAACCTTGCAAATATTACCTGACCAGTAGTCTAACCATTGCAAACATTACCTGACCAGTCGTCTAACCATTGCAAACATCACCTGACCAGTTGTCTAACCACTGCAAACATTACCTGACCATTGCAAACTTTACATTAACAGTCATCTAACCATTGCAAACATTACCTGACCAGTTGTCTAACCATTGCAAACATTACCTGACCAGTTGTCTAAACCTTCCAAACATTACCTGACCAGTTGTCTAAACCTTCCAAACATTACCTGACCAGTTGTCTAAACCTTGCAAATATTACCTGACCAGTAGTCTAACCATTGCAAACATTACCTGACCAGTCGTCTAACCATTGCAAACATCACCTGACCAGTTGTCTAACCACTGCAAACATTACCTGACCATTGCAAACTTTACATTAACAGTCATCTAACCATTGCAAACATTACCTGACCAGTTGTCTAACCATTGAAAACATTACCTGACCAGTTGTCTAAACCTTGCAAATATTACCTGACCAGTTGTCTAACCATTGCAAACATTACCTGACCAGTTGTCTAACCATTGCAAACATTACCTGACCAGTTGTCTAACCACTGCAAACATTACCTGACCATTGCAAACTTTACATTAACAGTCATCTAACCATTGCAAACATCACCTGACCAGTTGTCAAACCACTGCAAACATTACCTGACCATTGCAAACTTTACATTAACAGTCATCTAACCATTGCAAACATCACCTGATGAGTCATCTAACTGTTGCAAACACTACATGACCAGTTGTCTAACCATGGCAAACATTACCTGGCCAGTTGTCTAACCATTGCAAACACTACCTGTCCAGTTTTCTAACCATTGTAAACATTACATTAACAGGTGTCTAACCATTGCAACACAACCTGACCAGTAGTCTAACCATGGCAAACATTACCTGGCCAGTTGTCTAACCATTGCAAACATTACCTGGCCAGTTGTCTAACCATTGCAAACACTACCTGTCCAGTTTTCTAACCATTGTAAACATTACATTAACAGGTGTCTAACCATTGCAACACAACCTGACCAGTAGTCTAACCATTGCAAACATTACCTGACCAGTTGTCTAACAACTGCAAACATTACCTGACTCTGCCTGCTGGATGCCATATCTAATGCAAGTTTCACTTTGAACTCACTGTATACCTGGTGTAAATAAAAAACACATTAGTAAGTTACTGATTATTTATGTCAAAACTTCCACTAGAATAAACATTATTTATAACCAAAAGATGTTTGTTTGTTTGTATGGTGTTTTAGGCCAAGATAAAAAATAGTCGTGTTTCTGGTTTCCTGCTCCAAAAAAATAGGGTAGGTAGGTAGATATTTTTTTTTTTTACTACACGAAGCCGAAGGTAGAAATTACAACCAGAAAACATAATTCTAAACTCTGATATTGAGGGCCTCAAGGATGTATCTATTAATATATATAATTTACAATTACTCCAAAATGGACTTTGAACTCATCACATGAGATGTTTTGATAGGAAAAATACATACAGAACCGGTGACAGTAATATTGTAGCCTTTATATGAAGGATGAACCTCCCCGATAATATTGGCCACCAATTTGTTGGTAGCAATATCGTCGTCATCGCGGCACAAGAGATCACAATTTTTTCTCTCTTTCTCTCCTTTGTTTTCTTTTTTGTTTTTGAAACCGGAAAAAAAGTTTCGGAAATCTGAAACAAGACTATTTTTTTTCGTGGCCGTACGTCATTTTCAACACTTGTACGGTTATATATGATTGTCGATTTTTTGTCGATTTTTTGTGGTGGAGGCAGACCACCCATTTTTTCTGGGTAGAACCAGTACTGTACACCTCCCACCATCCGTAAGAATCGCCACTTCCTCACTTACAAGTCGAGCTCCGAGTGGGATTCGAACCCGCAGCGGTGAGAGGCGAAGGTTTACAACCAAACGTTGTTAACCATTCGGCCACGGAGATGCCTGTAAACATAAGGTCAATGAGGGCATTCAGGACTCTCCCATCGGTTCCCGAAAGCGCCTTCTCTAGCCATAGACAGCCATTGGTAAGCATCGGGTACCTTCATTAGTTGTCAATTTACCTATGGGTAAGATCTTGGTAACCAATCTTGACATGATGATGACTAAACCTAAGGTAGCATTGGTGGCCTTGTTATGACAAAAGTTTAAAATGGCTACAAACTTCATCTCCCAAACACACCTATTGCTGACAATTTAATCCCAATAAAAAATACCAGTGAATAATAAAACGTAAAATATCTACAAACTCAAATGTCCAGTTTTGAAGTATAAAAATCGAAAGTATCCCCTGCCTTGCCATTTGGCTAATATATCAGTAGCCAATGGTAACCTTGCGCTGCCGTTAAAACCATATACTACCATATCTGTTCAGAGTTTACTGGTTACAAATTGCAACATAGGTACCCAATGGTAATCATATGCTAAAAAGTGTTTATTGTTTTATACACATGCACTCTTTACACAAATATAATATATATTAAAGAAAGAAGGATTGATAGAAGAATTAATACAAGAGGTCAATGACCTTGAAGCTCTACTGATTGATTTTGATTTCAGGAAGTAGTCGCTACAGACTTGTTTTTTGAAAATCTATTTTTAACCGTTGCGGCCATCTTGAATTTCCGGCCGACCTGAAATTTTGCTAAGATCAATAAGACATTAAGAGCAACATTCCTGTGCAGTTTCATGAAAATCCGTCAGGTAGTTTCAAAGAAGTAGTCGCTACAAGTTTTCATTATATAACTCTATGTAAACAAAGCAGCCATGTTTAAGGTCAAATCAAAACGATTTTCGACAAGGACCAACATCATGTCATACTGATCATTTTAGAAAAAGTCCCATATCAATATCTCTTATTGTTTTGAAGAAGTAGTCGCTACAAACTTATTTATTTTAAATCTATTTTTAGCTGTGGCGGCCATCTTGAATTTCCGGCCGACCTGAAATTTTTCTAGGATCAACTAGACATCAAGAGCAACATTCCTGTGAAGTTTCATGAACATCCGTCAAGTAGTTTCAGAGGAGTAGTCGCTACAAGTTTTTACTATATAACTCTATGTAACCAAAGATGGCCACTGGCAGCCATGTTTAACGTCGAATCAAAATAATTTTCCACAAGGATCTACATCATGTCATGCTGATCATTTTAGAAAAAGTCCCATATCAATATCACTTATAGTTTTCAAGAAGTAGTCGCTACAAACTTATTTTTTAAAAATCTATTTTTAGCTGTGACGGCCATCTTGAATTTCCGGCCGACCTGAAATTTTGATAGATCAATTAGACATCAAGAGCAACATTCCTGTAAAGTTTCATGACAATCCGCCAAGTAGTTTCAGAGGAGTAGTCGCTACAAGTTTTTACTATATAACTCTATGTAAACAAAGATGGCCGCTGGCAGCCATGTTTAACGTTGAATCAAAACGATTTTTGACTAGGATCAACATCATGTAATGCTGATCATTTTAGAAAAAGTCCCATATCAATATCACTTATAGTTTTCAAGAAGTAGTCGCTACAAACTTATTTTTTAAAAATCTATTTTTAGCTGTGACGGCCATCTTGAATTTCCGGCCGACCTGAAATTTACTAGGATCAATCAGACATCAAGAGCAACATTCCTGTAAAGTTTCATGACAATCCGCCAAGTAGTTTCAGAGAAGTAGTCGCTACAAGTTTTTACTATATAACTCTATGTAAACAAAGATGGCCGCTGGCAGCCATGTTTAACGTTGAATCAAAACGATTTTTGACTAGGATCAACATCATGTCATGCTGATCATTTTAGAAAAAGTCCCATATCAATATCACTTATAGTTTTCAAGAAGAAGTCGCTACAAACTTGTATTTTAAAACTCTATTTTTAGCTTTGGCGGCCATCTTGGATTTCACATCAACATGAATTTTTGCTAGGATCAACTAGACTTTATGGGCAACATTTCTGTAAAGTTTCATGAATATCCATCCAGTAGTTTCAGCTGTGAAGTCGCTACAAGTTTTTACTATATAACTCTATGTAAACAAAGATGGCCGCTGGCAGCCATGTTTAACGTTGAATCAAAACGATTTTTGACTAGGATCAACATCATGTCATGCTGATCATTTTAGAAAAAGTCCCATATCAATATCACTTATAGTTTTCAAGAAGAAGTCGCTACAAACGTGTATTTTAAAACTCTATTTTTAGCTTTGGCGGCCATCTTGGATTTCACATCAACATGAATTTTTGCTAGGATCAACTAGACTTTATGGGCAACATTTCTGTAAAGTTTCATGAATATCCATCCAGTAGTTTCAGCTGTGAAGTCGCTACAAGTTTTTACTATATAACTCTATGTAAACAAAGATGGCCGCTGGCAGCCATGTTTAAAGTTGAATCAAAACGATTTTTGACTAGGATCAACATCATGTAATGCTGATCATTTTAGAAAAAGTCCCATATCAATATCACTTATAGTTTTCAAGAAGAAGTCGCTACAAACTTGTATTTTAAAACTCTATTTTTAGCTTTGGCGGCCATCTTGGATTTCACATCAACATGAATTTTTGCTAGGATCAACTAGACTTTATGGGCAACATTTCTGTAAAGTTTCATGAATATCCATCCAGTAGTTTCAGCTGTGAAGTCGCTACAAATAAAAGTTTACGGACAGACAGACGGACAGACGGACAGACGGACAGACGGACGGACGGACGACGGACTCCGCACCACGGCATAAGCTCTGCTGATCTCTGATCAGTAGAGCTAATAACTACATTGCATGTATCTTTATTCATTCATCTTTTTATCAATGTGTATGGAGGGTGTGAATAGGATTCTCTAGCTTTACACCTTCCTAAGATGTGTATTCCCAATATGTTTCAAATAAACAAATGTGTTTTGTTCCCACCATTTGTATTATTTAGCAAAACACAACGATGTACAAGGGCAAGCTTATTGGCAGGAGGATGTATATTTAAAAGGCTTCACTTACTGAAGGCAGACACCAAATAATAAAGACATCTATGATATTGTTAAAGGAGTATCATATGGCAAATAGTAAACACTTTTGCCTCAACTTAACCTTGACCTATCCCAGTCGGAGCAAGATGGGCAAGACTGTGTACATTTGAAATTGAATTGGATTTTATAGTGGCACCAAAACCTAAGGTCATATGTCAACTTTCCAGCTCCTGTTGGTGGAGAAAGACCCCAGGTGCACCTACGCGCAATTTTTCGTGCGCGGATGGGCACTTCGGAAAAACCACCGACATTCCACAAGCCAGCTGGATAGCTTCCTCACATAAAGATTCCTGGTCCCTCGAGGGTTCGAACCCACAGCGGTAAGGGGCAAGTGATTTCAAGTCAGAGACTCTAACCGCTCGGTCACGGAGTTCCCAAGAACATTTGAAACGTCTTCACTGACTGAAGGTACACACCAAACATGAATAGCATCCATAGAACAAGTGATGATTTAAAACATGTTCGAAAAACCATTGGCGGAAAAAGTGTATGGTATGGCGAAGCAGGACAATAAATTGTGCTCCCTTTAACCAACTGCAAGCTTCCAGTTGTTTATAGTCAGGAATTTTGATGTGGTGTGTTGTTAAGAAGTACCAAAGCGCCACACTAAACTTACATCAGCAGGAATCTCGTTAAATTTGAGTATAAATGCATGTTTGCCCCAGTCCACAAGCACCTCAGAAAGCAACACCATTATGGCGTCTGGCAGTAACACCCACAGGTGGTCTGAAATGAATATAAATCAATATGCATGTTCAACTCCAGTTAAATAGGATAGTAAATGACTTCCCATTCTATACAATATTTAAGAAACAAGTTATAAATTATTTTAATATTAACTAGTGCCTCCATGGTCGAGGGGTTAACATCATTGCGCTGCAAACCTTCTCGCCTCTCACCGCTGTGGATTAGATTCCCACTCAGAGCTCAACTTGTGAGAAAGTGTTGATTCTTACAAACGGTAGGAGGTATACAGTACTGGTTCTAACCAGGAATAGGTGGGTGGTCTGCCTCCACCACAAAAAATCGACTGTCATACATAGTCTAACATATGCTGAAAAATGACAAAAAACACCAAACAAACAAGTCTTTAGCAAGTTAAATTAAAAACAAGAGGCCCAAGAGGGCCTGCAGATGCTCTACTTGTATGATGTGATTAAAAAACATAAACATGATAGAGGCCAACCCAAGAAACTTGTTTGCTATATATAACTCTATGCAAACTTTGGGTTATCGTGGCGGCCATTTTGAATAATTTTGATTATTTGACGATAATGAAAAACACAAACTTGATAGAGGCTAACCCAAGGAACATGTATATGATATTTCACAAGAGTGGAATAAGTGGTTTCGGAGGAGATATCGTTTTAAATTGAGATTCGTTTGAGGGTTATCGTTAGTTGAAATTCGTTCGAGGGTTATCGTGGCGGCCATTTTGAATATTTGACGACAACGAAAAACACAAACTTGACAACAGGAACATGCATATGATATTTAACTAGAATGGAACAAGTGGTAATAAGTTGTTTGATAAATGTCCTTAAATTTGACCTAAGTCTAGCCATGGTGGTCATCATGGATGACTGGAGGCCCCAAAAACGCAAATCTGAGGGGGACTAACCCAAAGATCATTGTGATTAAGTTTCATCAAAATCCTTCAAGCAGTTTCAGAGAAGATGTCATTTTTAACCTTTTCCTATATAACTCTATGTAAACTTTGGGTCGCTGTGGTGGCCATTTTGATTATTCGACGATAACGAAAAACACAAACTTAATAGAGGCCAACCCAAGGAACATGTATATGATATTTCAGTAGAATGGAATCAGTGGTTTCGGAGGAATGAATGAATGAATGGTGTTTTACGGCACGTCGACACATAAATAGGTCATATTGTGCGCAAAAAAAAAAATGAAAAATGAAGTATTAATTAAAAATTAATGTAAATATATAAAGATAAAACTATTAAAAATAAAATAAAAATAAGGGATGATAAGGTGTAATATAAACTATGTATGTAAATCAATAAATGCCCGGCAACGGGTATATAAACAAGTAAATATATATAAGAACACATTACAATGATTTATATAGTCTGATCTCTTTCAGGAAATCTAAAACAAGACTAAAATCTACAGTATCAAATAACTCTTTCATAGTATTAACATTGTAGTACCTTTGACGCATAGGATCAAAGTCTACACATTCCAATAAGATGTGTTTGACCGTTAACGGTTCAAAGCAGGGTATACATTCCGGTAATTGCTCACCTTGTAATAAATATGAATGAGTATAACGTGTATGCCCTATCCTGCACCGGGTTAGGACAACTTCCTCTCGACGAATGGATCTACTAGAAGAACGCCATTCTCCGAGTAACGGTTTAATTGGATGGAGTTTATTGTTAACTGACAAATCCCAAGCGGCTTGCCAAGAGTAACGAATATATGTGTTAATACAACTTTTAAAATCAGTATAAGGTAATTTGGTATTAGTTATATGTAAATCTAATGCTGCCTTAGCAGCACTATCAGCTCTATCATTACCACGTATTCCTACATGGAAGCCAGCAGAAAATAATAACATTATCAATTATAAGAGAATTGTACTTTTCTAAAGGAGGAGATGTCGTTTGAAATTTACTTAAATTTGACCTAGTTTTAGCCATGGCGGCCATCTTGGATGACAAATCTGAGAGGGACTATCCCAAATATCATTGTGCTTAAGTTTCATCAAAATCCTTCATGCGGTTTCAGAGAAGAAGTCATTTTTAAACTTTTCCTATATAACTCTATGTAAGTTTTGGGTCGCCCTGGCGGCCATTTTGATTATTTGACGATAACGAAAAACACAAACTTAATAGAGGCCAACCCAAGGAACATGTATATGATATTTCAGTAGAATGGAATCAGTGATTTCGGAGATGTCGTTTGAAATTTTACTTAAATTTGACCTAGTTTTAGCCATGGCGGCCATCTTGGATGACTGGCGGCCGTATAAAACACAAATCTGAGAGGGACTATCCCAAATATCATTGTGCTTAAGTTTCATCAAAATCCTTCATGCGGTTTTAGAGAAGATGTCATTTTTAAACTTTTCCTATATAACTCTATGTAAGTTTTGATTATTCGACGATAACGAAACACGCAATCTTAATAGAGGCCAACCCAAGGAACATGTATATGATATTTCAGTAGAATGGAATCAGTGATTTCATCGGAGATGTCGTTTGAAATTTACTTAAATTTGACCTAGTTTTAGCCATGGCGGCCATCTTGGATGACTGGCGGCCGCGAAAAACACAAATCTGAGAGGGACTAACCCAAATATCATTGTGCTTAAGTTTCATCAAAATCTTTCAGGCGGTTTCAGAGAAGATGTAATTTTTAAACTTTTCCTATATAACTCTTATGTAAACTTTGGGTCGCCGCGGCGGCCATTTTGATTATTTGACGATAACGAAAAACACAAACATGATAGAGGCTAACCCAAGGAACATGTATATGATATTTCACAAGAATGGAATAAGTAGTTTCGGAGGAGATGTCGTTTGAAATTTCCTTAAATTTGACCTAGTTTTAGCCATGGCGGCCATCTTGGATGACTGGCGGCCGTGAAAAACACAAATCAGAGAGGGACTATCCCAAATATCATTGTGATTAAGTTTCATCAAAATCCTTCAAGCGGTTTCAGAGAAGATGTCATTTTTAACCTTTTCCTATATAACTCTTTATTAACTTTGAGTTGCCGTGGCGGCCATTTTGATTATTCGACGATAACAAAAAACACAAACTTGATAGAGGCCAACCCAAGGAACATGTATATGTTACTTCAGTAGAATGGAATCAGTGGTTTCGGAGGAGATGTCGTTTGAAATTTCCTTAATTTTGACCTAGTTTTAGCCATGGCGGCCATCTTGGATGACTGGCGGCTGCGAAAAACATAAATCTGAGAGGGGCCCTCCCAAGTAACATTGTGGTGAAGTTTCATCAAAATCCTTCAAGCGGTTTCAGAGAAGATATCGATTTTATAAAATTGCTAATAGACAGACGGAGGGACGACGGACGAAAAGTGATCGCATAAGCCCTCCTCTAATAACTCATAACAAGTTTTATAAATCTTATATGGAATGGGGAAGATTTCAAGATCCTAATTTTTCGGGGGCATATAGTAATCGCACCGTCCGTCTTTCCGGATTCCTTCAGTTCCGCAGTTTGTGTCCGGACTGTACCTTCAAAACCCCTGCATGGATTTTTGATTAACTTGGCACAAGTGATCACAATAACAAGACGATGTGTCGCGCGCAAAACCCAGGTCCATACCTCAAAGGTCAAGGTCACACTTGAAGATCATAGGTCAAAAACAGGTACGCAATTTCGTGTCCGGACCGTAAATTCACAAACCCTGCAGGGATTTTTTAATAACTTGGCACAAGTGATCACCATAACAAGATGATGTGTCGGGCGCAAAACCCAGATCCGTACCTCAAAGGTCAAGGTTACACTTGAAGTTTATAGGTCAAAAACAGGTACGTAATTTCGTGTCCGAACCGTAACGTCACAACCCCTGCAGGGATTTTTAAATTACTTGGCACAAGTGATCACCATAACAAGACGATGTGTCGCGCGCAAAACCCAGGTCCGTACCTCAAAGGTCAAGGTCACACTTGCAGTTCATAGGTAAAAAACAGGTACGCAATTTCGTGTCCGGACCGTAACGTCACAACCCCTGCAGGGATTTTTAAATAACTTGGCACAAGTGATCACCATAACAAGACGATGTGTCGCGCGCAAAACCCAGGTCATCAAGGTCACACTTGGAGGTCAAAAGTCAAATTGTGTCCGGTCAATAACTCTGGCATTCATGGACGGATTTTCAAATAACGTGGCACAAGTTATCACCACAACAAGACGATGTGTCGCGCACAAAATCCAGGTCTGTGGACCCAAGGTCAAGGTCACATCTGGAGGTCAAAAGTCAAATCGTGTCCGGTCAATAACTTTTGCATGCCTGGACGGATTTTCAAATAACTTTGCACAAGTGCTCACCACAACCAAACGACGTGTCATGCACAAAATCCAGGGCCATGGCTCCGAGGTCAAGGTCATACTTAGAGGTCAAAGGACACTTCGGGGGCATTTATCACTTACAGTGATATTTCTTGTTATCACATGACATTACAAGTAAATGTGTAAAAAGTACTCAAGATGGACATAAAACCGCCACAACGTCAAATAAACTTTAGCACCAACAAGCCATATAAATTACGATATACAGTAAACTCGACGCTTATCCGAACTCTTGCTAATCCGGATCTCCCTGTAATCCGAACAATTTATGTGCGCCCTTTTTCCCCCTTCTTTATGCATATACAGAAAACCTAAATCAAGACAATAATCCGGTCAATGTTTGCGTGATGACCCAATGCCGCAGTAATTGTTTGATCAACAGAGGTGCGAAAATATCGTGTTTCATACGAAAATGTATATGTATCTGGCTGCATTTAATAAAAAATATAACTGAACATGTTTGAGTGAACTCTTCTTTTCCTTTATATTTTCTTTGTCCATCTGTACTCACCAAAAGTTAATGAGTTTTTTTTCATCTGAAATGTATACCGGTGCGTCTATATCAGTTAGCGGAGATGTGTTATCGCCTTCACCAAAAAGAAAGCGAGGGTTTATAGTAAACAAAAACACACTCAAATTAAAACAACCGACGCTTGATAAATTTTTTCAGTGAAGTGTGTTTTACTGACGTGTATTTCTTAAGCTGGACCATCAAGGGCTGTTGACAAAATTAACACCTTTGTTATATATAAATGTTTGTGCGCATATATCATATTTAATGTAATAAAAACTATTTTATTATCATACATCAGTATCTCAAACCTAATTCTTTAATGTGTTCATAATGGTAAGCAATTCCACCAAATAAATATGATGAAAATATATTGCTAATGTACAATATCTACGATATGACTGACAGTTTGCATGTAAAACAGTAATCCGGACACCCCGCAAATCCGGACAAAAATGCCAATCCCATGATTGTCCGGATTAGCGAGAGTTTACTGTACTTACCCAAGTCCCAGGCAACTTCTGTCATGTTGCGGATACAAACTACGGAGAGCAGCAGGACATAATGGAACCTCTCCTTGACGTCACTACAGGCAATCTGGTACAGGTGTGTCACATCTACCTTCTTAAACAGGTTACTCTTGATTTCTACAAACTAAACGCATTGAAAACAACCTGGTTACTCTTGATTTCTACAAACTGAACGTATAAAAACAGTCCAGAATTACAATCTATTGATAAATCACTTTAAAAATAACCTGTACATTAGTATAAACCAGGTTAATCTTAGTTTCTATTGATAAATCACTTTAAAAATAACCTGTACATTAGTATAAACCAGGTTAATCTTGGTTTCTATTGATAAATCACTTTAAAAACAACCTGTACATTAGTAACCAGGTTAATCTTGGTTTCTATTGATAAATCACTTTAAAAATAACCTGTACATTAGTATAAACCAGGTTAATCTTGGTTTCTATTGATAAATCACTTTAAAAACAACCTGTACATTAGTAACCAGGTTAATCTTGGTTTCTATTGATAAATCACTTTAAAAACAACCTGTATATTTGTAACCAGGTTAATCTTGGTTTTTATTGATAAATCACTTTAAAAACAACCTGTAGTTTTAAGATTAGGAGATTCTGACAAACATTATGTCCCGCCTTATATTTAATTCCATTAAGCGATAGGAAAGGTTATATTAGCAGGATTTTATAACGGATATTTTGACAATAAAACAAGTTTAAAAACATTTTTTACTGAAAAAAAAACAGTTTAAAAATTACCTATTAAATGTTTTAAGTTTACAATAAGCCAACTTTTAAAGCCCAAATTAAGGTTTTATTTCACACCCCAGCTAACCCTGTTTTCGCTTCCTGGAGAAGGGGTTGGATGGGGTATAGAACTGAATGTTGTTTAAAGGCTCATCAACACAGTATAGGTTATTTAGAGGCGCCCCAGAGAGGGGAAGGATATATAGGAATCAAGGAACCGTGCCCTACTCTTATTATCGAATAGATTCCTATGGTTCTTTAACACCGACGAAACTCAGTGGCACCACGGAGGATTAAACCCGGGGCCTCCGGTTACAAATCCGCCGCGCTACCAACTGCGCCACGCCAGGTGGGGTATGAAAGTTAATACTCGGACCATGTAATCAACAAAACAAGACCGGTTAGAGAACAGCTTAGCTCGACTATTCACTTTTTCAGAGAACAACAACTTATACAACTGACATACCATCAGAACAAGAGGCATATTGAAGGCTTTGGATTTCCTAGCATTAAAGGGACACATGACTATTTTTAAACTTTGATTGTAAAAGACATTTTTTAAAAACTTTTTCCACGCAACTCTGCAAATCATTAATATTTGTACAGTTCAAATCAATTCTTTTTCCATATCATTAAATGTTGATTACATTGCATCAATAACATCTTTAAAGTTAAATCAAGAATATCGAACAAAAAACAAAATCTCCAATTTTTATTTAATGGGTGGTTTAATGCAAAAAAAAACTGGTTTAATAAACTGAGACGCTAACTTCAATGCTTGATAAATACTTCAAGATTGCCATGTGTCCCTTAAAAATGGATGTAGCACAGTTTGGTGTATTTATCATGTCGATCTGCACAATTCTGCTGAGAAACAGGGTGCCTGAAATAAAACCTTATCTCAGCAGTTACGTTCCGATCCCGTCAGGTACACTTCTGTTGATGATGTCAGCACAACTTTTGATGACGTCAGGGTATATTTGATGACGTCTGGGTAGTTTTGAACAGAAAAAAATGCTGGGTCAAGATAAAGTTTATGTATAAGGGCCATAAGTCTTTCAAAAATTATTCAACACGAACATGGTGAAAATATACGCAACTAGGCTTGGTACTGATCATCCCTGCAAAGTTTCGTTGAAATACAGCCAGAGGTTCAGGAGAACTAGTCTAGACCAAGTTAGTGTATTAAAACCTTTTAATAAGGGCTCATAACTCTGCCAAAATTTATTCAACCAGAACATGGCAATGACAGGTGCAAGTAGGCTTAGTACTGATCATCCCCGCCAAGATTCGCTGAAATCTGGCACAGAGTTCAGAAGAGACTAATCTGGACAAAGTTTGTGTATTAAAACATTTAAAGGGCCATAACTCTGCCAAAAATCATTCAATCAAAATATGGCGATGATCTGCACAACTTGGCTTGATACTGATCATCCTTGTCAAGTTTGTCCATATCCAGCCAGGGGTTCAGGAGAATTAGCCCGGAAAAAAATTGATATCAAAATCCTTTAAAGGGCCATAACTCTGCCAAATACCTGTAAACCGGAACGCGACGATGGCATGCACAACTAGGATTGGTGCTGATCATCCCTGCAAAGTTTCATTGAAATCTGGCGAGGGGTTCAGGAGAAGTAGATCAGACAAAGTTTGTGTATTAAAACCTTTAAAGGGCCATAATTCTGCCAAAAATCATTCAACCGAAACACGGTAATGATTTGCACAACTAGACATGGAAAAAAAAGTTTTGTTTAAATACGGCCAGGGGTTCAGGAGAACTAGTCAGAACAAAGTTTGTGTATTAAACCTTTAAAGGGCCATAACTCCGCCAACAATCATTCAACCGGAACATGGCGATGATTTGCACAACTAGACAAAAAAGTTTTGTTTAATCCGGCCAGGGGTTCAGGAGAACTAGTCAGAACAAAGTTTGTGTATTAAAACCTTCAAAGGACTGTAACTCCACCAAAATCATTCAACTGGAACAAAGTGACTATGTACAACTAGGCTTGGTACTGATCATCCCTGCAAAGTTTCAAAGAAATCTGGCCAAATGAAGGCCCTTTCGTCTTAATGAGGCCAAGATATAGCATATTTCAGAAAATCAAGGGCCATGACTCCGATGTAAATGGTCCAATCTGGATGGTTTTCGAACTTGTCCGAGCTTTCATTGATATTAACAATCTGGTAAAGTTTCGTAAAGATTGGATGAAGGCCCTATCGAATTAACGAGGCAAAATATAGCATTTTTAACTAAATCAAGGGCCATAACTCCACTGTTACTGGTCCGACCTGGCTGGTTTTCGAATTGTCCAAGCTTTCATTTATATTAACAATCTGGTAAAGTTTCGTAAAGATCGCATGAAAAATGAAGGCCTGATCATCTAACGAGGCAAAATATAGCATTTTTAACTAAATCAAGGGTCATAACTCTGTTGTTACTGGTCCGATCTGGCTGGTTTTTGAGCTTGGGCGAGCTTTCATTTATATAAACAATCTGATAAAGTTTGGTAAAGATCAGATGAAAGATAAAGGCCCTAAACGATCAACATGATAAATAGAATATCATGTTAGTGCTGATCTCATCCAGTTTATCAGGTTCGGCACGAAAACAATGAAACCCTCGGCACAGCCTTGGGCTTCAATTTTTTCTCAGTCTCACATGACAAACTGGATGAGATCAGGCACTAACATGATATTCTCTATATACTTGGTATGAAATATTTATACTTACATTGTTGGACATCATGATGACTAGCAGAGACTTGTTGTGTGAGTTGAATGCAACGTTTAGCACTGTAGCTTGGGATAAAATCAACATTGCATGCAATACTATATATGTGGTTAAGGAATAAAATCAACATGGCAAGCAGTATTATACATGTGGCTCAGGAATACTAGATAGAGGAAATCAAGTCACAGCAATAAAAAAGATCACTGAGAGAGAAAAACACTGATATTAAGGTATCTGAATTCTGATATTTGATCCATAACATGCATGTAGAACATGCATTTTAAAACAAAGCATGCTCTGTATCTGAAAGCAATTATTATAAAAACAGCATCCAACATAAAATATTTAATGTTTGTTTGTTTGAATGGGATTTTACGTCATTCAACATAAAATATTTATAGAAACAGTATCCAACATAAAATGTTTTTTAATATTTTAATAATTGTGTAATTCTCAATTCTATTTCTGTGTTTTAATTAAAAATAAATAAAAAGTATATACCGTATAATAGTAGCACCTCCCCTAATAGTAGCGCCCCCACACTTTTTCAAAAACGTAAAAATAATAATAATGAATAAAAAATCTTCAAAATTTAATACAGTTTTGATCTTGTGTGTCCAAAAATACCCCCCCCCCCCCCCACCCGCCGCACCCGCGCAACTCGCCCCCACCAAAGAAAAGAAAAATCAATAAGAGCTGTCAGAGGACAGCGTAGCTCGACTATTTCGAATTTTCAGAGAACAAGAAATGATACACCAAGCATACCACCAGAAAAAAAAAGTTAAAAAACAAAGGGGCGAGTTTGATGTGTCAAGAAGGAAAACATTGGAATTTTCATTAAATCAAAGGCCACAATTTTTCTGTGATGACACGGAGGTAATTTCATAATAACCCTTTCAAAGGATACATAATGCAAATTTAATAAGTTGAAAATTTGAAGAAAATATGTTAAAAGTATTATGTAAATGCATTTGACCTTTGACCCCTTTGTGACCTTGACCTTTCATTCAATGATCTTGAACTCAATAGATATGATCATCGTCCCATTTATAATAAAGATGTAAGTTTGATGATGATTGGATAAAAAATGTTGAAGTTATTTACATGTTAAGAAATGCGGACGTAAACATTAACCTGATGCTAAGAGCCTATCAACACATAAATACAATTTGTGACCATGAACTTATAGACCCCATAAGATCCTTCGAACAGTCGAGATAAAAATATCAAATTATTTGTAAAGTTTGACCCAAGAGCTAGGTCCACAAAGGTGGGGAAGAAGCCTAGGGTTTATGATGGTTTGATGGTTGTATCTGTCTGTTAGTGCCCAGTAAGTGTATATATGGTTATAGGGTAGGGATCTCAACTGTTTACAAGTTATGACCCGGGGACTATGTCACCAGGGGTGGGGAAGGAGTACAGGGTCTTTGCTGGTTGGATGGTTGTATCAGTCTGTTCATGCCCAGTAAATGCATATATGGTTTTAGGGTAGGGATCTTAATGGTTTCCAAATTATGACCCAGAGGCTATGTCCCCAAGGGTTGGGGAAGGAAATCGGGGTTTATGCTGGTTGAGTGGTTGTATCCGTCTTTTCATGCCCAGTAAGTGTATATATGGATATAGGGTGGGGATATTAATGGTTTCCAAGTTAAGACCGAGGGGCTATGTCCCCAGGGGTGGGGAAGGAGCCCGGGGTCTATGCTGGTTGGGTGGTTATATCTGTCTGTTCATGCCCAGTTAGTGTATATATGGTTATAGGTTGGGATCTCAACGGTTTACAAGTTATGACCCAGGGGCTATGTCACCAGGAATGGGGAAGGAGTCCGGGGTATATGCTGGTTGGGTGGTTGTATCCGTCTGTTCATGCCTAGTAAGTGTATATATGGTTATAGGGTTGGGATCTCAATGGTTTCCAAGTTATGACCGAGGGGCTATGTCCCCAGGGGTGGGAAAGGAGACCAGGGTCTATGCTGTTTGGGTGGTATATCTTTCTGTTCATGCCCAGTAAGTGTATATATGGTTATAGGGTGGGCATCTCAAAGGTTTCCAAGTTATGACCGAGGGGCTATGTTCCCAGGGTGGGGAAGCAACCCGGTGTCTATGCTGGTCGGATGGTTGTATCTGTCTGTTCATGTCCAGTAAGTGTATATATGGTTATAGGGTGGGGATCTCAACGGTTACTTATGACTCAGGGGGCCCACCCACACCCTCATATTTCACCTCTTGTGACCCCCGGGGCGGGGTACAATTCCGAACCCAGGGTCACCATTTGAGCAAACTTGGCAGAGGACTACTAGACGATGCTACATACAAAATATCTGTTTTTCCTATATACTTCTATTTAAAAATGACATTTTTTTACCAATTCAGGGGCCATAATTTGTCAAAATTAATGGAAGAGTTATGGGGATTGTTGGATGAGGTACAGAATTTAATGTGAAACATTAGTTTAAAATGTTAATGCAATAACTTGAGTAGTTTTGAAGTTATAAATCTATTGCACAAAAACTTTAAGGCAAAGACAAGACAATCAAAGGGCCATAACTTTGTCAAAATGAAAGGAAGAGTTATGGGGATTGTTGGATAAGGTGCAGAATTTTATGGGAAACATTAGTATAACGTGTTAATGCAATAGCTTGAGTAGTTTTAAAGTTATAAATCTATTGCACAAAAACTTTAAGGTAAAGACATGACAATCAAAGGGATATAACTCTGTCAAAATGCAAGGAAGAGTTATGGGGATTGTTGAGTAAGGTGCAGAATTGGATGGGAAACATTAGTATAAAGTTTTAATGCAATAGCTTCAGTAGTATTGAAGTTATAAATATATTGCACTAAAACTTTAAGGTGAAGTTGGGGACGCCAACGCCGTGGTGAGTAGGATAGCTCTCACTATTCTTCGAATAGTCGAGCTAAAAATCAATAAAAAAATAAAATATATACCGTATATATTTTTTTTACATTTTATGAGAGCACCCGTGGCATTTTGCATGGCTCCCTGGTGCTACTGTTACAGGTAATATGGCAATATGACATTCAAGCATTTTTTTACTGTAATAAAAGGAGTAAAAAGGTATGTGCACATGACTGCTGACAAAGGATACTGACATAAATGATGGCTATGGCCAGGTGAGGTACAGTCCCAAAATGTTCTCTCTTCTTGCCCCGAGGCTCCGTCGCTGTCCAGAACAACGCATCCAGTATGTCATGGCCGAAATTGGACAGGAGACGATCCCCCATCTGCAGAAAATATATTTGAGGAACTAGACACAGTTCTTCTTAACAGAAATTTATATAAGTAAATACTTCAAGTAAAATACTTGCCAGAGTTATGGTTCTTGTCATATAACATTGTGCAATGACAATGAACATGAGATCCAAGTTTGCGTCAATTCGTTTTTCAAAAATGAGGAAAAACAAAAACTTTAACCAGAACACATTAACCAAAACGTCAAAACGCCAACCTATAAGCCTGAATTTGCTATGCAATCTGGCTAACAAACCCAATTCATCCCAATAGCAAACATGATATAAATACAACAGTTATGACAAAACAAATACATAGTAACAAATACAGGTTTAAGATGGTGGTACATCAATAGTCTATGTGGTACAAGCTTTACTTACGTCCAGCATGTTGAAGAAGACAGTTTGATGGTGTGGTACAAGCTTTACTTACGTCCAGCATGTTGAAGAAGACATACAGCTTGATGGTGTGGTACAAGCTTTACTTACATCCATGCTAGCATGTTGAAGAAGACATACAGCTTGAAGGTGTGGTACAAGCTTTACTTACATCCAGCATGTTGAAGAAGACATACAGTTTGATGGTGTGGTACAAGCTTTACTTACATCCAGCATGTTGAAGAAGACATACAGCTTGATGGTGTGGTACAAGCTTTACTTTATACGTCCAGCATGTTGAAGAAGACATACAGTTTGATGGTGTGGTACAAGCTTTACTTACGTCCATGCTAGCATGTTGAAGAAGACATACAGTTTGATGGTGTGGTACAAGCTTTACTTACATCCATGCTAGCATGTTGAAGAAGACATACAGCTTGATGGTGTGGTACAAGCTTTACTTATGTCCAGCATGTTGAAGAAGACATACAGTTTGATGGTGTGGTACAAGCTTTACTTACGTCCATGCTAGCATGTTGAAGAAGACATACAGTTTGATGGTGTGGTACAAGCTTTACTTACATCCATGCTAGCATGTTGAAGAAGACATACAGCTTGATGGTGTGGTACAAGCTTTACTTACGTCCAGCATGTTGAAGAAGACAGTTTGATGGTGTGGTACAAGCTTTACTTACGTCCAGCAAGTTGAAGAAGACAGTTTGATGGTGTGGTACAAGCTTTACTTACGTCCAGCATGTTGAAGAAGACAGTTTGATGGTGTGGTACAAGCTTTACTTACGTCCAGCATGTTGAAGAAGACAGTTTGATGGTGTGGTACAAGCTTTACTTACGTCCAGCATGTTGAAGAAGACAGTTTGATGGTGTGGTACAAGCTTTACTTACGTCCAGCATGTTGAAGAAGACAGTTTGATGGTGTGGTACAAGCTTTACTTACGTCCAGCATGTTGAAGAAGACATACAGCTTGATGGTTGCCTGGCCACGTATCAGGTGATACATCATGGACGTGTCTATGTGAGACAAGATGAATGAACACACAACAAGGATTATGCCCTTCAATATATCACAGATCTGAGCAGGCTCCAAAATATTACGAGATCTGAAATACAACCAAAGTAACAAAAGTAACTACTATTCCTTGTACTCCCAAACTGAGACCCAGTCACGTAAGAAACAAAGAGCTGTCAGACAACTTTATTCGGAAACTAAGCTGAATAAAAGTCTAAGTAGAAAAGGGACATAATTCTGCTTAACTATATAACAGAGTTATAGACAAGAGAACTGGCAGCCCGACCTCTTTGCATACTGTTTGTTTGTTTGGTGTTTTACGTCATTTTCAACACATGTAAGATTATATAAAACGGTCGATTTTTTGTGGTGGAGGCAGACCACCCACTTTTCCTTGGTAGAACCAATACTGTACCCCTCCCACCATCCGTAAGAATCGACACTTCCTCATATGATCAATAGTAGAATATTCAAAAATTCAAAGTTGAAAACGGGCATAATTCTGTTAAAATTCATAACAAGAGTTATGGCACTTGTCTGTGCGAGTTCTTTTTATGGAAGTGAATACACGTGTCAAGTTTCACTGAATTCATTTAAGCGTATTTTAGGATCTACTCATTCAATACTTTTTATAAAAACAAAACAATTGTAAGTCAAAAAAGGGGCATAATTCTGTTTTAAGTGCATAACACAGTTATGGCCCTTGTCTCTAATGAGTTCCTTTACTGATAGTGAATAGTATGAACAGATAAAGCAGCAACTAAACGCACCACCAAAATGTGTGTGTGCGTGCATGTGTGTTGGGTGGGTGGCTGGAATCCATTAATTAAATTTTATACTATTGGACTGGTTTTGTTAAGAATCCTTGCAGGTTTATACAGTAGGTGTAAGTACCTCATGAATCCACATGGGAAGGTGAACATCTTGAGGACAGCCAGCAGTATCCTCAATGGCAGGAATGTGAATACAAACAGGAATGCATCAACACACTGAAAAACCATAGGTACTAAACTGAAATGTAGAACAGAATGCATAAACACACTGGGAAAATGCATCTGTACTGAACTGAAATGTAGAAAAGAATGCGATAACACATTGGAACAAGAAAATCGGTAGATGCTTCCCAAAATGTATCCTCAACTTGTCATATGGCCTTGCATCACCCAGCAGTTTTCAATTTGCAGTTCCATTAGTAGTTTATGCTCCAGATAAAAAATCTAACTATAAAATTACAAAGGACAATAACTCTAATTTGAATGAAGACAGAGTTACGTTTCTTGCTCTCTGCACTTCCTCTCATTGCCCCCTATTACTGTGTGGAGTTTCATTGCAGTTCCACCAGTAGTTTTGAAGATATGCTGCGGACAAAAATTCTAAGTATAAAATTACAAAGGACAATAACTCTAATTTGAATGACGACAGAGTTACGGTTCTTGCACTCTGAACTTTCTCTCATTACCCTCTATCATTGTGTGAAATTTCATTGCAGTCCCCTCAGTAGTTTTGAAGATATGCTCCGGACAAGAAAGTGTGACGGACACACGAACAAAGCGGCAACTATATGCTTCAGCATAAAAACCCATATGTATTGAACTGAAATTGAGAATAGCATGCTACTACATCTTCTAATTTGTAAAGGTATCGACTCTGTTACCCACCTTTTCTAGTTCCCGGGGAGTTTTCATAAAGGTATAGACCCTCTGTCTTTTTTGTGCATATTTTTCCTGCTCCCTCTCTAGGAGATATCCTCTGGTCAACTCAGATGTGAAGTATTTAAATACAGAGACCGCTGAAACAGAGTAAAGATATATATATATATATGAAACTGATTGAGAACAGTAGATTTTATAATTTCATTTTTTTAATTAAAGATGGTACATCAGGCTTTGGGGCTAACTTTGTTTTAAAAAATAAAAAGCTATGAATTTACCAATTTTAAACATGAAATTTCAAAGATAGATTAACAGTTTCCTATAATACAGAACAATAAAAATAATTATAAAATACAACAAGTATTATCAAGGCTGACCATAAAAAATTGTTGGTTTGCTGATTTCCTACCTACCCATGAAAAAGGGCCCTACCCAAAACTTTTTATAGCAATTCTTTAACATTACTTTTTTTGTTGCTATCTTCAGTATATTCACCTACCTACCTACCCACTAATGAAATCCTGGTTCGGGAAACAGCAAACAAATATTTTTTTAAGGGAGGCCCAGGTCATAGAGAAATCTCCAAGTTAAAAATAACTGTCACGCAGAACATTTTGGGGATATCTACACATGTTGCTCGAGTTGCAATACATTGCGATATATTTTACTGCTAAGTTTAAAATAGCTAACTCTGGCGCATTACTTCCTGCTTCAGGTCTTTTATTTTATATGTTTAATGTAGTTTCTTTTGGTGGTTTAATAAATTATAAATTTGTATCTGATTCGTCAAAAGATATTATTCAGCAAGATGTAGCTATGGTTGCAAGGTGTTGCGTGACAGACTTGATTGCCCCAAGGCGAAAATGACGGTCATCAGTTGTTATATAGGGATTAGTAAAGTTGATAAGATTAATGGATCGCGACAGCTAATTGAAGGCATCACGGCTATATCGTGGCAGCAGCTCATTTTCTGAAGTGAAGGCATGGCGGCAGTGCGACGCCTTAAAGGGCTGGAGGAAAGAATGGCGGCAGTGCGACGCCTTAAAGGGCTGGCGGAAATCTCTGTTTATAGCTCATTAAGTTCTATTTTCATCATTATTTAAGACAAAAATAATATACTTGAACAATTCTAAAAATCTACCAATCCTGACATACTTCCTTTAATTTACAATTTTTGAAGAGTATGATGTTTATAAAATGACTTGCTCCCTGTGCTTTAATATTTGTTTTTGAGGTGCAGGCATTGGGTCTTTTGCTTCTGAAATTGGAGAGGCCTGAACTTGTTGCTCCAAATCTTACCATGTTGGAGTTACTGAGGGGGGAAAACTTTTTGACAGACAGACAAGTAAGGGCAGTAAACATATTGTAACATAACTTGAGGTGTGGGAGTTTATAAATAAATACTGAAAAGTGGCGTAAAGCCATGATCTATTTATCATATTACACTAGTGAAATAAATATGCAAATGAAGGCCGAATCATTGTTCGGTCTTTTACATTCAGCTTGGAGTATCGTCAATTTCCACAACTGTTAAAATACCGGATTACGGAAATCGACGAGTTATGTGGTTCGGCATCGTATGTAGAGGACAAAATCGACATATATGAAGTCATCATGCAAACATGATGTCATCTTATGACAACGTTATATATAGGCAGCTACATATACACTACTAAATGTTGCTGATGAAGCTTTTTTGGAATTATGTGATAAATAAAATCCCACATTTGTGCTTATTTAATTTTGAACTTATTGAAACTCGTTGGATAAAGTTGATGCTCAGCACCGCCTCATATCGTAACATTTTATCCAACTCGTTTAATAAATTCAATATTAAACAGGCACTCATGCAAGATTCTCTATTTAATTATCCAACTGGAATGTTGAGGCAATATGCCCAATATGTATTGATATTTAGGCGAAAGTTTCACAAAAATCCGTTGAAAATTGTAGGAGGTGTATAGAGCGCAAATGACATGACAGACGGACAAAATGGCAGACAGAAGGTCTCCTCTGTAACTTGTTGCTCTGAATACTCACGTTACTGAAGTACATGTGATACTGTCATTCATAAAAAAGTTCTTTCTTAGAAGATACATGATCTCCACTTTTATGTGGAGTTGTTGGCAACACATGGGTAAAATAGTTCATTCATTATAATGTAATTCTTAATTAAAATGGGCTTAATATATGACAATGCACATTTTTTATTACAAACTTCAATAGGTGCAGAGATTACAACTGAACTGATTGTATATATGTTGATTGTACAACAAGTTATTTAGACAGGCGCGTACCTGCAGATACTAGACAGGCGCGTACCTGCAGATACTAGACAGGCGCGTACCTGCAGATACTAGACAGGCGCGTACCTGCAGATACTAGACAGGCGCGTACCTGCAGATACTAGACAGGCGCGTACCTGCAGATACGCAGCAGACAGGTGCGTACCTGCAGATACTAGACAGACGCGTACCTGCAGATACTAGACAGGCGCGTACCTGCAGATACGCAGCAGACAGGCGCGTACCTGCAGATACTAGACAGGCGCGTACCTGCAGATACTAGACAGGCACGTACCTGCAGATACTAGACAGGCGCGTACCTGCAGATACTAGACAGGCGCGTACCTGCAGATACTAGACAGGCGCGTACCTGCAGATATGCAGCTGCGTAAGGAAAATCTGAGAAGCAAAATTTTTTTACCGTATTTTATACATTATTTGAAAATAGCTGATATATATGGAGCTTGATGGCATGACACTAATTTACTCTTGTGTAGTAAAAATATAAAAATCTGTAAGAAAATCTGTGTATTTTTGGTTCATCATTTTGCTACCAAAATACGCCAAAACGCACAATTTGGCGTCTTTATTTTAAATAAATCAGGGGGAGCATGCCCCCGGACTCCCCTAGCACATTCAAACACAACCTTGTGTAATGGGAAAAAGCATCCAGGTATGCGCCTGTTAGAGCTGCTGAAATCAATACTGACATCTGCCCTACTCTTACTTATGAATAGATTTCCATGGTTCTTTAACATGCTCAAAGGATAAGACTGATAGGGTTAGGTCAGATGTACGAGGCTAAGGGAAAGTGTCTTGCCCAAAAACACACAGACAGAAGGCTAAGAGAAAGTGTCTTGCCCAAAAAACACACAGACAGAACTTAGTGGCGCTGATGAGGCTTGCACCCAGGTCCTCTGGTTTCAATTTCACTGCTCTATTCATAACTATCACATGTCATCATCAAAACAAATTGACCAATCAGTGATCAATAAAATAAAACACCTCCACTCTCCGGTAGGGGGTATTTAAAACTCAGTGTTTATCGTTGGTGTTCAACTGACTTTAGCCCTTTAAAAAACTAGTTTATAGTGATAAATATATTAAAAGCTTTATTTTTTGTGTACATCTATGTATCTTCTTTTGGTGTTGCCTGATTTTAAAACACCAATATGGATAAATTTAATTTAAACCATATGGTCTAATGTTTTCATTTTTCATATTGAGTTTGAGGATAAAGTCCGAGTAAACCCCTTTATTTTCACCTACTGAATATCTCAACCTACCGGAAGTTGACCAGATGTGAAAGTTATGAATACAATCGGTCACACCATCCCTTTACATGACAAGACAATAGAATTTTTGCAAAGTCTATGAAATTCTTAACTATTAAAATGGGATCTTGAGTGTCTTTAGAACCATATGTTGTCATTCAACAATATTTTTTATTAATTTACTTTAATTTATTAATCTTTCATTATTTTGCTTATTTCCACCATTTCAAGGCCTTACTGAAATCAAACTCATTTAATTATTGGCATAGTTTTTGTTGATCAGTCTTTTTTACTTTTTCTTGCCAATGTTTGGAAAAATTATTTACTTTCTTTTTAAAAACTTACATTTAAATTGTTCTTCGGCCGATTTAAAGGACTTAAATGAGTCCGTGGACAAATTAGAGGATGCATCATCTGACATGCTTTTGCAGCATACATCAATATAAATATAGACAAATATTGTTATTGTTTCTCAATTGGTGAATAATTTCGTGGACAACGTTATTCGCAACTCTCAATTAATAAGTTCAACCTACAAATTAGAGGTATTCCGATACAGGGTGAATTCGTACTTAAGTACAGTCGTACACAAATCAACCAGGCACTCCGACTCAATTGGTCAATTCGTACACATCAGTGCCGTAGCCAGAGGCAAATTTAAACAGCAGTCTAGGGGGTCCGGGGGCATGCTCCCCCGGGGATTTTTTTTCAAGGACGGCTCTGCTGCGTTCTGGAGGACACTCCGACCATGTTATACCACCATAAAATTCGTATAATTGGCACTATATATATAAAAAAAATAAATATTTTTAACGAGCGAGCGAGAAGAAAATATATTGGTATTAGGATCCAGGGGCATGCTCCCCGGAATAAAGTGGGGTTATATGTGATTGTCAGCGATTTCTGGTTGTTATAAAGCATGATTGCAAGACAGAATTAAGTTAGCAAACACTGATTAAAGACACACAATTTATTTTGTTTTCTGAATCAAAGGCCAAAGCAATTCTTCTATGTCAGGGAAAATCCCACAATCGCAGAATATCCGTGCGGTCAATTGGAATGTTTTATGAACAAACATTAAAGCCAAACCATTAAGACGAGAGTCTATCATGGTTGATCGTGTCCAAGTTTTGAGTCTGCTTAAAGCGCTGAAACTACGTTCGCACGAACAGGAACCCACAGGCAAACTGAAACTACGTTCGCACGAACAGGAACCCACAGGCTAACTTAAAATTAACTGAAAAAAATCATTAATGTTCGGGAAGTTGTTTTCGTCGCACAATTCAAATCCTTCTTGGAGAGACACAGGTTTCTTAATTTTTTCATTAGTATGTTTCCATCTTGCACTGATGTATTTTCACCGGCATTTGCCCTGAGTTTTTGTCTACCAACGATCCGTGGTTTCCCTGGCACTATATTTATTTGTGCAGCTATTCTCACTGACCTGTCATAAATCTTTTCAAACGAGTCGGATTTGGATCTTATAGTTTTGAGGATATCAGCAAGATTGTTAGCTTCAATTTGAGCCCGTAACAAGTCACAATCTTTGCCTTGCAAGTTCACAGACAGTGGCCTTATGAATGCCAATATATATTGCGTCAAGCATGCCACAACAATAAACTCGAAGCTCTCCATTGACCTTAAATAACTTGACGCATCAGAAGCTGACTGACCAGATGATTCATCCCTACTATCACTAACGTCGTATATTTGTTCATAATGAACTAACAGGGTGCTAATGGAGTCTTCTCGATAACCATCTCGTATCCGAGAGTGTAGGTAGAGTCTGCCTTTTTGAAGCACATTGAAATATGACAGTTTCGTTTTCCTCCTCACACTCTGGTGCCTCGGCTAAAAGGTCGGACACTGCGCAGTTAGCTGACATGTGTCTAGTTAGAATATATTTTCGTTTTGCGGAGTTGTGAAAAAAGAAAGTAAATTGTTGAAATGTGTTCATGAAATTGCGAATCTGTGGAACCTGACTGCATGATGAGACAATTACTAGGTTTAAACAATGGCTCTTACAATGCGTAAAGTACTTATCATGTGGATAAAGGGCAGTTATAGCATGTGGATAAAGGGCAGTTATAGCATGTGGATAAAGGGCAGTTATAGCATGTGGATAAAGGGCAGTTATAGCATGTGGATAAAGGGCAGTTATAGCATGTGGATAAAGGGCAGTTATAGCATGTGGATAAAGGGCAGTTATAGCATGTGGATAAAGGGCAGTTATAGCATGTGGATAAAGGGCAGTTATAGCATGTGGATAAAGGGCAGTTATAGCATGTGGATAAAGGGCAGTTATAGCATGTGGATAAAGGGCAGTTATAGCATGTGGATAAAGGGCAGTTATAGCATGTGGATAAAGGGCAGTTATAGCATGTGGATAAAGGGCAGTTATAGCATGTGGATAAAGGGCAGTTATAGCATGTGGATAAAGGGCAGTTATAGCATGTGGATAAAGGGCAGTTATAGCATGTGGATAAAGGGCAGTTATAGCATGTGGATAAAGGGCAGTTATCCGAGTCTGAACGCCGCTCACTTTGCCAGTCATTGTCGATGCACCATCAAATCCTTTCCCTCGCCACTTGGTTAGGTCTAGGTTCCATTGTTGTAGGCTTTCAATAAGCTTCATTGTAATAGTTTCGGCATTAGTCTTGGGCAGTTCCACAAAACCAACGAAATCTTCATAGATTTCCCTACCCACAATGTACCGCACACAAACACTCATCTGTTTTGTAACGCTTACATCACTCGTTTCGTCCGCCATGATGCTAAAAAATGGGGATTTAGAAACATCACATACTATCTTATTACGTATATAGTCACAGGCCCGTACGGCTCCCAAAGTCCTACGGGCCCGGGACCACCCGTAGGTCTCATCTGACCGAGGCATAAATATGGTACGAGACTTGTTGAAAATATAATATGTGCAGCGCCGTAGCCACTGAGGCACACCGAGGCAGCTGCCTCGGTTAAAATTTGCAGAGCAAAAAAAGCAAAAAAGCGATAAAAATAATAAGATCGACTTCTGAAAATTCAAATGACTACAATGTTACATTTATGCCAAATGCCGTAGCCACAGACACTGAGATATTCTGTTAGTGAAGATGGAGCTTAGTTTTGTGTTTGCACACACAGATGTTAGACACACAGAATTTACTTGTACACCATTTAAAGATTGGAAAAATGCTGTTGGTGAAAAAAGGGGTATCTTACCAGGTCACAATTGTTCCCAAACACATATTGATGCAGTAACAGCTAGTGTGATGTTTTTGAAAATGTGTACAGGGAATATGGAATCAATAAATGCGTCGTTGAGCACAGCTTATTCCGATAAAATAAGCGAAAATAGACATGTTCTTATGGCCATAATTGAAGTTATTATAAAACTTTCATCACGCGGAATTTCTCTCAGAGGGAGATGGTTAAAAGACCGAAACCGCGAGGACAGCAATTTTAACTACTTTATGGACTGGATTAGCACGTATGATGAAAAACTTTCCAAGCATCTGAAAAGTAGTCCAAAAAATGCCAAGTATACATCGCCGCAATTCCAAAATGAAATAATAACAGGGGCCTGTACGATTTTTTTGAAGGCCGTACGGGGCCCGTGAGAGCCCGTACGGGGCCGCTAGGACCCAACAGACCCGCGGGCCTGTAAAGGACCCGTACGGGCCCGCACGACTGTCTAAGGGCCTTCTACGGGCCCAAAATCGTAGAAGCCCGTGTCTGAAAGTTGTGCATGCTCAACTTTCAGCCACGGGTTATACGGCGCCCCTTCGAAAAATCGTACGGGCCCGCACGGCATGCCGTGCGATTACCCACGGGTTCTCAGGGTTTTGGCCCTTACGGGGCCCGTAAACTGCCCGGGAGCTTCATGTGACCGGGGCATAATATGTAGTCCTACTAATAGCAAATGTATAAGACGCTATATGTCATTTACGTCCCAGCTGTTACTAACTAGTCATTTTCCTAATGAAACTTTATCATGCTTTATGATGTATACATTTTCTTGAAAAAGCTAATATTTTGAAAATATATACACAGACCTAATAATCAATATGTTTGTGATATATATTCCAGTTTTTGATACAACTGTTTATATGAAATTAGCATTATAATTGTTTCAATTAAGTAACTGTTTAAATCAATTACAGATACAGTGAGGGCACCTTGACATCAACAGGCCTTCTGAAGTTGTGCTCTACACACTCACCAAGAGAGACGTAAATACTTTTTAAATCACTGATAAAACGGACGACAACAACAACAGCAGCAGTAGCTGAGCAGAAGCAGCAGCATCTGCAGCAGCAACACCATACATGTTTTTTTTCACTCATGTGAAACCAGCATTGTTGTTATTAATTAATTAATTAATCTACTTTAAAGACACCTATGTTGGGCTCGTTCATTCCAAAGGACAACGAAAAACAACACTACTGATTCGCTGCACGGCCCCTCGACCCCCAATACCCGTTTAAGCGGTATTTTGTTGGGCCCGTTTATCTCAAAGGACCACGAAAATTAACACTACTGATTCGTAGCACGGAGACTTTTTAGAGCCACCACACAGTATTAAACGAACGCGAATTATAATAGAAAATCAATAAATATATTATTTGCTCCATCCCACAACAAGCATATTTATAATGGTGGCTCGACTCGGGTCACATAATCAGCTTGCGTATGTATTTTGTCTGTGCAATCTCTGGGCAGAGAGAACACAGTCTACGTGTTTTACAAAAAACAAACATTTTAAAGAGACATATAGCAATCTTGAATTATTTATGAAGCATTAAAACAAGCCCCTGAATGAATTAAACCAATATTATTCTAACTTTAAAAACTTATTTACCAACGCTACCTGGTCATTGAAAAAGCATGGAAAGCTTATCTATTTACTGCAGTTTGGATTTAAATTTTGTTCTTCACTGTGTTTACATACGTTATTGCAGCAATTCAATCAACCATAAGTAGTATGCACAAAACATTTTCTTTTAATTATTCAAATTATTATTATTGACGATTTTATAATATGCAAGATATCTAGAAAAAAATATGGAACACCATTTTTTTAAAAAACAAATCTAGACTGCCGTGTGTCCATTTAAAGTTACCATATATACTATTGTTTACTGATATTGTTGTGCACTATTTATACTGTTTATAACATGTTTTCTTTTATGAGTTTAGAACAGTTTGTAAATAATATAAATATATTAAAATATTTTATTGTTTTGTCCATGGATATACATTAATTTTGTATTACGTGTAACCCTTCAGACTATTATCTTGCATTTTAAAACACTTTAGGTTAAAACGTATATGAGAGGAATAATTACCAGTGGTTGAAAAGAACCGATGGCATAACGTTAGATTGAGCGCTGAAGACAGAATAATAGCGAGTTGTGTACACTAAAAATCGATTTAAGCTAACCAGTAGGCCATATTGCCTACTGACCGTTCCAAGTCCAGTAGGCCATATTGCCTACTGACCGTTCCAAGTCGGTAATCCTGTCTACACCACTCTTTGTGTGTATTGCCATTTTTATTGTATAGTTAATTTGTTCTTTGTGTGTGGTATAGTGAGGATCTACGGTGCCATTGGATTTGGGTGCTGTGATTTCTATAGCACCATTTTTCTCATTTCTGTCGATCGTCCAAGACATATTGACATAATATTGAGCTAACATTACATCCTCGGTTCTTGTGACAGGTTATGTTAATTGTTCGCAAACTGGTATTGTGTTCTGCGTTCATCAATTTAAAATATCCGTCCCTATGAACACACCCTGTAATACTATCATTGACTACTGCCTGTGCTCATGTATACACAAATCCCCGGGACAACATACCATAATAATAAATAAAATATTGCTCTCCGGAGAGTAATTCCAAAACAATTCATGGTATTTTCTTGTAAAGTTAGTACAAATGTCGTGCAGGAAATGTAGCTTTCACAGAACACAGTCAACCAAAAACACATTAAAACAAACAGGAATTATTAAAATGTAAACAAAAAGCAAGGCAGGTTGACGATAGGACTACCGCCTTGGAACGTTCAGTGGTAAAAATGCTCTTGAGGGTTTAAACCAGGTTATAGGGTGTACCAAACCTCACTATTACCCTATTGTCATCCCAATAAAACGGGACAGTGTAAATAAAAAAAATAGGTCATATTTTCTAACAAACAAGGCAACATTAATATTCAATATAAGTATAACACATGATCATGTATTTATGAATATAAAAAAGCATAGAAAACCACAATTGTAAGTACGCAATAACTTGGCAGAAGCCAGAGCAACACGAGAACAGACCATTAAGGGTACGAGGTACGACAAGAGAAGATTCAAGACAAAACGCTACCATCGTTGAGGATTTAGGCTAACGTCATCATAGGGTCCACAATCTTTCCAGTCAAGGCTCAATCATACAGGCAAACTGTAAATGGATCAATACACATGCAGTACGTTGCAAAATGACAGGGTCATAACCTCTTTTAGTACACTTTTTGATTGTATGAACGTGATTATGACCATGGATCTTACGAAGTGCGTAAATCACGTCACCATAGAGGTCAGGAAGTGGTAGTCCTTGTCGCAGAAGAGTTCTTAAATTATACTTATATTTTTAAAGTAGGTCAAGGCTACAATAATAACATTTTGGCAGAGTAAGTTTTAAGAGTGCTTTATAATTTAATCTTTCGTCTGTTACCTGTGATACGCAGGCTTTATAACCTCTGCTCCCAACTAAATTCCATTTTGTTTATTTCGCCCATTGTTTTCTCGTTTAGGGCAAAGCATTTTGTTTGAAACTGGGACCGTACACCGCTGGCCATAGAATGGTGTGAATATACCTCATTGAAGGTTCCATGTTCACCGTCATATGCATACCATCTTCAGACTGGCTCAACTTTCTGTACTAATGTTATTTTAAATATTGAGTTATGCTCAACCTGGGGAGAGAGGGCGTGAACGGAAGTAAGCACTGTTCACTACCGTTCATGAACAGTCTCAATCAAACCGAGACTGCAATATATTTTGTATTTATCGTGTTCGGCGATTTCCAGATTTCTCCTTTCAAACACGTTTTAAGCCTGTTACGCATATCCACCTTATGGTATTGTGGTGCCTTTTGTTGTTAACAAATCGATAATAGCAATATGTGTGGTAGTTGTAAGGGAACAAGATAGTAGCATCCGTGATCAACGGTTTCAGCCTCGCCTGCGCTACTGGGTTTTTAAGGTATGTCTTTGGGCAAGACAATGTTTGCCTTAGCTTTATTAATCGGTTGATGACGAAAACCGGACCGTTTCATGTTTCGGAGTCGATCCTCAAAGAACCATCTATTCGATAGTAACAACATGGACTGTATTACTATATTTGTATCCATCCTTCCCACTCCCTCTCTGACTCTGGAGCGGCTCTAAATAACATTATAAGACAATGTGTTGATAAGCCGTTAATCAACATTATTATACCGCACATAAAATGCCCATCCTAAATCCCCATAGACAACACTATAATTTCTTACTAACTTACGCGAGGGTGATAGTACGTACAGGGTGATAGTAAAACAATGATCACATGCGCAGCTTTGATGCGCGCTGTTTCGGTGACGTCATCGGGTCAGTATGGTGAAATTGCTTTTTTTAACTCACCATGTCCCGTTTCACTCAAACAAGCAGTGGAGCAGTCTATCAGGCAAAGTGAAATCTGTACTGAAAATGAATCTTATTTTTGCCCGTGGGGTTTTCGGTATAAAATAAATATCACATTCATGAAAGGGTGATAGTAAGAATGTTCACCCTTCGGATATTGATTATCACCTCGGCTTCGCTTCGCCTCGGACGATACTCATATCCTCAGGGTAAACATTCTTACTAATTTATATACTAACATTACATGTAGATGTATATTCAATTAAAATCCAAGTTACTGTGTGAAATATTCTCCTATTTGGATTACATTTTCATACACTATTATGTGTTTATGTTGGGGTGACTAATCAATGTCAAATTCAACATGTTGCAGTCCGTCGTTGTATAGGCTTAAATGTCACTAAAACACAGACATGCATCACTGAAAAATTACGTTTTGTCAAATGCAGTCTTGTAGACGTGACCAGTGTTAATTTACAATGGTATGTAGGTAGGTATTAAACTAGGGCACCGGAGATGGCGCGCCATTGCAAATCTCAGGTTTCCAGGCTTGTCGAAGGATTGAACTAGATTGAATGTTTTCCATTTTTACATTGATGATTTTCCTCTTTTCAGAAGCATTGATGATACCCTTTCAAACTTCATTTAATACCCATGATAACACAACCGGATGATGTCCCATTTTTTTATCTATGTGACCCCCTGTCTCGGAGCCCATAGGGAAAACATTAAACAAGACGTTAAATTCATGATACGCAGTGATTCCATTGTACATGTATTAGTGTACCATATTGTAAGAGAAAGCCTGTTGGTACACAGGTTTAAGAGCATTTTTTGCGTATTATACTACAAACCTACCCCTACAGGTACAATGGGTTCAATAAAATTATAAAACCTGTCTGCACATCCCATCACGTTATTGAACATTAAATGTATGACAGTATATATATTGATGACTTGTGATGAAAATAAAAGAATAACCTTTCCTCAGACAATATTTTTCAAAGAAAACAGTGAAAGTCACAGTAAGTGTCGGCACATGCAAACGGAAATAAGTGTATATACACATTTTATTAATGTATCACCATATAGCCTGCTTTTATGGTAACGATATATTGCCTCTTATTATTGCAGTCCGAGTTTGAATCACTTCCGAGGTGGCTGCATGTTTTATTCGATAACTAGAAAGTTCATATTTGTGGGGTGCCAATAATCTGGTTAAAGCAACTGGGAGGTATGCAGTAAACTGGCTGTATGCAAATAATGGTTGACTCTACTCAAGTTCGACCTTTTTCTGATAAAACAACTTAATGAGATACTTTCGAATAGTGATGATACAAATACATATGAGATTTACTATTTGATTTACCCAAAAACATATACTGTGCATCAGAGGTAACAATAAATAGTAGCACACGTTTCAAACAAGAAAAACAAACACCAATTGCAATGTACAAGACGCGCACTTTAAGGACTATTTGTCTGCCATTTTAAAATGTAACCAAATGCATATTTACGGCATGAGCAATGTCAGCCACATAGTACATGACAATAATTCAATATTATTTATGTGAAAATAGTATCAGAAAGAATACTTATATGGCAAAAAGTGTGCTCTCATTATCCAAAAACGTTAGGTAAATAGTCAACGCCGTTGTCTTTGGAGTGCACTAATCGGAAATAACCGATCATCACGTGGTAGAAAAACAAATACAGATTTGTTAAAACTACACAGAGGTGAACGAAATGTGACATATCGCTATGGTAACATACAGGGAATGTTAGCCATATTTACGTTTATTATAATATTAATTATATGTTATGTGCGGCCCTGCCGTTGACTAATTAATTTGCTCGTATGTGGTACAGTGCTGGCTAAGGTGTCATTGCGCTCGAGTGCTGAGTTTTCTATAGGACCATTTCTATAAAAAAGAAATGTCGTTCTTTCATTGATTATTGTGTGCACTCGAATTTAAAATAATGATCATACATTAAAATATAGATCCATGGAATAAAAAATAGTATGGCCCGCGGTCACATCTTTTACATAGAACTGTGATCTCATGAACCACTTACTATTGACTAAAGGCGACCTTTTACGGCCGCCAAAGAGCTCTTAATAAACGCTAATGTGAATGTCAATAAATACTGAAAAGTGGATCCATTGGAAGCAACAAACACGAACAAAAGATAAAAGTAGCAAACTCGGATTTATTGAGTCTGTGTATGAGAGGTAATGTAGAATGCAACACCTCTCACGCCTCATAGCACTGGCTTAAGCGATATTCTACTGTTTACTTTATTTTCTATAAGTTTTACTATAGTGCTTCCCAACTACCGTGGCTTTATATTCAATGCTATTATATTTTCCCTGAACTTAAATATTATATATCATTTAAGATACTACACCTATTTTTATACCGTTTTATAATGTCATTCCATTTCTAAAATGTTATTTGCTCCTTAACACTAATTGTATTATCACGCGTAGATAAATAGTTATTAGGTCTGTATTTAATTAAACACGAATCTTATATTTCCAAGGCACAGCAACACAAGCAGTTATATATGTAATTTATATTTTACCTAGGAAAGGGACTCTATAAGGTAAACAATGTTGTTTTTACCTTTTGCAATAAAAATGGCTTTAATAAATGCAACAATATCCAATCAAAGCAAATCAAATTTATTGGTATAATCCATCCGATAAAAACCAAAGCTAGAGCAACATAAACATCTACAAATACAAACAATGAATATATTAAACTAATCTGGTATAGTAATACATGAACTTATAGTTTTCTTTTGTAGATTATCAATACATTCTAAGTCTTACAATCTTCCCCAAACACTGAATATATGTTTATTTTATTATCAGGTCACTTATAAACATAGCATTTCTATAATACAAAAAGGTTTTAAAAGTCGTATGATGTGTCAATGTATCATTCCTTAGACAAAACATGTCATGAACAAAGATACTACACAATTCATTAAGGTCATTGTTTTTGCCTATAAGAAAGTATATAAACTATTCAGAATTGTTCATTTGTTAAAAAAAAAAAAAGTGGTGTAATTGTATTTACTTCCTTTTCACCCTCATAAATAATTCTGTTACCGAAGCTTTCTTGAATCTGCCTTCCTCAACAGCTAACGTATGTGTGTGTTTCGCGACGGTTTTCAAACGGTTACACAGAATGTGTAAGCAATGTTAACTGGCCATTGTAATGTCTTTTGCATTAGATGAAAGAACAAAATGTTGATATACATTATTCTGTTAATTAAAAAGAGTTCCAAGATTTTTGATAATTTTTAAAAGTCATTAATTTGCCCCTAAACAACAATACTAAAAGTTTATATGTGTTTTGTCAATTTATTCATTACGTTTAATTATAACCAATGGAACTATCAATGCGAAATCTCAATTTTTCCCAAAATTGATTACCCTTTGACAGTTTAAATGCATATACCGAACAGTTTTGAAAAACGCTGATTAAATGTTCAAGACCTAGTTGCATATTTGGCACTGTATGCTTATCTGTAGATTTATTCTAAAGAAAATGGTGACAGATGTTTGTTAAGGAATCAATTGTCATGAAAATAATACGAAATAAGATTTTTGGTTGAAAACAACTCATTTTATTGAAATTTCAAAATCTGAATTTTCATTTTTTTTTTAGTGTAATTGTTCCTAAATAATACTGAAAAACGAAACAGTTTCCATTTTTGTAATGAAATGTGATTTAAACTTGTGCGATGATGCAAACGTTAATCTTATTGAAATAACGAAGGATTGGTCCTTAACATATTTTGTGGAGTATACTATACTATACCCGGTTGCAAAAGAATGTGATTTAGATTTAATTGTATAACATTTTTTTAAAATTAAATTGACAAATTCCAAAATGAATATGTCATGTTTGGTACCAAATCTGTTATCATTCCATTGCCAATACCATGTAGTCATTTGTTTTTCAATAGGTCGAATCATTAAGGGACTGTCGCTTGATAAAGAGAATAAGGTGTAAATTACAATTTTCAAAGTGTCCAGTTTCTTTTGCAACTGAATATATATATTACAGGCGGAACATCAGGCTTGTTCTAGAATTATTTTTTTTAATAATATTTCAATTCATGATATAAGTCAAAATATGGTGTTATATGTAACACAGTGTTGTTACGGATCTACTTGAAAAATGGATTCGCCATACATTTTGGATGAAATCGGGTTAAAAATCATTAAATTACTTCTGGTGCATAACATAGGATAACACATATTACTGTGCAGAATGAACTTTTTTGTAAATAAGGAATCACTGTTAGGCTCAGTCATTATACTTGACGTTTTAGGATTGAATATATCATTATTAGTCTAATTCGGATCCCCAGACTCCGACGAAAAGACTGATGTACTCCCTTTAACAGAAAACCGTGATCGTTGACAATCAGTTATGAATATGTATATGCTCTTAAATAAAGGAGTAATTGCATCTTAACGCACGCACGCACGTTCGCACACACGAACGTACACACACATACACGCACGCACACACACACACACATAAACTGACTGACTATAGAATAAGAACAAATATTACAATTACAATATGCATACAATACAATTGAACATGGTATACTCTTATCTATTGATATAACTGGTATTCTAATTACAAAACGAAACCCATTCTCTAGTACATTACACACATTCCATATTCTGTAATTAACTGATATTGTATTTTGTTTGTTCCATATTACCATGGCGATACCGAACTCTTGGATAACTCCCTTAACCTTGCTCGTACAGCCAAGAAAATCTAGGTTTTCTACTGTTTACAGTGTCTATGTTTGTTTTGAGTTTAACTTTATTAATTCTAATCCTTGTGGATAACTGTAAGCATGTATTTCAGTGTAAATTGTAATTGATGTTTCTGTATAAATAAGTATAAGGACATTTTCCATATTCTCCACTTTCAAAATATTTAAAATAACATGCATAATTAAAACTTAGAGATTCTATATATTTTGTATTTGCTTTAGGCCTACCACATGCATTTGCGTTTGGATACAAATCTAACTAATTGCTGTCTTATCATTTCCCAGTTTACAAAGTTATTTTGAGTTTGGAGTTTTATCCCTAGTAATGGTTTATAATATCTTAACTGAGTGTTCTCCATATCTTCTGCTTTATTCACCCCACCCTCATCTCCCCACCCCTTACTTCACTCCCATAAATGAAATTTGTGACACTATGTTTATCAAATAAATCCAACAAGTGACTGACTTATACATTGCTTTCTTTTAATGCTTGTCCTGAGAGGCATTCAAAAGTACGTTTGAAATCTCCACCGTTAGTGAAAACAATTCCAAATTAGGTAGATGTATTTGCTTGCATTATACATTTTTACCACTGTAATTAAAATCTGAAATTACACTTCAAGCTGCAATATAGGTTTCTTAAAATATTCCTTCCTTTGATAACATTGCTTGATACTTTCCAGTTTCAAACATTTATATAAAAAGTATACTTATATTAAACCTTTCTTTTCTGATTCAGTAATCTGCATAAATAACACTTATCACCGCATAACGCAATACCAACAACAACAACAACAACAACAACAAAACGCTTCTTGAACCTTCTAATACATAGTTACATCTGCAATGCATGTTACTCGTCCAATACAAATGGAATTTGGATTGTGTTTAATGCATAACGTACTCATTTCCCCTCTGTATAATCACATAGTAAATATAGATATAAAAATCGAACACGAAAAGCAGCATTCAAGGACGAGAGTCAACCACAATCACATACAGAAGCAAATAACAAATTTAAAGATGAATAAAAGGCCAAATAAGACATCACAAACACAAAAGGCTGCTCCTATATATCATGGAAACTTGCAATAAATATTTATAAAATTGTAATCGATCTAATCGTGTCCATTTATTTTTTGACGTCCATTTATTTTTTGACGTCCATTCATTAACGTCCATTCATTATTTGACGCCCATTTATCATTTGACGTCCATTCATTGTTTGACTCTCCAACGATTATCACAATTTCTCCAGAACTGGTGCAGATATAGGTCATCGAAATTCAGCATCGCTCACGGCGTTTGTCTTGTTTGTCATCACACTATTCATATTCATGCCTTTAACGAAACAAGAGAGAAGTTAACTGGAATGCGCTATTGTTTAGTAGCGTAGTTAAAGTACACTGGACACAATTCCTAATCTTAACTGCCTATAAGGTATCTATGAAATAAACAAAACGTGATTATATTATCAAATGTAAATGTATATGTCAAGTTGTAAACTTATATGTCATGTTTGTAAACTTGTGTACGTATTAATCATTATGATAAAAAGCATATTGACCATTTTACTTAGAAACGTTTTTTCGTGAAGACAGCAGGCACATTGGTAATACGGACCGTCAGTAAAGTGTTTTCATTTAATGGGACTGCTTGTCTTGTAGTTTGACTGTCAGTGAAGTGTTTTCATTTACTGGGACTGCGTGTCTTGTAGTTTGACTGTCAGTGAAGTGTTTTCATTTACTGGGCTAAACTTGTCTTCACTCAACAACGGGTATCTATGTCACTGTTTATTTAAAGTGTGAGTATGACAAACTAAGTTAAAGACACTTTATCCAGAATGATTTAATACATATAAATAATTCATGAGTTTCAATCACAGTATTTATAGATGAAATATAAGCACTCGTACACAACACTATATTTTACTTTTTAAATTACTTCATTGTTTTTGTTTTCACATTATTTAAATATGTATCTAACCGAGTTTACAGAACTCCGGGTATGACAACATGATCCTCATAAATATGCATGAACCATTTCTTATTTCAGATATCAATTTAAATATTGTTTTATCTATGTAATGAACTTATAAGATGGTGACTAGTAAGCCAAACTAGGCTTGGTATATCTAATTCTGCTCGATGTTGCCTATATGCTTTATATATGTACATTTTATGTTACTTATATGTCCTATATATGTAATATTTTGTAAAATATGAATTTATCACTGAAATAAATAAATATACATTCAACTAATTTTCATATTTTAAATATATTTTAGAATAACTGTGTGATAAGTATTTCATTTTGACCAATAGTTTATAAAATATTTTTTGTTTTGTTTAAATTGTTACATCTTTTGAGAGTTAAACTCCATTTATATGTGCAGATAAAGCACACAACATGAATCAAAGTCCGCTTTAAGATATACACTTCTTATAATTGGTAGGAAATAATATAAAATTGCATAAAAGTTTGACCCATTTATTGCAGTTCCGTCTCTAAAAAAATGAAACAAGGATAATCCTAAATTACCTTCCTTTTAATTGAATATCGTTTGAAATTCAAGTAACTGTAATTCATCGTTAATATTCAATCTTTTGCAAACGCATTTGTAGTGGTAATGCTAGTAAAACATTATGTCAAAATAATTTTAGTTGGCATATTTTAGAATTAGGAACATCGAAAGATGACTACTTCAAAGTACTTAACAAAAATCCTATGTACCCAATTGTATAAGTATTATCATTTATTTATAAGAAAAACACATCGACTTGAAAGCTTTAGAATATATTCATACAATCAGTGCAGGCGACGTAATCTCGTCATTTTGTGTTCAACCGTATTTCTAACCAAGCGTAAAATACTCAAAACAGTGAGAATATTATTGACATATTCTTAGGTGGGTAGTTAGGAATGTTCACTAGTATATACTCGACACATACTCGACACATTCGTTGGTTATAGCAAATTTGTTGTCGGTTTTTCAAATCCATGTATAAATATTGATATAGGTGATCCTTTGGGAGCAACAAAAACAATTAAGAGAATAAAGCAGCACACCTCTCACGCCCCCTAGCACCGGCTTAAGCGGTATTGGGCTCGTTGGTCCCAAAGGACCAGTAAAAACAACACTACTGATTCGTAGTACGGGGAGACGTTTTGCAGCCGCCACACTGCACTAAACGAACGCTAGTGTGAATGTTAATACATATTGATAAAGGTGATCCTTTGGCAGCAACAAACACAACTAAGAGAATAAAGCAGCAGACTCAGTTTTATTGAGTCTGTTCATGAGAAGTAATGACAGAAGCAACACCTCTCACGCCCCCTAGCACCGGCTTAAGCGGTATTCTACTTCAAAGCCACCTATATTGGGCTCGTTGGTCCCAAAGGACCAGTAAAAATAACACTACTGATTCGTGGCACGGGGAGACTTTTACAGCCGCCACCTTGCACTAAACGAACGCTAGTGTGAATGTTAACAAATATTGATAAAGGTGATCCTTTGGGAGCAACAAACACAATTAAGAGAATAAAGCAGCAGACTCGGCTTTATTGAGACTGTATAAGCCAAACATATACCCATCTTCAAAACCCGGTCAACAAATATGTAAAATTAACATTGTGAAGCTTCTACTAAACCTGCGGCGCCGCACCAGTTTAAAATGACAAGAGACGATAAGGATAAGTAACTATTGTCAAAAAAACAACCCAAAAGAAAACAATTTTACATTTGTTAAAGCTATATACAATACCGATACAATAAATTTAGAATATATTTATATATTATTTGAGAGAATTAAATTCATATACACTTGATATAACGAACTTTCTTTAACGTAGGATCTATAACTACAAACACAAACATTAAATATTTTATGTGAAGAACATTTTGTAATAACCACTTACCAATGGATTAAATCAAAATAATAAATAAATAAATAATTAAATAAATAAATAAGAACAATAGCTAATATGCTATTGTATGGATCACGTGGACATATGTTTGGTCTTAAACTGGACATGTTTAATAAATGTCTGAAATACTGCATTTCTCCCATGTCCCACTATGTGGCTTAAACGGGTGTCTCCTTTTGATATAACTTAATTACTTGTCATACTTTGCAATGACTAGAGGTAATGTTAAACATATATGATGGACTCCAAATGCTTTAATATTAGTTGTTTAAGAAACGTCGGGCCACCTTGAAGTTCGTGGCCGGGATAGTAAAGACGCTGCGTCTAAACTTTCCCGCACCTCACCGCTGCGGGTTCGAATCCCATTTGAGCTCGACTGGTTCTACTCATGAGAAATGGGGTTGTCTGCCTCTATCACAAAAAATCGACAGTCATACGTATATGGACTAACATGGGCTTAAAATGACGTAAAATACCATTCAAACAAACACAATTTCCCTAAGTCCCGTCCGTCGGATGGGGACGTAAACTGGGCGGTCCCGTGTATCGGTCTATCCTCCGAGCACGTTAAAGAACCTTAGGCATCTATTCGATAATATGAGTAGGGCACGGTTCCCGGATTCCTATGTTTCCCCCCTCTATCTGGGGCGGCTCTAAATAACATATACTGCGTTGATGAGCCGTTAAACAACATTCAACTCAATTCAAACAAACGAACAAATCATACAAAAATTGCCCACCCCGATGGTTGTCGGCTTTTCACATATACTGTTTAGCACTTGGTTACAATTCGACAAGTTGTCCCACATATAGTTGAATTTCCAATTGTAACAGACACACCCTTCGCCATCTGGTTGCCCAGGCTGCCATCCATTAAACGTTATGGTTGAGTTGTCCCACCAACGGAATTCGCCAGTGGAAGCCATATACTTTGCACCAATCCAGTAACTGACTCTATAATCTATAATTATAAATACGAGTACAGAACATTGGTTAGTATAGAATAGTTGATAGTTAAGCCGCCGTTACGTGGTCCCGCCTTAATTTCATCAAGCATCCATTAGCATGATTATATAACGGATATTCTGACAATAAACATGTTTAAAACATTACCTATTATATGTTTCAACTTTGCAATATGCAAACTTTTAAAGACAAAATTAATGTGTTATTTCATACCCCGTTTTCGCTTCTTGGAGAATGGGTTAGTTGGGGTATGAAAGTGAATACTTGGACCACGTAATTAATTATTTTGTGTTTCAATTCAATTTTCTCAGCTCGTGTATTTTAGATTATATCAAAATTGTCCAGTCTTGAAAGATATATTATATATGTACCCCTTACCCACTGTATAACTCTTTATACAAAAGGAACGGCTTGTCTGTGTTAGTGATATCTAGTAACTTGAAAGTATTTAACAAGGCAACAAGGCAAGGCAGCAATAAAAGTAAAACACAAAGATGCTCGTGTATATATAAATACAAAAAAAAACCAATAGCCTAGAAAGCCACAAAGAAGGTACTCAATGACTTGGCAGAAGCCAGAGCAACACGAGAATAAACCATTGAGGGCACGACAAGACAAGACTGCATAAGTATTGGAAAGAGAACAATGTTTCCAGTAATGTGCCCCCTACCACACACATCTTCTCACCCCGTTGGAGCAGCGCGCACTCCCATAGGAATTAGACAGTATAACTTCAATTTAATTCGAATCCTTTTGACTCGCATCTCATACCAAATTCCCCTGTGCGAGAGTAATACAATTTCGAAATGCCAGAGACAGAAGCATCACATTTCATACTTTGTCTCTGTTTCCAGTTGCAGTTCTGACTATAATAGTTCTATTTAGAGTTTTATTTTAATCCAACATTAGGACAAATCTAGAAATGATATACCTCTAACAGGCATTTTATCACTTTATTTTAGCAATGTATTGTGTAATGATGATTCAGACTAGGATCTTTGGTTTGGTTTGATTTTAGCAATGCATTGTGTAATCATGATTCAGACTAGGGTCTTTGGTGGTTTGATTTTAGCAATGCATTGTGTAATCATGATTCAGACTAGGGTCTTTGGTGGTTTGATTTTAGCAGTGCAGTGTGTAATCATGATTCAGACTAGGATCTTTGGTGGTTTGATTTTAGCAATGCATTGTGTAATCATGATTCAGACTAGGATCTTTGGTGGTTTAATTTGAGCAATGGATTGTGTAATCATGATTCAGATTGGGATCTTTGGTGGTTTGATTTTAGCAATGCATTGTGTAATCATGATTCAGACTAGGATCTTTGGTGGTTTGATTTGAGCAATGCATTGTGTAATCATGATTCAGACTAGGGTCTTTGGTGGTTTGATTTTAGCAATGCATTGTGTAATCATAATTCAGACTAGGATCTTTGGTGGTTTAATTTGAGCAATGCATTGTGTAATCATGATTCAGATTGGGATCTTTGGTGGTTTGATTTTAGCAATGCATTGTGTAATCATGATTCAGACTAGGATCTTTGGTGGTTTAATTTGAGCAATGCATTGTGTAATCATGATTCAGACTAGGATCTTTGGTGGTTTGATTTTAGCAATGCAGTGTGTTATCATGATTCAGACTAGGATCTTTGGTGGTTTGATTTTAGCAATGCAGTGTGTTATCATGATTCAGACTAGGATCTTTGGTGGTTTGATTTTAGCAATGCAGTGTGTAATCATGATTCAGACTAGGATCTTTGGTGGTTTGCTTTTAGCAATGCATTGTGTAATCATGATTCAGACTAGGATCTTTGGTGGTTTGATTTTAGCAATGCATTGTGTAATCATGATTCAGACTAGGATATTTGGTGGTTTGATTTTAGCAATGCAGTGTGTAATCATGATTCAGACTAGGATCTTTGGTGGTTTGATTTGAGCAATGCATTGTGTAATCATGATTCAGACAAGGATCTTTGGTGGTTTGATTTTAGCAATGCAGCGTGTAATCATGATTCAGACTAGGATATTTGGTGGTTTGATTTTAGCAATGCAGTGTGTAATCGTGATTCAGACTAGGATCTTTGGTGGTTTGATTTGAGCAATGCATTGTGTAATCATGATTCAGACTAGGATCTTTGGTGGTTTGATTTTAGCAATGCATTGTGTAATCATGATTCAGACTAGGATCTTTGGTGGTTTGATTTTAGCAATGCATTGTGTAATCATGATTCAGACTAGGATCTTTGGTGGTTTGATTTTAGCAATGCATTGTGTAATCATGATTCAGACTAGGATCTTTGGTGGTTTGATTTGAGCAATGCAGTGTGTAATCATGATTCAGACTAGGATCTTTGGTGGTTTGATTTCAGCAATGCAGTGTGTAATCATGATTCAGACTAGGATCTTTGGTGGTTTGATTTTAGCAATGCATTATGTAATCATGATTCAGACTAGGATCTTTGGTGGTTTGATTTGAGCAATGCAGTGTGTTATCATGATTCAGACTAGGATCTTTGGTGGTTTGATTTGAGCAATGCATTATGTAATCATGATTCAGACTAGGATCTTTGGTGGTTTGATTTTAGCAATGCATTTTGTAAGGATGATTTAATAGCAATGTATAGTGTAATCATCGATCAGATTGGTGTCTTTGGTGGTTTGATTTTAGCTATGCATTGTGTAAGCATGATTCAGATTTGGATCTTTGGTGGTTTGATTTTAGCAATGCATTGTGTAATCATGATTCAGACTAGGATCTTTGGTGGTTTGATTTTAGCAATGCCTTGTGTAATCATGATTCAGATTGGGATCTTTGGTGGTTTGATTTGAGCAATGCATTATGTAATCATGATTCAGACTAGGATCTTTGGTGGTTTGATTTTAGCAATACATTGTGTAATCATGATTCAGATTGGGATCTTTGGTGGTTTGATTTTAGCAATGCATTGTGTAATCATGATTCAGACTAGGATCTTTGGTGGTTTGATTTTAGCAATGCAGTGTGTAATCATGATTCAGATTGGGATCTTTGGTGGTTTGATTTGAGCAATGCATTATGTAATCATGATTCAGACTGGGATCTTTGGTGGTTTGATTTTAGCAATGCATTGTGTAATCATGATTCAGACTAGGATCTTTGGTGGTTTGATTTTAGCAATGCATTGTGTAATCATGATTCAGATTGGGATCTTTGGTGGTTTGATTTTAGCAATGCATTGTGTAATCATGATTCAGACTTGGATCTTTGGTGGTTTGATTTTAGCAATGCATTGTGTAATCATGATTCAGACTAGGATCTTTGGTGGTTTGATTTGAGCAATGCATTATGTAATCATGATTCAGACTGGGATCTTTGGTGGTTTGATTTTAGCAACAGTGTGTAATCATGATTCAGATTGGGATCTTTGGTGGTTTGATTTTAGCAATGCATTGTGTAATCATCGATCAGATTGGTGTCTTTGGTGGTTTGATTTTAGCTATGCATTGTGTAAGCATGATTCAGATTTGGATCTTTGGTGGTTTGATTTCAGCAATTTATTGTGCAATCGTCCTTCAGATTGGGATATTTGGTGGTTTGATTTTAGCAATGCATGTATATTCATCATTCAGACTGGGATCGATGGTGGTTTGATTTGAGCAATGCATTGTGCAATGATGATTCTGACTGGGATATTTGTTGGTATGAGTTATGCTATACATTGTTTAGTCATCAGTCATATTGGGATCTTTGATGGTTTGATTTTGGCAATGCATTGTGTAATCAAGATTCAGATTGTGATCTTTCGTGGTTAGATTTGAGCAATGTATTTTGTAGTCATCAGTCAGACTGGGATCTTTGTTGGTTTGATTTTAGCATTCATTGTGTAATCATGATTTAGATTGGGATCTTTGGTCGTTTGCTTTGAGCAATGCATTGTGTAATCTTGATTCAGATTGAGATCTTTGGTGGTTTGATTTGAGCAATGCATTGTGTAGTCATGATTCAGATTTGGATCTTTGGTGGTTGGATTTTAAAAATGCATTCTGTAATCATGATTGAGATTGGTATCTTTGGTGGTTTGCTTTGAGCAAAACATTGTAGGAATCATGATTTAGACTAGAATCTTTGGTGGTTTGATTTGAGCAATGCATTGTGTAGTCATCAGTCAGATTGGGATCTTTGGTGGTTTGATTTCAGCAATGCCTTGTGTAATCATGATTAAGATTTAGATCTTTGGTGGTTGGATTGAACAATGCATCTTTGGTGGTTTGCTTTGAGCAATACATTGTGGGAATCATGATTTAGACTAGGATCTGTGGTGGTTTGCTTTGAGCAATGCATTGTGTAATGATGATTCAGACTAGGATCTTTGGTGGTTTGATTTTATCAGTGCATTGTGTTGTCATCAGTCAGATTGGGACCTTTGGAGTTTTGATTTTAGCAATGCATTGCGTTATGATGATTCATATTGGAGTCTTTGGGGGTTTGCTTTGAGCAATGCATTGTGTAATGAAGATTCAGATTGGGATCTTTGCTGGTTTGATTTTGATATCAAATATGTTGGCAAAACAAATAGCAAAGAAAGATATGCTCTAATACAATTCAGAGTATGTGATTTACTGGGGACGGAGGTCCATCTCAAAATTTATTCTAATGTGATGAAAGTCTTTTTGAAGATAACCTCAAATTGTTGTCCTAATACTGTTAAGAAACAAGCTTTCTAGCCAGTACATAGTCTCTACCAGGGTTGTCATTCTTTGCTCTCACTTTAACATTACTAATTTTGTCGTTCCTTGCAGGACAACTATGGCTAGAAATCGAGACTTTGTGAGGTTGTGAAGGATAAACAACGTGTTTAATTGACTTACATGCCCTGGTAAACGATCATTCAAGACATAGGCTACATGTATTTATTATTATACATATTTAAAAAAACGCGACTCTTGTCGCATATTCGCTTTTGTATTGCTATGAAAGAGAGTTCATGTTAAGTCTATCACCAGCTACTCAGACAGATGTCATTGAAGCCATTATTAGTTTAAACATATTTATTTTACATCGATTGCGAAACAAGTTCTTGCAACTTAGATTAATCACTCTCGATGGGTTCCTGGGTAGCACCAGTACTAAGCAATGTGGATTAATTATCTTGCTTAAGGATAAATAACGTGGCCGCGGCGAGGATCCACCTCTCGATCTGAAGTTCGGCGCTCTACCTCTGGACAACGCACTCCACTATTGAAGCCATTATTGACACCTTGCGGTATCTGGATGATATATAGAACACTGACAACCCTTTCTTTTCTACTATGTAAAATACGATTTATTCTAAGAACTCCAACTCAACAAAGTTAATATTTCTGCTATGTTTACTTATTTTCTCGATTTAAATCACTCTTGAGAAAATGGAGAAATAATTAACAAAAATTATGACAAGAGAGATGATTTTAGTTTTGATATTGTTAATTATCCCCACGTAGATTTGGATGTTCCCCCGAACAACTTCTTATGCGGTCTATGTTTCTCATCTTATTAGAGTTTTCCAGAGCTGGTAGTCGGGTTGAGGACTTTAATATTCGTAATCTGTGTATAACTATAAAGTTACTCCAACAGGGCTACCGTTAAACTTCGAAAATCGTTGCAAGTTGTATTATAGTAATTCGAAAATCACAACCTGAGTGTTTGTCTGTTTGCGTGTTTGTTTCTGTGTTTTGTGGTTGACTGTCCTCCTTGAATGCTACTTTCCCTGTCCGATCTTTTTACATTTCTATGGTGAAGATACTGTGTCATAATCACGTTCATATATTCTTTCTTAAAAGTGTTAAAATGTTTATCAAAAGAGGTTATATCCATATCATTTTGCAACGCACTGCATGTTTAGTGGTTGACCTATTTACAGTTCGCCACTATGCTTTCTTCTTTGAGCGATGACCAGACATATTGTGGAGCCTATGATGACGTCTACCCTAAAAGGGCAAACACCTTTGAAGTTTGTCTTAGTACTTGTATTGTTGTACCCTCAATGGTTTGTTCTCTTGTTGCCTTGGCTTCTTATATTCATGTATGTATAAATTCGTATGTACGTGGGACAGCTAAATAACGCAATGTCTCTAAATAAATAAATTAACAGGTTTTTATGCTTACGAACTTTGAAACATTATACAGTGATTATCCTGAAAAATTCCGTTGACCAATATTAAAGGCAGATATTCAAAGCAATATGTTTTTTTCCCATCTGATGCTATTATAATTAATTAGCATGTATCTTCTATTGTTTGTTCTCTTGTTGCTCTATCTTCTGCCAAGCCATTGAGTACTTACTTTGTGGCTTTCTAGGATTTTATTGTTTATATTATATATACATGATCATTTATGGTGTTTTACTTATATTGACTATTAACGCTGCCTTGATTGTTAGAGATTATAATCTGGCGGGGATATCTTTATTTACACGGTCCCGTTTATTGAGATGACAATATGGTAATAGTGAGGTTTGTTGCACCCTAGAATCTGGTTTGAATCTGAACTGACAAGCAATGCGGCATTTGACATACCCTTGCATTTTGTTTGTGCAAACGCGTTTTCCGGGCTGTCTTCAACTTTCAACAATGCTGCTCCAACTGAGACGCAATGTGCCTGAAAATAGGAATCGAAACTAGAACAATGTACTTTACATATCCAAATAAACACCGGAAAATCTGTAAAATTATGTTAAAGTGTTGGGAAATGTATTGTGACTGACAAAGTGCATAAATCCGGGAAATATATATTACGATTGTGAATGACAGTGTTACTTTCCAGGGTCCATATTCATAAAGCTTCTAAGCCATACCTTAAGTCCAATGTTATCATTTTTTCAAACATCTTTTGGTATCGATTTAAGACGTTTTCTTATGTTGTTAATAACGTTATGGGTAAACAAACCTACAGCTAAATATCTTTCCTTAAAGCTGTACAGTCCCTATTTTAACTGGTAATAACTCATGAATATGAATGAGTCACGTGTGAAGTAGTTTCAAATCGACGAAGACCCCAAAAGTCGGTATATAAGGAGAAATCGATACGTAAAATTTCACATTTTTATTTAGCCTCCGTACAGGTAACATCGATAAATATACGGCTCCAGAATATATGTGATAAAAAAAGTAGTTGGCGGAACGGGATTTGAACCACAGTCTTGTACTTGTAAGATTTGAAAGATGTACGCTGAACTTCTAGACCACTGCTATTTATTGGTATTTTGTAGCATTTTTAACACTAAATAGGCATTACGTAATAACAAGAGCGCGCACACAAACTCATCAAGCGCTAAATAACAAGTCGATATATGGTTGGTTTGAGACGAAGTATTAGTTTCATATTGATAAGATGCAGTATTACACTAGGCAATGTTAATTTGCACGTGCGACAATATGGACTGCATATTAATTGATCCATCTTTAGTTGCGTTCAAATATGTTAAGTTATTTTGCCTCATAATATATGGTAGTTAGTATACTATTTTCTCAAATAGCGTTGTAGTTCAGTGGATAGAGCAAAGGACTTGAAATCAGAAGGTCGTGTGTTCGATCCCCGAAAGAAGCTAACATTTTTTTCGATAAAAATTACTGTTACCTGTGTTTTGGTACGATGTGCACTGGTCGATGTATATACAGTAAAGGATTTCATGCGCTATATTTGCTCGCTTAAATACCCGATTTCGACATAAGCTGGTGAACATGAAGTTACAAATAAGGACACGCCTACAGAGAAGAAATCGATTGATATAGGGCGTCTGTAGCTTTAAATACATGGTTTAGCAAGCATATTTCACTATCGTTTATGAACAGTCTCAATCAAATCGATATTTCGTATGTATCGTGTTCGGCCGTTTCCAAAGGTCCACTCTCATACTATTTTTTGTAGTGTCCCTGAGATGTTTATAAGGATATTGATATGTAAAAATCTTAAACTTTGACTTACATCATGTACATGTAAGTAATATTTTCCGTTTAATTTGCGTTATGAATACGGGCCTAGGTAATGTGTATGGCTCCCATATCAATATATAACGAACTCGAATTTGAGATTTGTTTAAATGGACTGGAGGCGATCTTGAAGAGTGATTGGTGTTAATTTCACAATGTGCTTCAGTTCATATGAAACAAACTATGGGAGATGTATCCGTCTTTAGAGAATATGGATAAATATTCTGTTGCATTTTTAGGAGGGGTGGGGGCGGTGGGGTTAGTTAATTTCATTCGACTAATAGTGTTTGAGGACCTTAACCAGGGTGGATTGAATTCATGTCGAATTGTGATCCATTCTTTAAAAAATTCCTTATGACTATTAATGCTAATACGGCTCAGATGCTATTTAATAGAGCAAAATTCAAAATTAAGAACCTCGTGCAAATGATGAAAATGAGAATAATGGCATGTTTTGATTTGTTTCTGTTATTTTATTTTCATTGACCTATGTGCAAGAATGGCAGTTATACATGCACATCTAATATAGACAGTATATGGATATTTTTTAATCGATTCGTTGAAATTGACATCGGTGCATTAACCTGAACAAGAAAGTACGCTGCGAATGGGCTTGCCGTTAGCGGACACCATATTCACTTGACCTCGTCAGAGGTATCGGAGCAATAGCAGTGCACAACGTGATAGTTGCATTTTGTTTAAACTTATTTATTTTACATCGATTGTAACGAAAGCTCTATGAACTTATTTGAGTCACTCTCGATGTGTTCCTGGGTAAAACCAGTACTAAGCAAATGCAGATAAAGTGTCTTGCTCAGGGACACAACTCATATGGCAATGGCGGAGATCGAACCAACGACTTTTTTATCCAACGCTCTACCATTAGACCACAGCGCTGATAGTTGATTATGGTTGCTTGACCAATATATCGTATGTTTGAATTATATGCTTCAACATGCAGAAAAAGCCATACCCACTCTTCAGTTCTATAATGATTAGAGCAGCAGCAGTACACAGCTTGATATAGGTTTTGGTTCTTGACCAATACATCATACTGTTTGCATTCTTTGCTACAACATACAGACAATGTCATACCCATTAATCAATTCCAGAGATAAGAAAAGTGTTCTTTAATACTACCTGCGCATCATTCCAGCTGAGGCCGTTTTGGTTAAACAAATAGCATTTGTCACCAAGCTGATCCCAACCGTCCGCACATCCTGAAAATAAAACCACGATAAATAAATATAACATATTCCAAAAACATACTCAATGCTGATTGGTTATGCTGATTGGTTATTGAGATAGTTTAAAAAATCGATTTCAATCGTCAGAAAACATCCAAAACAACTATTACGTTATTCGAAGGAAGGTTACGTTCAAACAACATGATAATGAAATTGTTAAAAACAGGATAAAGCTGTATATTTTCTTCGTTTGGTGTCGACAGATAAACATACAATGTAAAAGAGTATGAGAGTGGACCGTTGGAAACGACCGAACACGATAAATAAGAAATATTACAGTCTCGGTTTGATTGAGACTGTTCATGAACGGTAGTTAATATGCTTGCTACCGTTCACGCCCACTAGCCCGGGTTGAGCAGAACTCAATATTCATAAAATCAATAGTACAGAATTTTAACCATCCCGAAGATGGCATGCATATGGCGGTGAACATGCTATATTTACTGTCATTATTCCATATCTAGCGGCGTATGGTCCCAGTATCTAACAAAATGCTATGCCCCTCAGAGCGAAACAAAACGGATTTTAGTTGGGAGCAGCGGTTATGAAGCCTGCGCATCACAAGTAACAGTCAAAAGACTAAATTAAAAAGAAGACAACATATCCTATGTGTGGTTAAACAATACCCAGAGCCTCTATCGGCCGGAGTAGTGGAACCACCGAATCGAAATTTAAGCAAGAAAACATAAACATTTGAAAATGTACCACCGATATCTAAACATAAGTATCGGGCTCAGCGATCTCAAAATATCGAATGAATAACAGTCCTGATTGCAAGCGCGGGGAAACGTTTTACTGCCGCCACACTGCACAAACAACGCTACTGTGCTATATAAAAGAGTATGAGAATGGACCTTTGGGAACGACCGAACACGATAAATACGAAATATTGCAGTCTCGGTTTTATTGAGACTGTTCATGAACGGTAGTGAAATATGCTTGCTACCGTTCACGCCCACTAGCCCCGGGTTGAGCAGAACTCAATATTCATAAGTTGTCAAAATGTGTATTATGTTCAATCTCTCGAAAATGTTTGTATTAAATACATAAAAATCCATATCAGATAAGAAATAAAAATATTTCTAGCGGGTTTATATATATTGTGCGAGATTAAAACCTGTGTTTAGGTCTACGGCCATTGATATCAATGATCTTCAAGTACCGCCCACTAGGTTTTGTTCTGATACAATATAAAACCGATTGAATGTTTTAATTTTTTACTCGTCCGTCGGATGGGGACGTAAACCGGGCGGTCCCGTGTATCGGTCCATCCTCCGAGCACGTTAAAGAACCATAGGAATCTATTCGATAATAAGAGTTGGGCACGGTTCCCGGATTCCTATGTATCCTTCCCCTCTCTCTGGGGCGGCTCTAAATAACCTATACTGTGTTGATGAGCCGTTAAACATCATTCAATTCAATTCAATTTAATTTTTTAAATAAGAAAGTCAATTGAAGTATCAAATGATTTGGAGCATACATTACCATTATCAAAATTGGCTTTCGTAGATTTAAGTAAAATATATTTCTTTGATGTTTGTTGCTACTTGTTTTCCTCAAGTACGTCGTCAGTTGGAGGAACATGACGACATAGAGATTATTATTCGCTGCTATACCCGAGATACTATTCAATATAACAATGCTATTTAAAGAAACATTCTTACTCGGGTCTCAATTTATATACCTGAGCTAATCGGTCATGTAGCATATTAGCAGTAAATAAGCAAGCTTTCTATGCTTTTTCAATGACATTTAGCGTTGGGAATTAGGTCCTTTCGTCAGATATATTACTTTCCTGTTTGTTTTACCTGTTTTCATCAAGTACATCATCAGTTTATTGAACATTCAGACATAGGAAGGTTGTTTGCATAAGTTTGGTTTGTCCATTGTACACTAACTTTTGCCATCTATGGTGTTTATCATTACGTGGTCCGAGTATTAACTTTTTATACCCATCCAACCCCTTCTCTAAGAAGCGAAAACGGGTTTGGCTGGGGTATGAAATGAAACTTTACTTTCGGCTTAAAACGTTCGCTTTATTAAATATTCAATAGGTTATTTAAAACGGGTTATAGCATTTTATTCAGTAGAAAATGTTTTTAAACATGTTTTATTGTCGAAATATCTATTATAAAATCCTGCTAATATAAGCTTAAGTGAAGTGAGGCGGGACCACTTAATGTGAAACACGATTTATTTTTGTAATAGTTCTAGTAATTCTGATGAGAGGAACATACTGCATATGAAAGAAGTACGCAGTGGCTAGTTCCAAAAAATAATTTTCGTCTCCGTCCTCTGTTCTCCATAGGCTAAGTTCAAGTCAACTGTGTTCATATTACGAAACGGTTTTAATTAATGATTTTTTGCCTTATTACACATTCGGAACATAAAGATACATATTTAGGATAACGTTGGACACACCATATAGCGTCTTTATTTAAATATACAGATATTATCTTACAATAAACATGCATTGCGAGGAACAATTTAAAAACATGTAATACTAACAACTGTTTATTTACATAACTATGACTGTTAGAAATAAGTTTTTAGGGCGAAAGATGTGAAATATTTTGCAAATACATGGAAATAATACATGCAGCATTTCAGAACGATAAATATATAACGTTTGTTTCTTACCGTAGGGCGTGTAGTAACGAGTGCCATTTTCCGTATCCAAACCGCCAGAGTAACCATCGTAAACCTTCCTACAACCGTAACACTTTGATGCGGAACTCCTCTTATGGAACACGCCTTTGCAGTCCGGGTGTTTCTCACATAAAGCTACACACTGAATGGGACTATCAACATGAACGTCCGTGTCGAACTCAACATCAGCTCCAATACATTTCAGATCATTCAAAAGTGCATCCCGGTGGTAGTTTACATTCCTTGCAGACGACACTCGGAATAAAAACGCTACAATAAGAACTCTAATTAGGCAATCCATCTTCAGCACTTAATCCCTTTCTTTTCTTTCTTAAAATAACAAAAAATAATAAAATAACTCGAAGCGGGTGAAAGTAACAAAAATAAATTGGCAATATATGATTGATCTGAATTGAAATAACGTCGCCTTTTGAAAAAGTTAATGTGAATAATGCGGACGCTATTGGTGATAAACAGACGCAAATGAAGCGAGTTGGTCTGAATAAATAATGGGACCATATCTAAAACACACGTTTATCAAACTCAACCCATACATGAGGGAATGTTGACTAATATAAATTACACGAACGAAATCAATTATTCACTTGTTTACGCAATTTACTCAGCTACCGTGCAACTGAAATGTCACCGGCGAGGGTTCGACACTGACAAACTTGTTTGTAAAGCATCAGCATGTTGTATTATTCACAGCAATTAATTTACCCTTTTTAGAGGTCATATTTGTATCGCAGAATATCGTTATCATGTAAATTGATCTGCCATTAATTCGTAAATATTTAATTTAGAAGCAATCAGGAGTGGCATTATTCTGGTGAAACTAAAACAACATAACAACGCGGTTTTAAAAGTTTTAATCGTGAAAATGTAATTTCAAAAGAAATAGTTCGTTTTGTAAAATTGAGCTGAATAAAAGACCTCTATTATTATTTGTTCTGAAACCAATGTCTAACATGTTATGAAGGCCAAAGTCTAGATGTGAAATGTTGATAGACACATGTATGTGTTCACCGTTTTACATAAACTAGTCCACACTTAGTGCCTCAAACGTCTTAGTTCACCTTTATAAATATAAAATAGTCCACAAGTTTAATCGTATGAAAGTTATTATGACCAAGGAACTTACGAAGTTTGTAAATCACATCACCATGTAGAAATGAGGTTGTGATAGTCCTTGCCGCAGAATAATTCTAAAATTACTTTTATATTTTAAAAGTAGATCAGGGCTACGGTAATACAATTTTGCAAAGGTTTTTTGAAGTTTATGGTCACGGTAGATACTTCGTTATACAACGACTACAATCTCTAGAAACAAGAGACCCAAGAGGGCCTGTGGACAATCTTCTGGTTAAATATAACACTTGTGTATAGGGGCCACAACTCTGTCAAAAATCGTTCAACCGGAACATGATGACGATATGCGCAACTAGGTTTGGTACTGATCATTCCTGCAAAGTTTGGTTGAAATCCAGCAAGAGTTTCTGGAGAACTAGCCTGTACAAAGTTTGTGTATTAAAACCTTTAACGGGCCATACCTCTGTCAAAATTCATTCAACCGGAACACGGCGATTACATACGTATATGCTTGGTACTCATTTTCCCCGCCAAAATTCGCTGCAATCCGACCAGGAGTTCAAGGGGACTTGTCTGGATAAAGTTTGGGCCAAAAATCATTCAACTGAAACATGGACATGATACTATTTGTGCACATCATCGCCGTGTTCTGGTTGGATGATTTTATGCGGAGTTATGGCCCTTTAAAAGTTTTAATACACAAACTTTGTCCAGACTAGTTCTCCTGAACCCCTGGCAGGATTTCAGAGAATCTTGGCAAGGATGATCAGTATCAATATTCGCTTATATTGACGTGTAGTAACTCATATTGGGTGTGTAATGTATACTTGTTCGTGATTGGTGCAATTTTCTGTTCATTCCAATTGAAGTATGGAAAGTGATGTAAACAATGTTGATTTCATTGTGAAAATTCCCACGATGTAACGACAATATGTTTGTTTCAAATAAATATTTTTGGTGAAAATTAAATGCTACAACCTATTTTAATGTTCTAATTTAAAAATGCGTATGCAATAAACAGATTTATATTGGGATATATTCATTCGTTCTTTGGCGCATAAATATTACGCTCCTAAAGCCACGGAATATTAATATATTAAAGAACTCTTGCATATATCCTAATACAAATCTAATAACCTATGCATCTGGGCAATACATATGCGTCTGCATTACGTTGACGCCAGTTTGTTCAACACGAAGTGAACCATCCTTCATTCTGATCAAGATTACATTGAAAGAGAAGGAAGACTCTGATTCTCCAATGACTCCAGCATGGTGGTCCCATTTGCCATTGACCGTTCCAAGGTCCCATTTGTCAACCCTTATATGTTTGTGATGTGCTTTTTTACTGGAAGTGTTTGTGATGTACTTTTTGAATCACCTTTGAGTTGTAATACTTGTTGGAGTGACTGTATTCTGTGAATGCTACTCTTCCTCTTGGTATGCTTGTTTAAATGGCGTAGGCTCCTCGAACACGATCTTGTGTTTCAAAAGGTTTGTGCACCCAACATCAGTGGCACTAGAGGAATATCCATGGGTCCAGTTAGCAAGGACCTGTTTCACTCTAAGCAACTGGTTCTGGTTCTGTACATAAAATATGTACCCCTAAATCATCAGCTGGAGAGGATTTATCAGGCTGGTGCTTACAGCTTGCATCCGAGGCGAAATTGTCTACTATCTCAACCTCAGTAATCTGACAAACATTGGAGTTGGGACTGAAAGAAATGGGTTTCCCAGTCATATTACAACATTAACAGAAAACTTAAAACATAAACCTGTCGGTTGTAACTTAGTGTTCCGTAAGGGGCTACTGTAACAATCATTTGTCTTCATCTCTTAGCAACAAATGACTTCAGACATCTAATCCTACTGGTTGAGATTGTCAAAATTCAAAATTTTGTTATGAACCTGCCGGTCACATTCTCACTGACAATATTGATGTTACTGAGGATAAGAGGATCCGGCAATTATTTGACAAAGGTCCTAAGTATCGCCTTCCATCAGATATTGATTTTAATGCCTGTCGCAATGAAATTACGTTTTTTTTAATGGATTTCTGTACTAAGTGGTGTAAGCGCGAAAACGCAGATAAACATGCACTTAGTGGTTGATGAAAGCTATTTCTGAAATTATTGAATTACATATATTATTTTACGAATCAAATCCATCCCTGCTTCCACGGCCGTCTACTTACAATTTACGACACCTTAAGAAAGGTATTTAGAATCTGCATACTAAATGTGTTCTAGTTCCTGCAGACAAAGCTTCCAACAATATAATTATAGTCTGATGATTACATTATATCAATACTTTGAATGCAGAGCTAGCGAGCACTTCTGCTTATTTAACCACACCATTGTTTCCCAGCGTGTGACCTTTATGGAGACTATAAAGGCTTCTGTAAATAGTAAGCAGACGAGGCTCCCTACAATATACTGGATATTCAAACTCCACAAAATTCCATTCAAAGCACGTTTATTGCTAAATCAAGTTCATGTACAACGACCAATATATCAAAACTATTGCCTTCCTGACTTTCCGCGATTAAAGAAGATCTTATTAAGCATTGCAGAAAGGCTTTTGAAACTCAGGAATCAATCTGTTTTGGTCTATCAAAAACGCCGGAGAAGTAATTGATAAACTACGGTGTAAGCATTTTCATGCCTCTTCTCTAAGCACCTAGGACTATTCCTCACTATATTTTCCACAACAATATATACTACTCTACCACATAAACTGATCAAAGATAAATTGCTTCAGCTTATTCAGAAGACATTTGCTAGAGATGGTACAACTTTTCTAGCTTGTAATAATGTCAGGGCTTTCTTTACAAACGCCCCTATTGATAATTATAATTTGTGGACTTGTGCCGATGTTTGTAGAGCGTTATCTTTCCTTCTCGATAACATCTTTATAAGATACGGTAAACCTGTTTACCGCCAGGTTGTTGGTATTCCTATGGGTACTAACTGTGCGCCACTTGTCGCAGATTTGTTTTTGTACTGCTATGAAAGAGATTTTATGTTGAGTTTGTCACCTGCTAGCTAGTGTGAAATTATTGATGCGTTTAATAATATATCTCGGTATCTAGATGACATGCTCAATATTGATAATCCGTTCTTTGCTCATATGGTTACTAACATTTATCCACCAGAGCTCACGTTGAATAAATGCTAAAAATATTGGATACTGAAGCAGCATTCCTCGATCTTCATCTCTCGATTTCTAATGAGTTCACATATACTAAAATCTATGATAAGAGAGACTTCAACTTTAACATCGTTAACTATCCACACCTGGATGGGGATTTACCTCGTGCTACATCATACGGGGTTTATATCACCCAACTCATTCGTTTTGCTAGAGCTTGTAATGATGTTATAGACTTCAATGATCGAAATCAAGTTATTACAAGTAAACTTCTTCAGCAGAGTTTTTGTTATCACAAACTACGAAGATCTTTCTCAAAATTCTACCGCCGCGACGAAAACCTACTGGAGAAGTACAACACCAACCTTAAAACTCTTCTGCGACTAGGAATATCACAACCCTTATTTTACGGAGATGTTGTCTATAAACTTCGTAAGTTAAAGGGATCTGGCGGATTTCCTGACCACTTTACAAAATTAATAAGGAAGTTTTTAGTGATTGACCCCTCTACAGTCAGTCACTACTCTTCACTTTTCCCTTGTGCGATGACTGGGACTCAAGGATTGCCCCTACTGAAACCCACAAGGGAGGTAGGTGCATGAGCTTTCGTCCCTCGGGTTTTCTGGTCGTACCCTAGATTGGGTTCCTCTTTGGCTGCTACTGTTGTGGTTGTTCAGTACAATTCTGGATACATCCTGAGATTTTTCTTCTTTTGTATTTTATATAGCTTTACAACGACATCTTAGTGTTTCTTTTGTTATTTTAGAGATTTGAACCAATTAAAAGTACTTTCGGCAGTTTCACCTGTAAGAAAAAACATGTAATTCACCACTTATATGAAAAAAGTATGTAATTAAACACAATATAATAAAATGGAGAAAATGGAGTCGGTTTGGTAACATTTCAGCATATAGAGAATAGAAGGAAATACTCACATTTCTAGACTTTGTCATATACTACATAACGATTGTCTACATATTTGACATTATCTGGAATTATTTGCTTTCATGTATTCACATGTAACTTGTGAAAATCCAACAATTTACCACTTTTCACTATCTAATTTGTTTACTAATTTCACTTTTGTATACGCACTGACAACTTTACAATATAGGTAAGCAGACGGCGTGACGCGGTTCTCACTGCAATTAACAAATAGTTCCGAAAAACGATGCCATTCTAGTATAATATGGGAGCGTAAGACAGACGTCAGACACGTTTTTACATAAGTCACAAAGTCCTGAAATGCCGACGCCATTTTTTTTTAGAATGAACTATTTTCTTGGGTTAAGAAACCGGAAGTAAAATATTACCAGTCTGACACCACATTGCCATGGATTGTGCGAACTAGACGCATGGAGAAGAGTATGATAATGGACCTTTGGAAACGGCCGAGCACGACACATACGAAATATTGCAGTCTCGGTTTGATTGAGAGTGTTCATGAGCGGTAGTGAGATATGCTAGCTACCGCTCACGCCCTCTAGCCCCGGGTTGAGCAGAACGAGAGTAGAGGATGGAGACGGAAATTGAATTTTGAAACTAGCCATTGCGTACTATTTATGTATTTATTATTTATCAATATGTCCCTCTCATCAGAACTACTAGAGCTTTTATAAACTTGCTTGAAATGTATGTGTTTCTTAAGCACGCCAGATGGATGAAAAGACTTCAGTGTATATGGACGAAACACACGTCTTCATGTCTGCATTGTCCGCAAACTGTTGACGTATTTGATGAAAACAGGCAGCAACTAACATGAACGTAAAATATCCGACTTAAATAATTATACGCAAGCCATTTTTGATAATGAAATGAATATTCGAAATTATTTGATAGTTCTAGTGACTTCCTTACTTATTGATAATTATTTCTTTTTCAGGATGCGCGTATGGTTGGGATGAGTTTGGTGACAAATGCTATTTATTTTACCAAAACCGCATTAGCTGGAATGATGCGCAGGTAGTGTTAAAGAAACTAACCCACCAAATAACGTCAACATTACACTAAAAACTGTGTATCAAAACTCTATCCAAGTGTTCAGGTCATATAATAATGTATATGTGCCACTTAAAAGTAAAGGTTTATTCACGGTTTCTTAAAATACCCGTGGTCGAATATGCGTAAAATGAATTATGAATTGATCTCTTAATTCGACACTCTAGTTTTAGGGTTTTATCTGGCTGGTTAAAGCCGTTTATATTGTGTCTATAGAGTTTAGATTCTCAAAATATATAACTCATCGTCCATAGGTTAAGAAACGATGTACATATGTTGTAAAATTTGGCTGTTGTTGGTTGGATAGCTACTTTAAAAAACGATTTTCTAATCTCTGGAATTAATTTTCTGCATGTTGAAGGATATAAAGATATATTGGTCACGCAATAAAAACAACTATTATTCGATGTAATGCTGTTGCTCCAATCCTTATGTCTGGAACACAGGCAGACGGCGCGTACCCTAACCCGCCCACACCCTACCCCCCCTCTACTACCCCCTCCCCCTCTACTACCCCCTCCCCCTCTCTACTACCCCCTTCCCACCTGTTTCTCTACTACCCCCCTTAAATATGTTTTCAATAAACTGTTCTCCTTGGTTTTCAATGAAAAAAAAAAAAAAAAAAATACATACTCTCTATACCATATAAAGGTCTCTGACTCTTTAATAAAAACAGCTATAGACCTCGCTTAAAGCCTTGCTGTGCTTGTATTTTTGGTCACAGCATCGTCATTCCGATTCGAATCAATAGGGTCCATATTATAACAAATAGCCACAACACTGATTTCTTCAATGTGTACTTTATATCGCATCAGCGAAACGTTAAACACGTTTGAAAGTAGGTCGAATGTGATCTGACCTAAGCAATGCATTTTCTATGTACATGGTAGGGTAGTGGGAAATATCTATCTGCGACGACTCTCGCATAAATATGCAACGTGATCGTTGAAAGAAAACCGTTTAACAACACTCACCGGTACGAAGAACTTCCAGGAGTAATCACAGACGCTGTAATCGAGTTATTTCACACACCGTTATTTTTTTTTAGTTTCGATTCACCATGTTGAAAATACGTCACCCGGATGTTGATTTTGTAACAAGCGCTCCGATTGGTCCAGTCGCTTTTCCGGTCGCTTGTACCCAGCTTCATATCGTAAGTCCGTAGAAAGCAGAGAAAAATCTTCCCGCACACAAGTCAAACATGTCTTTATTAAATGAAAAACAACTTGTTGCTGTAGATCTCGTCCATCAGGGACATAACCTCCTATTATTAGGTTCAGCTGGGACTGGTAAGTCCTACGTTGTCCAGAAAATCGTTAATAATTGCAGGAGCAAGAAAATAAATGTTGCATTAACATGCACAACTGGAATTTCCTGTCTGGTTTATCCTGTATCACTCGGGGCTACAACAATTCATCGATGGTCAGGGATAGGCGACGGCAGATACAGCCCGTCTGAAATTGTAAAAGTTATTACAAATAATGTGAAATATCAGCAGGTAGTTAAAAATGTAATGCAGACTGAAGTGCTTATAATTGATGAATGTTCCATGTTGAGTTCGAAGCTTTTTGACATGTTAGAAGCTGTGTGTTCTATTAAAAACCCCAGCCTGCTTTTTGGTGGGATGCAATTAGTACTTTGTGGTGACTTTCGACAACTTGCCCCTGTTCCAAATGCATTATACTCTGAAGATGGTGCATACTGCTTTGAAAGCCCATTGTTTTGTAAAGTATGCACACATAAAGTCATTTTAACAGAGGTTATCAGACAACAGGAAGACCTCTTAATTAAATCAATCCAAGATGTAGCTCAAGGCTCTCCATCTCCAGAGACAATACAATATATTGAAAACTTATCGAGACCATTGCCTGAAGACGACAACTTAAAACTTTTCGCAACCAATGATTTAGTCGACGACATAAATCGTGATAGTGTTCTAGACTTTCCAAGTCCATTATTTCAATTTAAATCGAAGGACTCTGGTGACAGAAAAAGACTCAATGGAATATTAGCTCCACCTGTATTGTGGCTGAAGATAGGATGTCCAGTGATACTTTTACGCAATTTAACAGATAAATTTGTAAACGGCTTAATAGGAACAGTGTACGATCTGACTGAAAGTGGGCCTGTCATAGTGGAATTCCCATCAATTGGAACAGTGCCCATAGAAAAGTTTTCCTTCAGAGGTAAATGCAATAAAATTTTAATATAAATTTAATTTCTAGTTGCAGTTAACATTATAGGGGATTAATAAAACCAAGCTTTTAATTTTAATATTTCATAAAAAAGTGATATTGCCACACACCCCCATTTAACAAACAACTGAACTAATATTATAATAAAGCATTATTCAAAAGGCTGTATTTGTGCCTCTCACTGTTAGAGGTTAGAATCAAAATGGGGCCCATATTAAAGTAGGTGGTCTGCATCCACCACCTAAAAGAAATTGACCAGCATATATAGCTGAAAATGATGTTAACACCATTCAACCAATCATATAGATCTGTCAATGCAGAGTGTAATAACTTGTTTTTGATTTATGAGTTAACACATTATTAATATCCATGCTTGAAGTTTTCAATTTTCTATTTTAAACAGTGTATGATCCAAGAAGTAATAGAGACATTGCTTCCCGAGAGCAGTATCCGTTAAAATTGGCTTTTGGAATGACAATACACAAGTCACAGGGAATGACACTGGATCGGTATGTTTTGTAGTTTTGTATACATATTGGTATTAAATTATTTACAATTAATGGTATTAAAACAACTCCTCAGAATATAAATAGTTAAATACCGTCAATGAAAATACTGCTTAAATTTGATAATTTAACACAGTTTTTATAAAAAATAGAGATTATTTAACTGCTGGGATCGATTATAGGGAAATCCTTCACGAGTGGTAGACTGACATGTGGTTCTTTTCACGACCGAGCGCACGCGAGTGAGTGAAAAAATAAAGCATGTCTACCATCAAGTGAAGGATTACCCAATAATCAATCCAAGCAGTTAAATAATCTATTTATTACATTTTAAATTACGTTTTTGCAAACAAATATTCGCTTTATTGAACGTTATCGGCGGATGACGTCTACGCCATCAACACTGTTGACGTCCCGACTCAACGTCGCAACGTTAGTTATTGTGTTCTAAGTTAGCAATGTTAGTTATTATTGTGTTCTGAGTTAGTTATTAATATTTAGCGATTATGAATATTATGAATATTCTTGCACTGAGAAATCCCGATCTTTCACGCATAGAAATGTTATCAAACAAATTATTCTGAGAGCAGCCACGGTAGCACAGTGGTTAAGGCGTTGGCTTTAGAGCTACAGACCTCTGCCCTGCTTTCAGGGTTAGCTTCTTGTCTCATCTCCCCCTATTGCTGTCCCGATATAACGTAATATGATATATTAATGGAACACAAACCACTTTTCATTTATTATTACAGAGTAGAGGTTGATTTTCGGGACATCTTTAAGCCTGGACAACTTGGGGTGGCCATGGGCAGAGTCCGGACTTCTGATGGTCTACGAGTGAAGAATTTTTCCACAAGAGCTTGTATACAACAGCCAATGAAAGTACAGACCGCCATGGAAGAAAATAGCACGGAGCTACTGGAGGACATTAGTTGCTGTAGAAGACAAAACAGGTGTGAACACTTACCTAAGACTTATTTCTTTCCCTCAACTTTACGTTTTTTGATTTGTTGGTTCAGTCCATAGGGCATGGCTGCATCTCGACCTCTCCCGGCATTGGCTTTTGTTGAAACTATGTTCTGCCCAAGTATGATGCTGTTCAAGGTTCTTTTATACTGCAGAGCATTCGGATTAGCATTGGCACCATTATAAGTTGCCCTTTGCTGATTGAATGAGTTTTCGACAACATCGGAATTGACAAGTGCCGGTGTAATGTAAACAGTACTATTGTCTTTCAACACTATATTGCACATTTCAACGAAACCAATCACGCACGAGTGAATGTCCTCATGACACTGATATGACATTAACTTTTTCCCCTTTTCTTTCTTTGGTATCTCCTAACTGTTTGCGACATAGCGTTCCCAGTCTGCAAACCACTGGCTTACTGATTTAAGCTCCATTAACCTTTCGTCTTCCTTCACTCGAATGGGTCTCATGTCTCTGAAAATGTCAATTAATTTTGATGTAAATTTCAAAAACTCTGTCACACCATTCAAAATTTGACCTTTTTCACCTAATGAGACCTGATACTGCAGCATTAAATGCAACATTTGTGCATTAAGCACGTCTTCGGCCAGGTGATTCCTCATTTTAGATTGGTTTGATAAAAAGAAATGCTCATTTGTAAGTCTTTGATGTAGTTGCAGACCATTTTGTTTGTCCCATTTATAGCAGTCAATAAACATTTGCCACTGAACGGTATATGTAGACGACAATGTCAGAACCCTTGTGCAATTCTTTGTTATGCCACTCTTTAATACATTGTTCCTTATCTTTTTTATAACGGATGATACATCCATCATAAAAACCATTTCTCCTAAACTGCATGGCGAAGGGCACTTAAATGTTGATGCCTGATCACCTATGTTGTACTTCATGAAGGTGCGATTTGATTGTGCACCATCCATGCAGGTATAAACAACTTTAAATCCATACATTTGGAGGCGATCTACACCTTGCCAAAAAATTGGGTACAGTTCTGTTGCTTGCACACCATCAGTAATAAAATGTGCAAAAGGAAACCTGAATCCAGTAACACCTAAAAAAACCAGCTGCAAAGCATGAGTTCCTAATTTTTTTTCATTTCTGCCTGTTCTTATTGTATGGCAACTATTCCCCTCCTCTCCAACATCTAAAATTCCAGACAACTCAACGAGATCCCCACTTTTACATATCTGTAAATCTGCTTGAATGGACATTTCGTCCATGATGATTCCTCCGACCCAGCCCTCCTCTGGAATGTTTTTTCTGGAAGCTTCTTCATGCATCCATTCTAGAACATTGTCGTCAAAACCAACTTCGTGCTTCACTTTGTTTTTATAATATACCAAGGTTGATGGACATGGCAGAATTATGAAATTGGTTTTTCGAAAGGCCTCGTATGCTTGCGGACTCCTGCAGTACCACTGCAGACAAGCATTTAGTATGTTTGCACTCCATCTGCGGCCTCTGGGGTCTCTGTTTACATTTTTGGCCTGACTGAGTAATAGTTCTACCATTTCATCCGATGCACCAGGTATTAATCTTTTAATTTCATCCTTTGTGGCACTTGATTGTGAACTACCGGTAGTTTGTTCATTGTTTTCACTTCTGTTTTCACTTCCAAAGTCTTTTGAGCGTTCATTTTCTTTGTCAATTTTTGACACGCCAAGTGTCATTATTTGGCACTTCTTACAAACATTGAGGTTGCTATTAATGGCTAAAACTCTATTGCAAACTATAGATCTTATACGTCTCTGCTCTTTCTCTGTTGTGCTCATGTGCTTCCATCTATCAATCACATGGTAGCGTGTAACTACGACAGATGTCGTGACATGATGACCTTCACAAAGACTCAAGCGACTCACAATGTCACATACGGTTAACACACTCTCTTTGGTCCTTTCAAATTTATCATTGATATGTAGACATGACACATCAACATCTGTGTCTCTAATATTAAGTGTCCATTTTCCATGGCTGAAAAAGGTCAACTTTTTTATAACTGTGTTACCATTGGCTGCAATTTGGCAAGGACAGTAACAAATGAGGTAAGAGTCTGTAACCTCTTTTAATGCGAAATTTGGCGGTAGGATTTCAGCCATATCTTCTGTGCTTAAATTGGCCTCCAAGTTACAGTCAGATTGTTTCAGGGCTATCCCTTTATAAAATGTCTTTGTTGTTGTTGCATTTTTTTTCCGAAGCTTAGTCACACCAGGAAAAAGCCGTGGAATATGTTCAACGAATGCCCTCTTCCCATTTTCTCGAGACACGCCGGCTTCCACGTTTTCAAAATCAAATGCCTCTGTTAGGGTGTTTACTTCCACCTCTCCACTTGGGTCCTGTTTTACCCGGGTCAGAAGCCTGAAATTATAAGGAAACACTACAATTTATTAAAAAGACTTTTTGTTTGGCACTAAACAACCTAATATTATCCAAAGAAATGAGAATTAAGTTGAATGTTGTTAATCGGTTGACAACACATTATAGGTTGTACATGTACATGTACATGTATGTATAGAGCTGCCCCAGAGAGGAGGGAAGAAGAGGCTTAAACCCGAAGCGTCCGACTGGCAACGCCAGCCCTTTCAAAGTGTAAAGCAAAGCGTTCTATGACATATAGAACATGACAATTTTAATGAGTGAAAATTCTAACTTCAAGACAAATTTAGATAGTGTTCTCTACCTATTATTTACCGTCAATTTATTAATACATAATAAGGCATCCTCACTGTATAGCCTTAGCAACATTTTTTTTTTTGATAAATGAAGAAAATGTTCATTATCTATGCATTGCCGCTAACTCACACCAAACTTATATCTAAAAAAAAGAAGACATAAACTAGTTTCTGTTACAGTTATTTCATATTGTTCTTTTAAACAAATTAAGTATCAATATTTTACGAAAATAAAATAATTGGTTATTAAAGTAACACAAACATTTATTTTACAATTTTTGTTTGCGAATTTTAGAAAAGTTGCAGAAAATTTTGGCTTGGCAATGTGCATTCCATGATAAAATGTTATGGGGACATGTGGTAACAAAATGTGGGGACATTATGAAAAATAGGGGGCCATGTAAATAATATGAATCGACTACGGTGTATTCAATGAATGTCCGCTGGCACAATATTTGTTAGATGTCAAATTCTACCAGTAACATACTTTGTAAAAGGTGTAATATCATATCATACAAAACACCTCCTATGCAAAGACACATTTACAGCAGAAAACCAGTGCCATTTATGAGAAATATAACTAGATTTCATGACTTGAGTTTCATCTCCTGCGAAATGGGCATCTCATAAAGTTGGTTAATACAATTACTATCGTCACTGTAGAGGTTACTGCAGTATTGATTCGAATATATTCAATATGTTACACTGTCTTTTGATGTTAAATACTTTTTTTTCCTCAAGCCGTCCAAGTACATTCCGTTGGCACATATATGTATACCTATGATGCCAAATACTTCCAGTAAGATACTTTGTAAAAGTTGTAATAGTATATCATACAAAACACCTTCTACACAAAGATACTTTACGGTAGTAAAAAAAAATCAAGTTAACCCTTTATCCAAAAACAAAGAAGAGAAATTTCGCATGTTTTCTCCTTTCTCCGCTTCTAAAATGGCATCTAGAATAGCTAGCATATGTGCATTTTAATATGCATTTGTTCTCTCAATTACGATCCGTCTATTTGTCTGTATTCAATGTTTTTAACACTTCCTTTCTTGCGATTTCATTCGCGTTAAATATCGAGTTTCTCCGTGGCGGCCATGTTTGCATACATTTGTCTTGATCATCTTCGACGCTTGAGTTTCAATACAAAAACATACAAGTCTTAATAAGCAAGCGTCGCAGGCTGCGGATCATAAGACTAGTTCGTCCAGGGATGTTTCGTCCGGGATGTTTCGTGCCAATACATTTTTGGGGTGGTTTGATCTGAACAATGATTTATCGAGGTAAACTGACATCACAGAGAAGCTTTCAGTAGATACATCAACTTGTATGGGGTTTATGAGATAAATACCTGTAGAATCTCACAGTATCTTGCTCCAAAAATAAATAATTACCGACCTACCCTATTTTTTCAGAGCATGCAATAGGAAACACACCTATTTCTTTTTGGCCTTATATTACTTTATCATATCAATAAAGATTAAATCATATCAATGCTTCCTCCAATAGACATTTTAGAAAATACTTGGTAAATGCTCTATATTATTTACATTTTCAGAAGGGCATTGTGGGTAGAAAAAATACAATGCTAACCACTTTATAAAAATAAATCATAAATTTCTCATGTAAGACAGATATAAATCAAAGAATCCAAGGTATTAATGTGCAGTAGTGTATATTAATATAATTTATACTAGACCTTGAGGTTTATATATGTTTATTTTGTGTTAATTGTTATTATAATTAGGCAGGTCTTTTTCTGCCCATTTTGGGGAAAAAATTTACGCCTAAATCGCTTTACGCCTCAAGTTGGGAATTTTCATAAGTTAGTTGTACATAAATATCAGGTTGTTTTAATTGCCTGGTTTCAATACATGATACAGGGGGCTGGCGTGGCGCAGTCGGTAGCGCGGCGGATTTGTAACCGGAGGGCCCGGGTTCAATCCTCCGTGGTGCCACTGAGTTCCGTCGGTGTGTTCTTGGGCAAGACACTTTACCTTAGCCTCGTCCGTCGGATGAGGACGTAAACCTGGTGGTTCCGTGTATTGGTCTTTCCTCCGAGCACGTTAAAGAACCATAGGAATCTATTCGATAATAAGAGTAGGGCAGGTTCCTGGATTCCTATGTATCCTTCCCCTCTCTCTGGGGCGGCTCTAAATAACCTATACTGTGTTGATGAGCCGTTAAACAACATTCAATTCAATTCAATTACACTTGGGTCATTCAACTTGGCCCCTTTGTGAAAAAATTAGGTATGACAAAGTACAGTAAGGAAATTCAACATTAACTTTTTTTATTCGCTAAGACGTATGAAGGATTATAAACCAACTTATTCATATAATTATATATACTGTACCTGGGTGAGGTCTCCAGAAATGGATCTATATTATAAATCAGCATAATTCTAATATCTAACTGCTAAGAAAAGCATTGTACTATTACTGCATGTGTTTTTTTTACTCAATACTGTTTTTAAAAATAATAAAATAGGTTTATTTTCATCTTCAGATCCACCCAAGTTTGTGCAGCAGAAGTAACCACCCACAACATTTCCATTTGTGACCCTGATCCTGACATGGAAATAGCTCCAGATTATGAAGAAGAATTTGATGATGAATTCAACAACATTATAGCATCCATTACTGAAAATGACTCCATAAATGTCGAACTCCCGCAAGATTTGGATTTGAATTCTATGCTTCAAAACATAATTGAAAAAAAAGGTGTTGACACCAATTCAGGCTGAAACGAATGAAATTATCGGCAGGATTGATCAATTGAAATTTCAACATTTTGTCAAAAAGGAATATTCATCAGTTACTTGTATAATTAACACTATTGGACCGTTACAGAAGAAGAACATTGGCAAATTCTTTCCAAGCATTCATGAACATTTAAACAGCACAGAATATACAATGAATTGCTTGTTGTTATTTAGTGGTGAAGAAAAATTCACAAACTCCCATAAACACATATGTTTCAGTATTTCAACTGCAATTAGAAAGCACTTTCTGGGACAAAAAGCTCAGGAGATTGCAGCATCCAACAGGGTATTGTCTTCCAGATCTGTCACAACAGCATCAAGAGCTAGGGTTAGATATGTAGGGGGCTACTGTGTTGCAAAAGTCAGACAGAAGTACATGAACAAGAAAAAAACGCTGAGATATTCTCTAAAGGAGTCTGATAAGCAAGAGTATGAGGAAGTCAAGTGCGCTGTTGATATTTTGAACAATTTGAAGGAAGAAGAATATGATGTTCTTGCCAGTACAGATGAACCCGACTCTTTAATAGACATTACAAGAAGACAAAATGTGAACAGGGGGCTCACAAATATCTCTGACACTATGTTTCACTTTTTTGTGCAGTTGACCGAAAAATGTCTGGCATTATTAATTGATGAAAATTTCAATCGTGAGGGTTCAGAGATGTTTCAACACTGCCGGAACGAAATAATGTCATCCAGTAATTTGTTCGAAACATTTGTACAAGTGAACATGTCTAAGAAAAGTGAAACAAGTTCTACTCAAAACAGTGTTCAATTGATTTTGAATGAAATGACTTTGATAGTGTCTCAGTTGGTGAAGATTTACAACAGTATGATAAAACAATTTCTTTTAGTCATGTTTAATCAGTTTCGGAAAGACTTGCTAGAAAGTTTCCAAATTGAGAAAAAAATGGCTCACAAGAAACAAGTTAGAGTTTCAAGTTCTAAGAAGAAATTGAAAACTACATTGCCAGACTCAAAATCAGCCACATCATCAAAATCTGCAAAGTTAAGGAAAGGTGCCAGTGTAACTACAGAGGAAAGTCAACCAAGTGTTTCAAATATCACCACCGAATCTAATAGACCTGAATCTGAGCTAGTTTCTGCCAGACACGCGGAACCCAGTACATCCTGAGCCTGGTCCTAGTACGCCCTCAGAAGCTGAACGAGAAGTGGACATTTCTGCGGGAAAACAATATTCCTCTGCGGAAGAAAATGAGGAGGAAGATTGTGCAATTAAGTGCAAAAAATGTGATACTGTTGAGATTGAAGGCCAGGAATGGATTATGTGTGATGGATGTTCTGCCTGGCTTCATAGAAATTGTGCAGGACTGCGACACCATATGAAGTGGAAAAAATGTCAGAGAAAAGGAGCGAAGTACTATTGCACTGAATGCACATGATTATCCTTTATGAGTAAGTTGGTGGACTATTGTATTCAGACAGGTAGTGGAAATGTACAATTTATTGACAGCATTCCCTTTATTAATATTAGTAATATAAGTTTTACTTCAGATGGGTATTTTAAACCATGCCTTAAAGGGACACTTGGCAATCCTGAAGTGTGTATCAAAGTATTAAAATTAGCACCTTCATTTATTTATCCAGTATCATCTTGGTTTTAAAACTGCTTGCCTGTAATTAAATAATATTTAGAGATTTCAGTTTTCTTCTTATTCCACCTAATATTTCAAATATAATTTAGACATAGTAATATGTGAAAATAATTTCGCTATGAACAATTCTGTTTATTAATATTACCGTAATGACTGTGGATGTATTCAAATTTTGTACATGTACATGTACCGGTATGCAAAAACAAACGGGACACAACATGAGAAAAAATCTCAAAATTACTATAGGTTCCTTTAAAGGGACACATGGCAATCTTGATTTTGTAAAAACTAGCGGCGTCCCTTTAATATTTTGAATTAGATATAAACTTGTTCATTCCTACAAATATTTAAATACATGTTTTCTTCAATGCAAGGTTTATTTATGGATACTGATGAATGAAGTGCTCTTTCTCGTATTATTCAAACCATAGATATGACAGTCACCTCCCCACGAATCTCAACCTGAAACACACCCCTAGGCCATCATTAAAAAACTGTTTGTTTGCTGTGCTCGGACCAAAAAAGTTAGCTGTCTTTTTAGTGCATAGGCTGAGCACAATGAACCAACAACATCTCATACATAACCTATTTTCTACTACCCATATACTTAATCCCACCCCCACCCCCTCCACGCCACACTTCCACTAATTTTCTTTTATTATCTAAAACCCCTTAAAAAGTATTCAATGACATATTGAAGACTGATACACTTGATTAAAAACCTCCCAAAGAAATGTTTTACAATTGTAAAGTATATCAGCTTGCAGCTTGATTTGTTTGTTTGTATGGGGTTTTAGGTAATTTTCAACACATGTATGACTAGATTTTTTTGTGGAGACAGACCACCCTCTTTTCCTGGGTAGAACCAGTACCGTACACCTCCCGTCACCCGTAAGAATCGACACTTCCTCACTTACAAGTCGAGCTCCCAGTGGGATTCGAACCCGCAGCATTGAGATCTTTCAGATTGAAGATAAGTGTAAAGGGGATGTACAAGACTTGCATCTCATCTCCCTTTGAGGTTGAGACTGGAGGGTACCACAGTGGTCTGTGTTATTGGTGGGAATGTGAGCGGTAGCAGAGATGATCGGTAGAACAGTATATAAGGGGCCTTGTGCCCTATGTGGGTGGCCATTTGGCTGATGCATGCCTGATGAAAACAGCATCTTGCATCTCATCTCCCTCTGAGGTTGAGACTGGAGGGTCAGCTTTTTTTTTTTTACCGTAATACATTTGGGAGCTAATCAGAACTGCATTATGAAGAATATGAGAACAGTATATAAGGGGCCTTGTGCCCTATGTGGGTGGCCCTTTGGCTGATGCATGCCTGATGAAAACAGCATCTTGCATCTCATCTCCCTCTGAGGTTGAGACTGGAGGGTCAGCTTTTTTTTTTTTTACCGTAATACATTTGGGAGCTAATCAGAACTGCATTATGAAGAATATGAGAACAGTATATAAGGGGCCTTGTGCCCTATGTGGGTGGCCATTTGGCTGATGCATGCCTGATGAAAACAGCATCTTGCATCTCATCTCCCTCTGAGGTTGAGACTGGAGGGTCAGCTTTTTTTTTTTTTACCGTAATACATTTGGGAGCTAATCAGAACTGCATTATGAAGAATATGAGAACAGTATATAAGGGGCCTTGTGCCCTATGTGGGTGGCCATTTGGCTGATGCATGCCTGATGAAAACAGCATCTTGCATCTCATCTCCCTCTGAGGTTGAGACTGGAGGGTCAGCTTTTTTTTTACCGTAATACATTTCGGAGCTAATCAGAACTGCATTATGAAGAATATGAGAAAATAATCAAATTACCAATTGACGATGGTCATGATAAACTTTTGTAGAGAGAAATTCTACAAGATTTGTATTATTATTGAAGAGGTTTTGATTGTACCGCCAATATTTACTACTTAAATAGAATATAATAAATTACTGGTTTCCTTATTACCTGTATACTTACGATATGAAGCTGGGTACAAGCGACCGGAAAAGCGACTGGACCAATCGGAGCGCTTGTTACAAAATCAACATCCGGGTGACGTATTTTCAACATGGTGAATCGAAACTAAAAACAAATAACGGTGTGTGAAATAACTCGATTACAGCGTCTGTGATTACTCCTGGAAGTTCTTCGTACCGGTGAGTGTTGTTAAACGGTTTTCTTTCAACGATCAAGTTGCATATTTATGCGAGAGTCGTCGCAGATAGATATTTCCCACTACCCTACCATGTACATAGAAAATGCATTGCTTAGGTCAGATCACATTCGACCTACTTTCAAACGTGTTTAACGTTTCGCTGATGCGATATAAAGTACACATTGAAGACATCAGTGTTGTGGCTATTTGTTATAATATGTACCCTATTGATTCGAATCGGAATGACGATGCTGTGACCAAAAATACAAGCACAGCAAGGCTTTAAGCGAGGTCTATAGCTGTTTTTATTAAAGAGTCAGAGACCTTTATATGGTATAGAGAGTATGTATTTTTTTTTTTTTTTTTTTTCATTGAAAACCAAGTAGAACAGTTTATTGAAAACATATTTAAGGGGGGTAGTAGAGAAACAGGTGGGAAGGGGGTAGTAGAGAGGGGGAGGGGGTAGTAGAGGGGGAGGGGGTAGTAGAGGGGGGGGGGTAGGGTGTGGGCGGGTTAGGGTACGCGCCGTCTGCCTGTGGTCTGGAATTCATGAGTGGGTATGCCATTTCTGCATGTTGAAGCATAGCATGCAACTATATGATGTATTGGACAAGCAACCGAAAATAGTGTGTGCCCTATAGTTATTACGTACTGATTATTTAGTGTTAGAAATGCTACGACATACCAGTAACAATATAACCGCAAGGTCCATGGTTTAAATCCTGTTCCAGGCAACTATTTTTTATGAAAAATACTTGGAAGCCGTATATGTATTGATGTTCCCTCTACGAAGGCTTGATACAATGTGATATTTTACTCATCGATTTCTGGCTTATATACGGAATTTTTTGAATGTTCGTCGAATTTAAACTACATCGTTTGTGACTTCTTCATATCATTATTAGTTTATTAGTTTAAGAGTAGCTTTATCGAACACAAGACAGCATCGTTATAATCATTTCCCAGACGCTTACAAACACTGTCAATCACGATGTTGATATACATTTCCCAGACGCTTACACACACTGTCAGTCACGATGTTGATATACATTTTCCATAAGCTTACACTGTCAGTGACGATGTTGATCTACATTTTCCAGACGCTTACAAACACTGTCATATTTAATTTCCAGACGCTTACAAACACTGTCAGTCACGATGCTGACATTAGTTTTCCAGACGCTTAAAAACACTGTCAGTCCCGATGTTGATATACCTTTTCCAAACGCTTACAAATACTGTCAGTCACAATGTTGATATAACTTAGAAAAAATACAATATGAAGCCGCGCGAATAGTGACTTTCCTGACTCGTTCTGTCTCTATACAAACATTGTTAACTGAAATTGGTTGGGTCTCAGAAGACACATCCAAAAGTTAATATTGACCTTTACGTTTAAAAATGGAGATTTACCGAGTTACTTGAATGAAATATTCCCTGCAACTGTTTCGGAATCGAATCCTTACAACTTGAGAAACAGTTCCAACTTCGTTACTTTACCTAGAAGAACAGAACTGTTTTCGAGATCTGTCTTACTGTCATCTCTAAAACTTTGAAATTAACTTGATATTAATATTCGCGAAGTACCATCCCTTTCGAGTTTTAAAACTAGACTTAACAATTACTTTAAACCACCGATAGTACCCCAATACTACATGATAGATGCCTTTCGGTTCTACATGCGCGTTTGCGAAACAACTGCAGCGATTTAAACGCTGAACTCTTTCTTAATCATTTGAGGGATAATCCCAATTGTATATGTGGTGATGGTTTTGAAGATGTTGAGCATTATTTGTTTAGATGTGTACTTTTCAGAAATGAAAGACGGCACTTATTTTTAGACACTCGTATATTTCATCCTTTAAGTAATCACAAACTTGTATACGGCATCGACCAACTAAAAGACGAGGGAAATCATATTCTATTTACTCAAGTTCAAATCTATATTAAAAACACTAAACGATTCCAAAATCCTTAACTTTGTATCAATATAACGTTGTATTTTGTCTATATCAACTGTCGCTATCAGCCTAAACGGGGATAGTGTGGTGTTATTTCGGTGGAGATTGCGTGGGGGTGGAATGGCACGGCAGAGTTTACATTTTTGGATTTTTTTAAAAAAAAATCTTCGTTTTTCCTTATCAAATTTATATTTAAATATATTGTTACAATTTCAAACCGATACTCATGCACACTTTTTCAGCCACAATGGAGAGAACTGTAATAACTTGTAGTTCAATCCATTTGCTTATGTTTCTTTGAATATTGGGATGTTGAATTGATGTAATGTAACATATCTGCAATAAAATATTATTAAACTAAATTAAATGTTGATATTCATTTTCCAGACGCTTACAAACACTGTCGGTCACGATGTTGATATATATTTTCCAGACGCTTACAAACACTGTCAGTCACGATGTTGATATACATTTTCCATACGTTGAGAAATACTGTCAGTCACGATGTTGATATTAATTTTCCAGACGTTTACAAATACTGTCGGTCACGATGATGTTATACATATCCCGGACACTAATCATAATATACCTTTTTCCAGACGCTTACAAACATTGTCAGTCACGATGTTGATATTAGATTTCCAGACGCTTACAAACACTGTTAGTCACGATGTTGATATTAGTTTTCCAGACGCTTACAAACACTGTCAGTCACGATGTTGATATTAGTTTTCCAGACGCTTACAAACATTGTCAGTTACAATGTTGATAGACATTTTCCAGACGCTTACAAACACTGTCAGTCACGATGTTGATATCAGTTTTCCAGAGGCTTACAAACACTGTCATTCACGATGTTGATATTAGTTTTCCAGATGCTTACAAACATTGTCAGTTACAATGTTGATAGACATTTTCGAGACGCTTACAAACACTGTCAGTCACGATGTTGATATTAGTTTTCCAGACGCTTACAAACACTGTCAGTCACGATGTTGATATTAGTTTTCCAGACGTTTACAAATACTGTCGGTCACGATGATGTTATACATATCCCGGACACTAATCATAATATACATTTTCCAGACGCTTACAAACATTGTCAGTCACGATGTTGATATTAGTTTTCCAGACGCTTACAAACACTGTCAGTCACGATGTTGATATTAATTTTCCAGACGCTTACAAACACTGTCAGTCACGATGTTGATATTAGTTTTCCAGACGCTTACAAACATTGTCAGTTACAATGTTGATAGACATTTTCCAGACGCTTACAAACACTGTCAGTCACGATGTTGATATCAATTTTCCAGACGCTTACAAACACTGTCAGTCACGATGTTGATATTAGTTTTCCAGACGCTTACAAACATTGTCAGTTACAATGTTGATAGACATTTTCCAGACGCTTACAAACACTGTAAGTCACGATGTTGATATTAGTTTTCCAGACGCTTACAGACACTATCAGTCACGATGTTGATATTAGTTTTCGAGACGCGTACAAACACTGTCAGTCACGATGTTGATATTAGTTTTCCAGACGTTTACAAATACTGTCAGTCACGATGTTGAAACGCCAACAAACACTGGCAGTCACGATGTTGATATACATTTCCCGGACACTTACAAACGCTGACAGTCACAATCATAATATACATTTCTTTAATTTACAGTTTTACCGTTGTTTATTTGGATATACAAATAACATTGTTATTGTTTCGATTCCTTTGTCAGACACATTGCATCTAATTTGGAGCAACATTGATGAAAGTTGAAGAGAGCTCGGAACACGCGTTTGCACAAACAAAGGCCATAGGTATGTCAAATGCCTAATTTAACAACTTAATTAGTTCAGTTATATATAAGTTAATTTCAGTTCAGACCTTGCAGCTACAAAGTCCTTATTTAGTAATGTAAAAACACACAGGCATTGCATCTTTGCACTGCAGTATAGAGTATTCACTTGTGTTTTTGTTTTTTTATGATCCATACCTGACTTGATGGACACGGTTTGGCACTGGCTAATTCGGTTATCGCTCTGTTGATTTTGAAGTCTAGAACTGACTGCAGCGCGGAATATAAGCTCCTTGTTGTTGTATACAAGTGTATGAATACACTCGCGTCGCTCGGTTCGATTACTTCGTCTAATGCAACACAATACAGTCATGCACATTAACTGAAACAATGTCTCAAACATGATGTAAATTTACTAACTTAAGTTTAGTCATTTTATAAATCTGATTCATCTCCCATTACATATCAAACGACTACTGAGTTAATACAAACGAGTGTCACGAACTATATACTATAATTTTGACATTTATATAATCCATCAAGCACGGACACCATTTTCTTTCGTAACAATAATTGCTACTGCTGTGTTGACTGGGTAAAGTACGGAAGAAAGGTAGTCTTAAGATGCTTGGGGCATATGCAATGTGGCAATATTTAAATTGTAGATTTGTGTTTGTTTGAAATGTTTGAGTCTAGTCCGACTCTTATACTGAGTTAAGGTATGTTCGACTCTTAAAAATCGGGGGATCGTAGGTTCGAGACTCCCTAACGCCATTGGGTTACTTTAATGTAGTCTTGCTTTTCATTTCTTTCTTCAAAAGTTATGCTACTAAAAATCAGATTCTAGATCGACTCCGGATTGCGATAAGAATCAGTTATAGCTTACATTCAGTTTCCGTTTTTTATTTTGTAGACGTATCAGTATATAACATGATAACCCTCGACATACTTATAGTTGGACTTTCAAAGTAAGCTAAGCCATGGACAACGTACTGAACAATTGTTAAAATAATTTGCGAACATACTGTTTAAGCATGTTGTATGTAGTAATTACGCATTCAGTACTTTTCAAAATAAACTATAAATGCATTTACATGTGTTTACATATGTTGATTCTATAGCATTCACGATTACAAACATGCTGAAATAAATTTATCGAAATTAAACATGTGCTCTCCGGACAAATTGTTCCCTAATAGGTACCTCGTTTGTCAGGCTCGTTGCTATGCTGAGACACACCGCAGTTCAAGCCTCGGAGTTGCCTCTTGCCTCGGAGTTGTCTCGATCGGTTTGAAACACGAAGGCTGAAATAAATTTAAAAGCTAAATGTTATTAATTTAGTGGGGTGTGGGGGATATATATTAGTTCGCGTGTCTAACTTTTTTTATGAACAAAATACATGTATCTACCTTTCAATGTCAAATGGCTAATGTTATCCGCGGTTACAATACAATTTTCGGACACAGCCACATTGTAACACACTGCATGTGTAGTGGTTAACCCATTTACAGTTCGCCACTGTGTTTTCCTCTTTGATTGCGCGAAGGCCAGACGGATTATTGATCTATGATGGTGTCTACCTACTTTCTGAAGGAGATGGTAATGTTTACTGTATGTCTTCAATCTTGTCGAGCCAATAACTCTCTTGTACCTCTAATTACTGCCATGTCATTCAGTACTTGCATTTTGGCTTTCTATGCTTATATTTCTCTTATTGATATATACATGATCATGTTTGTGTTACACTTATATTGCCTATCAATGCTACATAGTTCGTTAGAGAATATAGCCTGGAAAGTATTGTTTTTATTTACATTTTCCCGTTTCACTGGGATGACAATAAGGTAAACGTGAGGTAATGTACACCCTAGAACCTGGTTTAAACTTCATGGTTTAAATTTCTGTGTGTATTTGTGGTTGACTGTCGTCCTTGAAAGCTGCTTTTCCTGTTCGATTTTTATATCTATATTTCCAATGACGATTTTGCCGACTGTGTTTGTGTGTGGTGTCGCTTTTATTGCTTATAACTATCCTTGTAATTGTTGTTTGTTGTGAATGTTTTTTTGTTGACTGTGTACATTTCCTTTTCGATTTTGATTCCTGTTTTGATAATAACCAAAACATGAACATACCCTAAATATGTACATGCGAGTCTAGTACACTGACACATATTTGGCGAGTTACCGTAGACAAAAAATATATAAAACATGTTTATATGCAGGCTTGCAGTAATGGTTTATTATAATTAACATTTACATGCACGTTGAATAATAATAAAAAATATATCTTACATTTACATGCACGTTGACTATTAATCTGTTTTGTATTGACGTGTCTGTGCGTTAATGCTTACCTATTCACGCATCTAAGCCGAATTTTGACTCTACTTGCCGAAGGTCAGATAAGCTAAAGGGATGACGTGTTTTCCGCCAGCCGTATGTCCGTCCGTCGTCCATTAAAATTGCCGTATGAGCACGATAGGGTCTTCGTTTTTATTTGATCTTTAAGAAACCTTATTAGGGTCTAAAAAGCAATGAAAGCTCGTTCAAATTCGAAAACTAGCTATATATGATTAGAAACACACGAGTGTTATGTCCTTTGTGTTACTGAAATGTGTCAGAATCTGCGCTAGGAACACTCTAGCATCTCAATTTTGTGTTTGGCCAGATTGTTGCTATTAATGAAATCTCGGACTCGCTCCAACGTGGTGAGAGAAGGAGAAACTGGTGGATGTGTGTGGTGGGGAGAGATGACTGGTGAAGGGAGAAAATGAAAATATGAATGTTCCCCTTCTAATTCTAACATTACATGTCACCATGGTTATATAAACCATGTTCAATTTGAACAGATAACGCAGACTATTTTGTATACATAGATGGACTATTTCTATGGGTGAAGATTAAGATTTCTCTGTGAAACATGACGTTGAGTTAAGACGTCAATACAGTGTTTCTAATGTCAAAGTCATCCCCCGATGGCGTCTAATAAAGTGAAACATTTATGTTAAACCATACACAGACTGATTTCAAATGTAATAAACAGATTATTTAACTTCTGGTTAAATTATTGGGAATCTTCACTTGATGGTATGCGTGTTTGTTTTCCCACTCACTCTCATACCCTCGTTCGTAAAAAGAACCACACGCCTATCATCTCGATTTCTCTATACTCGATCCCAGCAGTTAAATACTCTCTCTCTATTTCCAATTATATAATACAGAGTAGGCTCTTACTGGATTGGTTCTCAGTATATGGCTGCTTTTGGTGGATATAGACGGTGGGACAACTCCATCATAACGTTAAATGGCAGCTTGGACATAATTGATTGAATTGAATGTTGTTTAACGGCTCATCAACACAATATATGTTATTTAGAGCCGCCCCAGCGAGAGGGGAAGGATACATAGGAATCCGGGAACCGTGCCCTACTCTTATTATCTAATCGATTCCTATTGTTCTTTAACGTGCTCGGAGGATAGATACACGGGACCGCCCAGTTTACGTCCACATCCGACGTACGAGGCTAAGCGAAAGTGTCTTGCCCAAGAACACACCGACGAAACTCAGTGACACCACGGAGGATTGAACCCGGGGCCTCCGGTTACAAATCCGCCGCGCTACCGATTGGACAGCCGGATAATACAGGATGTGTGAGGCTCTATGGTGACTTTAGATACAACAGGTACGACACTGCGAGTTGCATATATCAAATGAAAAATATATTTGAAAAGCCGACAACCAAAGAGGTCAGTATTTTTTCTATGAATGACCTTGTTTTTTAAAATAAGATTAAGACATTTTGAGTCAGTCACATATATGTATCTTTATAATGATTTTTACCTCCAGTAATTGGAAGTAAAGCACATTGTTGCAACCTTAAAGGTAACAACTGCACTAAAGGTAACACGCTTCATTAAAGGTAACACTTTTGGGACTAAAGGTAACAACCTACACTAAAGGTAACAAAAAAGTATCTGTTAAAGGAGGTAAATCAGTCTTTTCGTGGGGGTCTATGGATCCGAATTAAAACTGGGTAATAATGCTTTTCTATCCTAAAAGGCCAAACTATAATGAATGCGCCTTAAAATGATTCACAGAAATTCATTCTGCACAGGAAAATGTGCCATCCTAGATTAAGCACCACGGTATAATTCAAGGACTGTAAGCCTCATTTCATTCAAAATCTATTGTGAATTCAAATTTTAGATCGGAACAACACGGAGCTACATGGAATACAATACACGTACTTTGCTTAATATCATGCCTTGTTTATCATGAGTTGGAATATTTGCACCTGATAATAAAAAAAACCCTCCTGTTAAATGTATTCTTTGTTTGGGTCAGACTGTAAGATGTAAGATTGATGACCTACAAAAGAAAAAATATAAGTTCATGTATTACAATACCAGATTAGTTTAATCAATGCATTGCCTGTATTTGTAGATGTGTTTGTTGTTCTAGTCTTGGTGGGAATTCTGTATCGGATAATATACCAATAATTTTGATTTGCTTTGATTTGTTATTGTTACATGTATTAAAACCTTTGTACTGCTAAAACAAAAACAAAAACAAAAACATTTACTCCTATAGATTCCCATACCCAGGTTATATACTGCGGGTGTTGCTGCATATCGGGAATGTAAGATATTTGTTTAATTAAATACAGTCATATAATACATAGGTGTGATAGCAAATAAGTTTTAAAGGAAATCAAGTGTGAAAAATTGAAAAACAGTGCAAAACGGTATATAATTCAGTTTGAGTATCTATCATTATAACGAAGATGAAATTTAGGGGAAGTTTAGCAATTATAAATATAACGGACACGCTAGTTGGGCAGCAGTGTGGTGACTGTCGAACACAAAATGAATACATCTACCCGTGTGTATAAGCGTTTATTTATCCTCGCTGTATTGCACGAAGCATTTTAGCGAGCAGACCTTGGTTTAAAGTCTCATCCGAAGGACTGGTAAGGTAGGAAATACTTTTATGAAATATTTCGTTAATTAACCCAAATTTGGTCCTGGCTGGGATTGAACGCACGATTAATGCTAACCATTACACCATGGCGCTACCTTAAAAAAAAACCATCTACCCTAAGAAGAAAGATATATTTATGTTTCAAGGCAATTGAGTACAAGCTGTGAAACACAGTCAATGATAGCCAGAGTAGAACATGTCGGTGCTGCTAATCGCTTATAAAAGATAAATCGTTTAAAAAGTTACCTTAACATATAAAATGATTCCGCTGTCAACTCTCGATGAAAAAATATGCATTGATAGATTTATGCAAAGAAATCAAATAAGATTTCTCGTCGAAGTTGATATAGAAAGTCGAACAGGAAATGCAGCATTCAAGGACCACTGTCAACCACAAACACGCACAGAAACAAACAACCATTACAAGGATGAGTAAGATAAACGACAAAACAAACATAAAAATGCTTGATAGTAGGACTACCGCCTTGGAACGTTCTGTTGCTCTGGCTTCTGCCAAGTCATTGAGTACCTTCTTTTTGGCTTTCTAGGATATTGTTTGTTTTGTATTTATGTATACACGAGCATCTCTGTGTTTTACTTATATTGCCTATTAATGCTTGCCTTGCTGGTTAGAGAATAGTTCAAGGCGGGGGATTTCTTTATTTACACTGTCCCGTTTAATTGGGTTGAAATAGGGTAAGTGTGTGGTTTTGTGCACCCTAGAACCTGGTTTAAACCCTCAGAGGTGCAACAAACCTCACACTTACCTGTCGTGGATATCTTAATTTACACAGCCCCTTTCTATTGGGATGACAATATAATAAGGGTGAGATTTAGTGCGCCCTAGAACCTGATTTAAACCCTCAGAGGCCTTTTTTGCAACTGACCGTTCCAAGGCGGTAGCCCTATTGGCAACCCTTTTGCGTTTGTGATGTCTCATTTGGCCTTTTATTCATCTTAAAATTTGTTCTCTGTTTCTGTGTGTGTTTGGGGTGGACTGTCGTCCTTGAATGCTGCTTTTCCTGTTCGATTGTACCCATTGTATATTTACCCCTTTTTCATCCAAATAAAAACGGGAGGTGAATAAAGAAATCCCCGCCAGGCTATATCCTTTAACAAACTAGGCAGCGTTAATAGGCAATATGAGTATAACACACAGATGATAAGGTTTATATGAACATAAAAACAAAAGCCTAGAAAACCAAAAAGCAATTACTTAATGGATTGGCATTAAAGGCAGGACAAGAAATTAGAGACAAACATCAAAGGTTATCGTCCTCTCAAGAAAGTTATATATATACTGAAAGGAAAAAGAAACGCATAATCAAAAAATTGCATATACTTCACTGTTATATACACCTAATTCCACGTAATATTCCAGATATATATCAACGTGTTTTGTACAAACAGGGGCTACAACTAATTAGAGAAACGACAACTATGTCATGTAGTAGGCCTTTTAATCAAAGTATACTTTGTTACACAAAATTCATAAACCTAGAAGTTTCGCTTGAAAAATTCAAGCCATTTCAGTATTGTGTTTAATGTTAAGATATTGCAAATTGTTTAGGCCTAAATTTGCTCACCTGCTTGAGCCAAATGCGCATTCTGTCGATAATGAAATTTTAAAGGGATAATCGTTTGTGTTCGTTGCTGTTTAAACCTTCTTTCCGAAAGGACAGGCCAAATGTCGCCCTGTACCATTCGATTAGCAGTAGCATATTAAACATACAATATATAGCGGAAATACCCATTATGCGTTTCTTTTTCCTTCCAGTATATATAATGAAACTGTACAAAGATGGACAGCTGAATGTTAAGTGTTGAATAGTTTGTATGTTGACACATAGACATAAGGTAGAGTTTCTATGAACAGGGACTTTTTTTGAGAAATGCTATTGATGCGGAGTCGATTATGAAAATGTGTGCTCGTTCTTTGTCGAGCTACGTTAATGTATTTGTATAGAATACTTTCTGACTAATAGATTGAAGATTTTTAAACTGTAATTGAATGCCGCACTAACTAGTCTAGGAACTAACGATGCAAGAAATGGGGATGTTGTGGAAGTTGCCATTTTATGAAATAAAATTGCGATTCCACACTATATGAAACAGAAGATGCCAATACAATATGGTTAAAATATAATGGCAATATGTTTCATTTACTTGATGACGTATATTTATGTTTATGCTATAATATTCCACAGGGTTTGGTTCAGATGAATGATTCGAGTTCATGCATTGATAATATACATTTATAAAACAAATATTTATTCAAATCGAATTGAAGTGAATTTTATAGTCGCACAACAGTTATGGTAATATGGCGACTTTCCAGCTTCTATTGGTGGAGGAACCCTACGGGCAATTTGCATGCACGGTAGGGCACCTGGGTAGAACCACGGACCTTCCGGCAGCCAGCTGTATAGCTTATTCACATACATATTCCTGGTCCCGTAGCGGTGAAAGGCAAGTGATTTCAAGCCATTGACGCTATCCCCTCGGCCACGGACGCCCCTTATTCAAGTCGAAGATAAAGTAATGTTAAAGTTTGTGCAGATGCTCGACATTATTCGATTATGTTGAAGACGATAATATAAACTATCTGGATGTGCTCTTCGAAATCGTCGAGAGTGTATTAACTATCTGTAAAAAGCGAGAATAACTTGCTTAAATGTTCAAGTAAAGCGCACATATCCCAAAACAGTTGTCTTCGCCGCAGGAAAAAAATGTAAGTCGATTCATTCAGTACATTCTGAGATCAGTCAAAAGTTTTGGAAATGAAAGAAAGTGTACCATCGTGCATATTTTGGGAGGTCAAGGAAGTACTGTATGAATCGAATTACCTTTTTCAGCGGAGGAAAGAGCTTACTTGTAGGGAATTGTGAATTGGACAATGTAGAGAAAGCTCATGTACAGTTTGCAGGAGATTATGTGAAGTTAAAACAAATACTCAAACATAGTATACTAACATTATTCTCATGAACAGACTCAATAAAACCGAGTCTCCACTTTATTACTTTGGCTGTGTTTGTTGCTTCAAGAGGATCACTCTTAGCAGTATTTATGAAAGGAGAAATTTGAAAATCATCGAACACTATAAATATAAAAAGCGGTTTAATATAGACTGTTTAAGAACGGTAAGCTTGCAACAGTTCACACCCTCTAGCACCGGTTTGAACGAAACTCAATATTTAAAATGTTAATAGTACGAAAACTTTAGCCATGCAGAAGAAGAAAACCGAGACTGCAATATCTTTTGTATTTATCGTGTTCGACTATTTCCAGAGTTGCCTGCCCTTTACCTGTGATACGCAGGCTTCATAACCTCTGCTCCCAGCTAAATTCCATTTTTGTTTATTTCGCCTATTGTTTTCTCGTTTAGGCCAAAGCGTTCCATGTTCACCGTCATATGCATACCATCATCATCATACCATCTTCGGGATTGTTCAAGTTTCTGTACTATTTGCATTTTAAATATTGAGTTCTGCTCAACCCGGGCTAGACAGCGTGAACGGCGTGAACGATAGCAAGCACTTTTCACTGCCGTCTCAATCAAACCGAGACTGCAATATGTTTTGTATTTATCGCGTTCGACGATTTACGTATTTCTCCTTTCATACTTTTATGCATATGATGGAGAACCTGAAACCTTCAAGAACAAAATAGTTTATCCTTAACGAGGACAATTGGGCCAAATAAATAAAATGGAATTCAGTAGGGCGGTTGCGAAGCCTGCTTATCGCAAGTAACAGTCAAACAACTAAACTAAAAAGCAGACAACATATACTATGGGTGAACATCGTGAATAAGCAATACCTACAGCCATTAAAGGATGGAGTAGTGGAACAACGGAAATCAAATTGATTTCATGTATGGGCGTTTTCCGCTACAGAATAATACATGTTCCGTGTTATAACATTTTAATATAACATCATATAAAGTAATTATACAAAATGTATCAAACGTGCGTATAATCTAAGAGACATCGAGCCATTCACAAACAATACAAACTGGGCATCTCTTGTTCAATCTTTGGTATCAAACATTTCTGAAGTCTGTATATACCAATGTGTAGAAAATTTGATTGCACTTTTATCAGTTTCAAAACAAAGATTGTTGCATGTTAATTTTATTCATATTTGGAACTGCAGTATTATCATTCTGTTCGTCTGTTACATCTACTATTTTGTTAGATTAAAATGGTAAGATAATAGCTATCAGGATAACATTTCCAGCCACGAGTTTACCAACCATCTCTTGGTCGGCACTTTATATTCAATTACTCTGAAAAACCTTCAGCTAATTATGGGATGCAATATATTGGCGCATAATAACAAGCAAATTGTAAAGAAATTATACTCTCACGGGTTCAGATCAAACTTTGAAACTCTATTCATAATACAATATTTACTTTAAAGCTCAACCTCTCTGAAACAATTTATATAGGCTAACTCAAAGGGTCTTACACTTGGGGAAACTGTAGAACATGTCGCACGTTCGGACACCTAGAACTCTTTCATATTCCTAATTCGAACTAAACTTTACACGTTTAGTTCTAGTTTTAGTCATAGGGCTGTTAGCTGCATCGCTAACAGTGTCTATACTGCCATGGCGCGTTTTATGTAATTGGGGCTGAATGCCCGCCTCCAACCTATCGGATGCAGCTGTATGATTCGCTATTTGGGTCCGACTACCCTCTTCCAACCTATCGGATGCAGCTGTATGATTCGCTATTTGGGTCCGACTACCCTCCTCCAATATGTCGGATGCAGCTGTATGATTCGCTAGTTGAGGCTGAATACCCTGTTCCAACCTATCGGATGAAGTTGTTACATTTGCTGCAATGTAACGGTTTTCTAGTGTTTCATTGGCCAGCTCCAGTACCTCTATCGATGGACCAATCAGAACCATTTGTTTGTTCCTGTGGTACAACGTATTTACGCCATATTCTTTTTCTATCCTCTGTATGATATGCATTATTCCATCGGGTAACTGCTCTAGTTTCTCCACAAGTTCATTGGGGATCTTGATTTGGAACTGCTGCCTGTGCATACGCCACTATAATATATATAAATACGAAAGATACAAAATAAAGTTTGTTTGAATGAAATAGGAATAGACAATTAAACACCTGACAGCATATAACAAAATCAACATCGAAGCCTGACGCGATATTGAAGTAAATATAGACGCATGTATTTGTGATCAATATAGAAGCACATGTTTATGTTATTTAGGTTCGAACAAGATGTATTTGTGATCAATATAGAAGCACATGTTTATGTTATTTAGGTTCGAACAAGATGTATTTGTGATCAATATAGAAGCACATGTTTATGTTATTTAGGTTCGAACAAGATGTTTTTGTGATCAATTTAGAAGCACATGTTTATGTTATTTAGGTTCGAACAAGATGTATTTGTGATCAATATAGAAGCACATGTTTATGTTATTTAGGTTCGAACAAGATGTATTTGTGATCAATATAGAAGCACATGTTAATGTTATTTAGGTTCGAACAAGATGTATTTGTGATCAATATAGAAGCACATGTTTATGTTATTTAGGTTCGAACAAGATGTATTTGTGATCAATATAGAAGCACATGTTTATGTTATTTAGGTTCGAACAAGATGTATTTGTGATCAATATAGAAGCACATGTTTATGGTATTTAGGTTCGAACAAGATGTATTTGTGATCAATATAGAAGCACATGTTTATGTTATTTAGGTTCGAACAAGATGTATTTGTGCTACGATTACACACGACTTTACATAAAACAAATACGAAACTTGCAGAAATATAATAACAAATACACTGGGGTGTTATATGTTATTATATCAAACAATTTTAGAAACTAAGAATAGCAAAGTCATGTAGGACAATACAATTCTACAAAAACAATGACACACATCATATTATGTTTATAAATCCAAAATTAAATAATGGATCAATTGATAATACTAAGTTTTCTTTTTTACACTTTAATCCATTTTTTTTAGTGGGATTCACTCACCTTTTTCAAGGTGACACAATAATTAACAAAATGTAAGTAACATCTTGCTGTATTGACAATCCTAACATCATGTGGACAGTGATAACGACTGAAACCAGTTTTGTGAAAAAGACTTACATATTTATCGGGCATCTGTTGTCTCGTCATTTCCCGTTTCCTTTCTTCCTGTACTTCTCCCATTGCTTGCCATACAAGCATTTCGTTTCGTCCATGAATAGACAACGTTCTGGATGTTTCATCAAATAAACACAGAATGTCATTATCCGTTTCATGTTTTTCGTTTATAAAGTTTTTAATTTTAAGTATTTCTTTTGCTGCATCAGGAATTTTTATTTCCTTTTCGAATAGATTATGCACGAGACCAACAATTTTTTCCACTTCCGCTTTGACGATCTCGATCACTCGAACGCTACATAATACTTCTACAAGGTTCGGATTTATCCGAGACGGCGAGGCTTTGACAACCACGGTTTTTATCCTCTGAAGGCGATGAAGTTCGACAGGAAATAAATGATTGACCTTCTTTGCATATCCTCCAATAAACTTCCAAACTGCATTCTTGCCTTGTAACTGTCCTATGACTCCATTATTAGGTGGCGGCTTCACATACCTATGCACCAATGTTTGTGCCGCCATCTCTAGAATGTCTAGATGCGGCCCATATATCGTGAAATGTTTCCTTCTTACGAACTCAACTTTAAGTCCGAATTCTCTCTCTATTCTTGAAATAATATAGTTTATCCCACTTCTGTTGTTTTCGAGTTTCATCACAATGTGTGCCGGTATCTTTAATTCGTTCTTATATCGGCAGTCCGATTGCAAAGTCACAGCCTAAAGTAAAATAAAGCAAATACTACTTTTAATACTATGTTTTAATATGTGTGTACAAAATATCAAATTATAAAACGATGTATACGAAACAAATATTTACTTGCTTAAACTAGCGTTGGTATTTAACATTGTAGCTTGCCCACAAAAGCTGTAATAAATAAATAATATAACATAATTGAAAAGCACGTTGTATGAACATAGTTTAGCCGTCGTAACAAAAGGGTTCCCATAACAATTAATGTAAATCAAATATATGAGAGTATTGATTATGTGAGCTAGAAAATAATTAGCGATTTAAACTTTAAGATTAACACACACTTTACAATAATAATATTAGACTGATTGAAACCATATATTCCAAAATATAACAACAAAGCACAGTTACTTATAGGCATAATTACAACTGATTTAACTGACACATATACACACACGAATGCACACATACTAATAGGACGTTTTAAAAACAACGAATTCGCCAAATATTCTGTGATATATGTAAATCAGGAGAAACAGAAGATGAAATTCAGTTTGTACGTGCAAATTATTCGAACGAACTTTTAAGAAAATCACTATACGATACAATGCGAAGATCAAATGCTAAATTTGTATTAGGTAAGATTGAGAAGTGGTGCTTTTAAATACCCAGCGGCCTATTTTGCCACTGAACGTTCCAAGGCGGTAGACCTATTGTAAATCGTTTATGTTTGTGGTGTCATATCTTGCCTCGTATTCATCTTTGTAATTATTGTTTTAATTTCTGTGCGTGTTTTTGATGCTGCATTTCCTGTTCGACTTTTATATCTTCTTTTATAAACATGTCAAATGAGAACCCTTTTGTATGGCTCTTTAGTAATGAAATAAACATGTTTTAAATATTTACTCACGAGTTTTATTTGCACTTAGATCCAATTTGAGTCTATAGTAATGGGTTTATTCGTATTCGGTAAAAACATAGGATATGACACCTCAAATACAACATTGAAGACAAATGCTTAAAGAATTTAACAATTATTTTAATAACATCATTTATTTGCTCTTTTTGATATTTAGTAGTATCGATAGAAATATCATTATTGCCCATGCCTAGTTCCTTGTTAATGTCTTGTCATTATATACTCAGTACATTTAAAAACACAACTGTTTTGATTTTCGATTATTTTAGTCCGCTGTTGGTTTTTCAAATCAAGACTGTATTTTTATTGGTACAAAAGTCTATTTGTCCCAAAGATTAACATATGGCGAAAAACAATTGCATACGATAAATCTCTACATCTTTCAGTTTAAACACAACTAACTTCTTTAACATCTCCAGAATTTAAAAAAACATCAAGAGTTGCGTTTACAAAAGTACTGAGTGTATATTATATTTAAATGCATTTAGCAAATCGGAATGATACGCAGGCTTCATAACCGCTGCTCCCAACTAAATTCCTTTTTGTTTATTTCGCTCTTCAGGGCATACACTTTTATTAGATCCTGGGACCATACGCCGCTGGATATAGGGGATGAAATAAAGATACAAATATTGCTATATCCACCGCCATATGCTTGCCATCTTCGGGATGGTTAAAATTCTGTACTGTTGATTTTTATGAATATTGAGTTCTGCTCAACCCGGGGCTAGAGGGCGTATTTCACTACCGCTCATGAACAGTCTCAATAAAACCGAGACTGCAATATTTCGTATGTGTCCTGCTCGGCAGATTCCAAAGGTCCATTATCATACTCTTAGTTATGTTAATATATTACTGATTTATATGTCATATGTGCATGACCCATGATTGGAAAGAAAATATATATTCTGTTCTATTATATTCATACACGCTCTACGGATTACATGCTGTTTAACATTTAATAGAAACAGACTTATTATATACAATATGCTACAGAAAGACAAGCACAGTAGTAATCAATAGGCGCGTATAACCAAAAAAAAAGAGAAAAAACAGCAACATACGTATGGTGAAGATATTCTTGGTGTTCTGGTCGGTGATCTAGTCGGAGATCTGGACGTCGATCTGAATGAGGATTTAGACGGCGGTCTGGACATTGACACTGGAGTTCCCTTAGATGTATAAGGTTTGCCCAATGTCCATTCGTCAACAGTCTTACGTATACAAGCTTCAGTTTTACTGTATATGGTTACTTTCTTTAGCTTTTCGTTCCATATACAAACAACGGTTCTGTCATAATTCTGCTTTCTCTGGACGAATTTCTTAAGTCTGATCATCTCACTATACGGTCCGGTTATGAACATGTCTTCTTCATATAGACCATCAATATCTGCCTGCAGTTTGTCTACTAGAGCTTTTACAGCTTCCACATCTTCATATCTAAAATACAAAACATGCGGTTGATTAATACAGATTATAATGAAACGCTTGTGTTTGTATTTATTTGTTTTCTTTATTTCTTCTTTTTTTATGGTGAATTGGAATACGTCTTAAGTGTTGTTATTTACTGGTCCTGTGGGATCATCAAGGCCATTCTGTGTTGCTTTAAAGTAGAATATCGCTTAAGCCGGTGCTAGGAGGCGTGAGAGGTGTTGCATCTTACAATTACCTCTCATGAACAGACTCAATGAAAGCGAGTCTGCTACTTTTCACTCTTGTTTGAGTTTGTTGCTTCCAAAGGATCACCTTTTCACTATTTATTAAAAGGATTTTAAAGGATGCTAAGACAAAAGAACCATACAACTGTCAATATGCAGGCCTATGTATCTATTGTATGAGCTATTCAATCGACGGGATAAGATCATATGACACATATCTTGTCAATTTGATCACAGGATAGAGATTGTTTTCGCGTTTTTTCACTATACATAATGTATTAGCCAGTTAATACGCATAATTACATTGTCAGGAGCCATTCTTTACGAATGTTTACTACAGAAAATGTCATTTTCATTTAAGTACTTTTTAAGCTCTAGAACAAATGATTCTGTCGGACCAGTGCACGTGGTTCTTAAGTGCCAGTGCATGTGGTTTATAGGTTCAGTGTATGTGCCTATGTGTATATATACGATACGTGGACATGATTCTATAAGACACGTGCATGTGTTTCGGACATTTGCACGTGCTTCTACATATCCAGTGCATATACTACTAAAGTACCAGCGCCTATGCTTCTATATGACAGTATACAGTAACAGTTGTAATGTGTCTGCTTGATTCCACTTACTTACCCACAGGTTATTTCGATGCTAAATGAAGATACATTGATATTTACAGAATTAATGTTTCTTAATTCATCAATCTCCGACCTGAACATATGGCCAGCTTTTGTGGCATAGTCACCCTGGAGTTTCCACACCGCGTGCTTGTCTTCTATCTGACCACTAATGTCAGACTCTTTATCTTCCTTCCCAAACATTCTGTAAATATTAAAAAATCGATAACGTGTTTTTGTTGTTTTTCGTTTTCACACAATTTAATGAACATAGCTACTGTTCTATGTCATATTTTTTTGAGGGTCAGCATATAATTTGGCAAAATATCGTTTTGGGGTTGGAGGTCATATTATAACATCGTGCGCCCTCAACCACCCACCCCTGTCGCATTATTTTTATTGTGTACCTCATCTCCCGTACCCACGCACTGTTTCTACGCATTTAATATTGTCTAATATAATTTACGGTCACACTGGCCCTGACGGTTATGCCTGGCGGTTATGACTAGTGGTTATGACTAGTGGTTATGCCTAGCGGTTATGACTAGTGGTTATGACCAGTGGTTATGCCTAGCGGTTATGACCAGTGGTTATGACCAGCGGTTATGACTAGTGGTTATGTCTAGTGGTCATGATTAGTGGTTATGACTAGTGGTTATGCCTAGTGCTTATGCCTAGTGGTTATGCCTGGTGGTTATGACCAGTGGTTATGTCTAGCGGTTATAACCAGTGGTAATGACTAGCGGTTATGACTAGCGGTTATGACTAGTGTTATGAATAGTGGTTATGACTAGTGGTTATGACCAGTGTTATGACTAGCGGTTATGACTAGTGGTTATTACCAGTGTTATGACTAGCGGTTATGACTAGTGTTATGACTAGCGGTTATGACTAGTGGTTATGCCTAGTGTTATGACTAGTGGTTATGACTAGTGGTTATGCCTAGTGTTATGACTAGTGGTTATGACTAGTGTTATGACTAGTGTTATGACTAGTGGTTATGACTAGCGGTAATGACTAGTGGTTATGACTAGTGTTATGACTAGTGGTTATGACTAGTGTTATGACTAGCTGTTATGACTAGTGTTATGACTAGCGGTTATGCCTAGTGTTATGACTAGTGGTTATGACCAGTGTTATGACTAGTGTTATGTCTAGCGGTAATGACTAGTGGTTATGACTAGTGTTATGACTAGTGGTTATGACTAGTGTTGTGACTAGCGGTTGTGACTAGTGTTATGACTAGCGGTTATGACTAGTGTTATGACTAGCGGTTATGACTAGTGTTATAACTAGAGGTTATGACTAGTGGTTATGACTAGTGTTTATGACTAGTGTTTATGACTAGTGTTTATGATTAGTGGTTATGACTAGCGGTTATGAATAGCGGTTATGACTAGTGTTATGAATAGTGGTTATGACTAGTGGTTATGACCAGTGTTATGACTAGCGGTTATGACTAGTGGTTATTACCAGTGTTATGACTAGCGGTTATGACTAGTGTTATGACTAGTGTTTATGATTAGTGGTTATGACTAGCGGTTATGAATAGCGGTTATGACTAGTGTTATGAATAGTGGTTATGACTAGTGGTTATGACCAGTGTTATGACTAGCGGTTATGACTAGTGGTTATTACCAGTGTTATGACTAGCGGTTATGACTAGTGTTATGACTAGTGTTATGACTAGTGTATATGACTAGTGTTATGACTAGTGGTTATGACTAGTGGTTATGACTAGTGGTTATGACTAGTGTTGTGACTAGCGGTTATGACTAGTGTTATGACTAGTGTTATGACTAGTGGTTATGACTAGTGTTATGACTAGTGGTTATGACTAGTGTTATGACTAGCGGTTATGACCAGTGTTATGACTAGTGTTATGACTAGCGGTAATGACTAGTGGTTATGACTAGTGTTATGACTAGTGGTTATGACTAGTGTTGTGACTAGCGGTTGTGACTAGTGTTATGACTAGCGGTTATGACTAGTGTTATGACTAGCGGTTATGACTAGTGTTATAACTAGAGGTTATGACTAGTGGTTATGACTAGTGTTTATGACTAGTGTTTATGACTAGTGTTTATGATTAGTGGTTATGACTAGCGGTTATGAATAGCGGTTATGACTAGTGTTATGAATAGTGGTTATGACTAGTGGTTATGACCAGTGTTATGACTAGCGGTTATGACTAGTGGTTATTACCAGTGTTATGACTAGCGGTTATGACTAGTGTTATGACTAGTGTTTATGATTAGTGGTTATGACTAGCGGTTATGAATAGCGGTTATGACTAGTGTTATGAATAGTGGTTATGACTAGTGGTTATGACCAGTGTTATGACTAGCGGTTATGACTAGTGGTTATTACCAGTGTTATGACTAGCGGTTATGACTAGTGTTATGACTAGTGTTATGACTAGTGTATATGACTAGTGTTATGACTAGTGGTTATGACTAGTGGTTATGACTAGTGGTTATGACTAGTGTTGTGACTAGCGGTTATGACTAGTGTTATGACTAGCGGTTATGACTAGTTTTATGACTAGAGGTTATGACTTGTGGTTGTGACTAGTGTTTATGACTAGTGTTTATGACTAGTGTTTATGATTAGTGGTTATGTCTAGTGGTTATGACTGGTGTTATGACTAGTGTTTATGACTAGTGTTATGACTAGTGTTATGACTAGCGGTTATGACTACTGTTATGACTAGCGGTTATGACTAGCGATTATGATAAGCGGTTATGACTAGCGGTTATGACTAGTGGTTATGCCTAGTGTTATGACTAGTGGTTATGACTAGTGTTATGACTAGTGGTTATGACTAGCGGTAATGACTAGAATCATTTCTGAAGGCTTTACGTAGTTGTTATACCTAATAGTTATGCCTGTGGTTATACCTAATAGTCATGCCTGTGGTTATACCTTATAGTTATGCCTGTGGTTATACCTAATAGTTATGCTTGGATGTTATACCAAACAGTTATGCCTGTGCTTATGCCTAATAGTTATGTCTGTGGTTATACCTAATAGTTGTGCCTGGAAGTTATACCTAATAGTTATGCCTGTAGATTATAGATAATAGTTATGCATGTGGTTATGCCTAATAGTTATGCCTGTGGTTATATCTAATAGTTGTGCCTGGAGGTTATACCTTATAGTTATGCCTGTGGTTATACCAAACAGTTATGCCTGTGGTTATACCTAACAGTTATGCCTGTGGTTATACCTAGCAGTTATGCCTGGAGGTTACACCTAATAGTTATGCCTGTGGTTATAGCTAATAGGTATGCCTGTGGTTATACCAAATAGTTATGCCTGTGGTTATTCCTAATAGTTATTCCTGTGGTTATTCCTAATAGTTATGCCTGGAGGGGTTATATGTAATAGTTATGCCTGTGGTTATAACATATAGTTTTTGGCTTGAGGTTATACCTAATAGTTATGCATGGAGGTTATACCTAATGGTTTTTCCTGTGGTTATACCTAATATTTATGCCTGGAAGTTGTGGCTAATAGTCATGCCTGTGGCTATACCTGGTAGCTCTGCCTGTGGTTATACCTTATAGCTATGTCTGGAGGTTATACCTAATAGTTATGCCTGTGGTTATACCTAACAGTTATGCCTGTGGTTATATCCAGCAGTTATGCCTGTGGTTATACCAAATAGTTATGCCTGTGGTTATACCTATTAGTTATGCCTGGAGGGGTTATATGTAATAGTTATGCCTGTGGTTATACCTAAAGTTATGCATGGAGGTTATACGCAATGGTTTTTCCTGTGGTTATACCTAATAGTTATGCCTGGAGGTTATGGGTAATAGTCATGCCTGGGGTTATACCTAAAAGGTATGCCTGTGGTTATACCTAATAGTTATGCCTGGAGGTTATATCTAATAGTTTGCCTGTGGTTATACCTAATAGTAATGCCTGTGGTTGTACCTAATAGTTATGCCTGGAGGTTATATCTAATAGTTATGCCTGTGGTTATACCTAATAGGTATGCCTGTGGTTATACCTAATAGTTATGCCTGTGGTTATACCTAATAGTCATGCCTGTGGTTAACCAAACAGTTATGCCTGTGGTTATGCCTAATAGTTATGTCTGGAAGTTATACCTAATAGTTATGCCTGGAGATTATAGATAATAGTTATGCCTGTGGTTATGCCTAATAGTTATGCCTGTGGTTATATCTAACAGTTGTGCCTGGAGGATATACCTAATAGTTATGCCTGTGGTTATACCTAATAGTTGTGGCTGGAAGTTATACCTAATAGTTATGCCTGGAGATTATAGATAATAGTTATGCCTGGAGGTTATACCTTATAGTTATGCCTGTGGTTATTCCTAATAGTTATGCCTGGAGGGGTTATATGCAATAGTTATGCCTGTGGTTATAACATATAGTTATGGCTAGAGGTTATACCTAATAGTTATGCATGGAGGTTATACCTAATGGTTTTTCCTGTGGTTATACCTAATATTTATGTCTGGAAGTTGTGGCTAATAGTCATGCCTGTGGATATACCTGATAGCTCTGCCTGTGGTTATACCTAACAGTTATGTCTGTGGTTATACCTAGCAGTTATGCATGTGGTTATACCAAATAGTTATGCCTGGAGGGGTTATATGTAATAGTTATGCCTGTGGTTATACCTAATAGTTATGCGTGGAGGGGTTATATGTAATAGTTATGCCTGTGGTTATACCATATAGTTATGGCTTGAGGTTATACCTAAAGTTATGCATGGAGGTTATACGTAATAGTTTTTCCTGCGGTTATACCTAATAGTTATGCCTGGAGGTTATGGGTAATAGTCATGCCTGTGGTTATACCTAATAGGTATGCCTGCGGTTATACCTAATAGTTATGCCTGGAGGTTATATCTAATAGTTATGCCTGTGGTTATACCTAATAGTTATGCCTGTGGTTATACCTTATAGTTATGCCTGTAGTTATACCTAATAGTTATTGCCTGATGTTATACCTAATAGTTATGCATGTGGTTATACCTAATAGTTATGCCTGTGGTTATACCTAATAGTTATGCCTGATGTTATACCTAATTGTTATGCCTGGAGGTTATGGGTAATAGTCATGCCTGGGGTTATACCTAATAGGTATGCCTGTGGTTATACCTAAAAGTTATGCCTGGAGGTTATATCTAATAGTTATTCCTGTGGTTATACCTAATAGTTATGCCTGATGTTATACCTAATAGGTATGCCTGTGGTTATACCTAATAGTTTTGCCTGGAGGTTATATCTAATAGTTATGCCTGTGGTTATACCTAATAGTTATGCCTGTGGTTATACCTAATAATTATGCCTGATGTTATACCTAATTATTATGCCTGGAGGTTATGGGTAATAGTCATGCCCGGGGTTATACCTAATAGGTATGCCTGTGGTTATACCTAATAGTTATGCCTGGAGGTTATATCTAATAGTTATTCCTTTGGTTATACCTAATAGTTATGCCTGATGTTATACCTAATAGGTATACCTGTGGTTATACCTAATAGTTATGCCTGGAGGTTATATCTAATAGTTATGCCTGTGGTTATACCTAATAGTTATGCCTGGATGTTATATCTAATAGTTATGCCTGTGGTTATACCTAATAGTTATGCCTGTGGTTATGGGTAATAGTCATGCCTGGGGTTATACCTAATAGGTATGCCTGTGGTTATACCTAATAGTTATGCCTGGATGTCATATCGTATGGTTATGTCTACCGGTTATGCCTAAAGTTTATTGCCAGCGGTTATACCTAGTTGTTATGCCTACAATGTTGTTATGCCTAAATTGCTGTTATGCCAGTAGTTATGCCTTGTGGTTATACCTAGACGTTATGCATAGTGTGTCGCTTGTAATATGATTGTTTGTGACGAATTTTTTTTTAATTTAACACAACATATATGGAGAATTACTAATATTAATTCTAATAGTTTTTTGGTATGATGTTAAGATCACGAATTAGCTAAGTGACACTAAAGTCTCGTTTTTGTTTGTTGAATGGTTAACGTAAACTATAGTATTGCCTTGTGAACTTCGATGAACAATGTAAAAACATGAGAAAAGTAGTCGCATAGAAATCACAGCACTCAAACTCATTGGTTTCGTAGATCCGCACTGTACCACACACTTATTATCTAGTCTGTCAAATGTGTCATGTAGGTCCAACGTGCCCTGTGTGAATATATGTGTTATGTAAATGTTTATACTCATATATCTATATAACAGTAAACCAGATTAGCTACATGCTTAGTTATATATCAATATCGGCGACCTTACATATACAAAAAATAAAAGAGTATGAAAGGAGAAATTTGGAAACCGCCGAACACGATAAGTACACAAATATTTACAGTCTCGGTTTTGATTGAGGCTGTTCATGAACGGTAGTGAAAATTGCCCTCTAGCCCCGGGTTGAGCAGAACTCAATATTTAACATGTCAATACATGTAGTATGAATATCTGAGCCATCCCAAGAAGGTATGCATATGACGGTGAATATGGAACCTTCAATGTGGTATTTTTTTTACCATTCCATTGCCAGCGGCGTATGGTCCCACTTTCTGACAAAATGCTTTGCCATAAACGAAAAGATAATGGGTAAAATATACAAAATGGAATTTAGTTGGGAGCAAATAGACGAATAGTCATGTTATGCAGAGCTTGCTACCGTTGACACCCTCAAGCCCCGGGCTGAGCAGAACTCAATATTTAAAATGGCATTAGTACATAAATATCAACCACACGAACCTATGTTGAAGCGTTTCCAAAGCGAGTTCAATTATTTCAGGATTTGGTCCAATTATAAGGTAGTGTTTGTTCCCTATATACGAAGACGACGTTTTTAGACCGAAATCCTTCTGAATTCGAATCAACATTGGATGTATTCCACCAGGAGAAGCCTCCATCTTGTTTACTAGGCTCTCCGGTATCTTCATCTCACAAAACCGCTTTGATGTCGGCATTGTGTCAGCAAATGTGTGATCTGTTAAAGAAAACATTCATCTCTCAAACCGCCATGATATCGACATTGAATTAGCAATTATGTTATTTGCAAGGTAAACATCTTCAGCTCACAGAACCGCATTGATGTCGGCATTGTATCGGCAAATATGTGATCTGCAAAGGCAAAAACATCTTCCTCTCTCAAAACCGCCATGATATCGGCATTGTATCAGCAATTATGTGATCTGCTAAGGAAAACATATTCATCTCTCAAACCGCCATGGTGTCGACATTGTATCAGCAGATATGTGATCTGTTAAAGAAAACGTATTCGACTCTCAAACCGCTATGATGTCGACATTGTATTAGCATTTATGTGATTTGCAAAGGAAAAAAACATCTTCAACTCACAAAACCGCATTGATATCGGCATTGTATCGGCAAATATGTGAAATGCAAAGGAAAATATCTTCATCTCTCAAAACCGCCCTGATGTCGGTATTGTATCAGCAAATACTAGTAAGTGATCTGCAAAGGAAAGAATCTCCATCTCAGGAAACCACCTCGATGTCAACATTGTATTAGCAATTATGAAACATGTAAAGAAAAACCTGTGAGTCCGCTAACAAAACAACTAAACTATATTGAAACCTTGCATAACGAGGCTAACGTTTTTGTTATGACATAGATATATCTCGATATAATTTATGGAGGAAATATGCTCTAAATACATCGCTCATTAGACTACCGATAGGAAAGGAAAGTGACAAGGGTTGTAGAAGTTGAGTACAATTTTGTGAACAACGTATATTTTCAAATACGAACAGTAACTTCAGTAAATACAAAAATGATCGAAATACAAGTGATACTATATGTATAAGTAAACCATTACAACCCGATTCTAGATGTGTTCATTTGCTTTTTAAATATTCGTAATTGAAAACAATCGTTATGAACGTACTAATTAAAAGAATCATTATCGGGAAAATCAGGCCCGTAGCTGACCCTGTAATTTAACCAAGGCAAATCCATTCTTAGCGTAGTCAGAGGACACGATCTCCGGAAAGAAATGTTTATTTCTACATGCGATAAGTGCGTTCGTGGGACAGATTGTCAATTTTTATGTAGACAAATATATTCAAGACTAAGTTAGTGTTTTTTCCTTAATTTGATATTCCATTAACATGCTTACCTCAATGTTTGGTACCTTTCCAAAATTCTATCGAGGCACCTGCCTCGTTGTGCCTCTGTGTAGCTACGGGCCTACAGCTAACATATACAAATTACTCATAATATCAACAACTTACACAAAATTAAATGCTTGCTACTTACACACTCTTAATTCATTGTAAGATGTTTAAAAAGTCTTTAAATCCCATTTTCTATTATACACACAAGTCACCATGCCTTTCTCTCTACGGTATTTATTCTGTCATGGACATTTGATTCACAATTCTCTGCTTATTCAACAGATGTCATGGATTACTGCGTTTGCTTTAGAATCAAGAGCCGTGTAGTATTGTGTTTCAAGACTTAGATATCAAATTAAACGCAAACAATATGAAGCGGAAACAACGTCTACTACAAGCAATACAGTAAGTTAAACATACAGACGGTAACCCTGAAATAGATATCAAAATTAACACTGCTTCTTTAATCCGGTATGTTTATTTTTATTTTAAACTGGCTTGCATTTAACATATAAGACGTAAGGTAATAAACTTTGGAGGTTTTAAGATTGTCTTCTTATTCTTCAGCAAGTTAAAAGGACAACATATTGCAATGCGTCCCTTTAAAGGAGATATTGGAACACATATAACTTATTGGTTATTAATCAAATAATGTAAACTCGTTTTTAAGTAACTAGGAACAATACGTATAATGAATGTATAAGCCAGGTAGAAAGGTCAAACGTCTTGATTAAAGGGACACATGGCAATATTTATTGTTTTCAGTTGAAAATAACGGCGTCCAGATAAAGAAACTAACCCGCCAAATAACGGCAAAATTACCCTACAAAACCGTTTATCAAAACTCATTCCATGTGTCATATACTAATGTATATGCGCCTATTAAAAGTGTAGTTTATTCACTGGTTCTTAAAAATAAAATCGTGATTGATTATTATGAGTTGGTAACTATTAATTTGGCGCTCCAGTTGTTGGGTTTGGCCAGCTGGTTAAACCCGTTTATGTTGTGTCTATAGAGTTTGGATTCTCAAAATATTTAAGGTTTATATATACAAGGTTTAGGTTTAGAATACATATATTGTAAAATTTGATTCTTGTTGGCGGAATAGGGGCGTAATTTCTACACCACTTGCATATCTGCAATTCGTTATTATTAGTCATCTGAATAGGACAACGCATTTTGGATGCATATTACTAATTGCTCATTACTAATTGCTCATTATAATGTCATAATAACATATTTATAAACCTCATTACGTGGTCCGAGTGTTAACTTTCATACCCCAGCCAACCACTTCTCCAAGAAGCGAAAACGGGGTCTGCTGGGTATGAAATAAAACCTTAATTTCGACTTTAAAAGTTTGCATATTGCAACATTAAAACATTTAATAGGTAATTTTAAACAGGTCATCCGACTTTTTCAGTAAACAAATGTTTTTAAACATGTTTTATTGTCGAAATATTCGTTATAAAATCCTGCTAATATAAGCTTTCCCATCGCTTAATGGAATTAAGGCGGGATCACGTAATGTAGAGTAGAACGACGACGAAAAATCAAAAAGTCCATATTGAAATATCATTTATTTAATTATATGCGGTTTAAATCTTAATATTGTAAAAACTCACGTCGTCCTGTTCGTTCAATCATTAATATTACATGTCATTATAAAACAAGCATAAACCAAACTTTTTTTCTTTTTTGTTCTTTCTTGCTTATTGCTAACTTTTGAATATATCGCACCATTATCATATTCAGACCTATGGTAGTATAAGAAAAAGGAATGAAAACACAAACTTTTATTTAATTATATGCTAGAAGGATTAAAGTCCAACTAATATTGGATTAATAAATCGGGTCGCTTATGTTACTTAAAAAATAGAACATCATTTACGGTGAATTATCGTGTAATATATCACGGTTTGGAATCAATTGTAAATAATAATTTCACGAGCCCGTTAAATTGATTGTTTGTAGTTTATTCTCTCTCTTTTTCTTTTTCAATTCGTCAATTCCATTCCCATTTCGATTTCTTTATTTCCCTTTTTTGGTGTTTCAGAGCATTTCTTTTGGCTCTCAGTACGTCCCTTGCATGCTGAAACTCCTTATCTAAAGGTTAAGTACCAGCTGATGATGGCCTGGACTGATTTCATCGAATCTGGCTAGTATTCAGTTTTGTCGGACTATAGATTCTACTCAAAATGAAACTTCCAATATATAAATGTAGACCGTCCAACTCCTTGAAGCCAATTTCTTCAGTTATTCTGGTCTCACCGGTCGAGCGAAACCACTCCGTGAAAAAATGTAAAGCCAGATTACATTCCTCGTTTTGTTGACAAAAATCCTATGTCAGTTTCATTTACTTCATGATGCCTTCCCCCAGTAATTTGTCCATCTATGTACAATAAGTGAAATAAGCTGTTTCCCACTGACGCTAACGTTCTCTCGCCGGCTTCCATTTTAACGCTTATTTAAATGACGTCAGTTACGTTATTTGACGTCACTTCGGTTACGTCATGTCATTGACAGGTTTAACGTCAAAGTTATGGTTTAAAAAAAAAGGGTAAAACAAAAAACAATCGCCAATAATCGTAACGGTCAGGTGAGGGTTATTGGCCCGGTCAGGTGACCGGGCCAATAACGGTCAGGTGAGCGGGCCAATATGGATATGCATTTTCGGCCCGGTCACATGACCTAAATATGGCGTATCGGACCGCACTTATGACACCGCTCAATTCTCGAGAGGTTATTGTAGAGTAATTTTGTGCATATTGCAAAAATGCGTATATATATGATAAGTAAAATTATGTTTATCTAACATTGCTAAAACTTTTCGTGATGATGAATAGATAAAAGTACGGACGAATGTCTAAATCTATAAAGGCTGCCCTCAAGGTTGTCCATTTATATGTAAGAAGTTCCATTCACATGCACTTGTCTTTATTTGGATATTGTTATCTCCCATTGGTTGACCTAATTGCTCGTTGTTTTGCAAAATGGAGAAACGTAAGTAAATAGACTCTTATGTCGGCTATACTAAGTCATTTGTATGTTATAATACGTTTTCTGAATTTAAATAAGTATCAGCTTTATTTTTACCTAATTAAGGGACACACATGGATATAATTCGGATCATTTGTAAATATGTGCACGTGTGCCTACTGACAAACGATTCTCGTTGCCCTTAGAGTATGTATGCATGCATGTGGGTATGGGGTTTAAAGGGACACATGACAATCTCAAAGTTTTTAAGAAGCATTGCAATAAGCGTCTCCATTTATTAATCCAGTACCATTGCAACTTGAAACCTGCTCGCATATATCAAAAAATAGTTTTCAGGTTTTTTTTGTTTTGTTTTTTCTTCCATAGGTTTAAATTACATTATTGGTGCAAAATAATCTACAGTTATAAATATGCAAAACCAATTAGCTTTATAATATTCTTATAATTAGGATTAATGACTGAACATCTGCAAGTTATGGAGAAAAACTGACGGGAAGGCGCGAGTTTAAAAAAACAAAACACAAACAAGATTGCCTGTATCGTTTTACCGTCGCCTTTAAGTCATATAACGACCATGTTTTCGTATAGCAGTGAGCTGTCCGATGCTCAATTTCATTTACACAGGAATACCATGTATGAAACCCGTCCATGTCACTGCCGACCAGTCCTAGCGCTACCTTATGTGTTGGATGTCGGGCAAGGGAGCTACTGGTAGCATTTGTTACGACCCAACCGAGGGTTCAACCCGCTAAACTCCCGCATACGAGGTAGACACTCTATCACTACGCCACCGTCTCACAGAGAAATCGTTTTGAAAAAGTAGTATTAGGTGGATACTCGTAAGGCATCCTACTTATTGCTAGCGCAAGATTTTGAGACATTTCTGAAAACGCATGATACTCCGCTATTGAAAATAGTTCCGGTTATATATTGTAGCTGTCAGACCGGTGAAAATCCCCACATTGAACACAATGCAAAATAGGCTATTTTTGGAGATCAGTAACAAGTTGCACAACATTCGTTCGCTTAAATACACTTTTATTCTGTAAAATAAACACATTTGGCTCGCAAACGGTCCCATATCTGGAATAAAACACCGATTCAGTTTTTCAACATTTCACGTCATTCATTCACACTATGCGTATATTGAAATAAACCTCTGTCAAAACCACATCTCTACCTAACCTCTGTGCTCATACTATCCAAAGAAATAGTCCTGACAAACACAGTAAAACATTTACTATTCATGACAACAGACATAATACTTTAACATCAGGTTAAATTTAACAATGAAATAAAAACTAATTTTGGGAAAAAAACATGAAAACTAGAAACTTTGGATTTTTTCAAGGAACGCTACGTGGTGATGCGACGTAGTATAACATTTAAAAGGCGTAGAGATATGACGTAGTACGACATTCAGGAGGCGTGGTGATTTGACATAGTAAAACATTCTGGAGGCGTGGTAATGTGACGTAGTAAAACATTTAAGAGGCGTGGTGATGTGACGTAGTAAGACATTCAGGAGGCGTGGCGATGTGACGTAGTAGGACATTTAGGAGGCGTGGTGATGCGAAATAGTAAGACAACCAGGAGATCTAGTGATCGTGACGTAGTAAATCATACAAGAGTCGTGGTGATGTGACGTAGTAAGGCATTCAGGAGAAGTGGTGATGTGACGTAATATGACATTCAGGAGGTCTAGTGATCGTGACTTAGTAAGACATTCAGGAGGCGTGGTGATGTGACGTAGTAAGGCATTCGGGAGACGTGGTGATGTGACGTAATGTGACATTTAGGAGGTCTAGTGATGTGACGTAGTAAGACATTCAGGAGGCGTGGTGATGTGACGTTGTAAGACATTCAGAACGCGTGGTGATGTAACATAGTAAAACATTCAGTAGGTATGGTGATGTGACGTAGTAAGGCATTCACGGGGCGTGGCGATGTAACGTAGTAAGACATTTCAGGTGGTGTGGCGATGTGACATTCAGACAATCAGGGGGAGTGTTGATGTGAATTAGTAGGATATTAAGTAGGCGTGTAGATATGACGTAATAAGACAATAAGGAGTAGTGGTGATGTGAATTAGTAAAACATTCAGGAGGTGTGGTGATATGACGTAATAATTCATTCAGGAGGTGTGGTGATGTGACGTAGTAGGACATTCAGGAGGCGTGGTGATGTGACGTAGTAAGACATTCAGGAGGCGTGGTGATGTGACGTTGTAAGACAAACAAGAGGAAGTATGATGTGAATTAGTAGCATATTCATGAGGCGTGGTGATGTGACGTGGTAGGACATTCAGTAGGCGTGGTAAGGTGACATAGTAAAACATTCAGGTGGTGTAACGATGTGACGTAGGAAGACATTAAGGAGGCGTGGTGATGTGACGTTGTAGGACATTCAAGAGGCGTGTTGATGTGATGTAGGAAGTCATTCAGGAGGCGTGGTAATTTGACGTAATTAGACATTCGTGAGACCTACTGATGTGACGTAGTAGGATAGGGGGTGTGGTGATGTGAATTAGTAGGATATTCAAGAGGCGTGGTGATGTGACGTGTTAGGACATTACGGAGGCGTGGTGATGTGACGTAGTAAGACAATCAGGAGAAGTGGTATTGTGAGGTAGTAAAATGTTCAGAAGGCGTGGTGATGTCACGTAGTAAGACAATAAGGAGGCGTGGTTATGTGTCGTAGTAAATCATTCAGGAGGCGTGGTGATGTGATGTAGTAAAACATTCAGGAGGATTGGTGATGTGATACAGTAAGACATTCAGGAGGTCTGGTGATGTGACGTAGTAAAACATTCAGAAGGCGTGGTGATGTGACGTAGTAAAACGTTCATAAGGCGTGTGATGTGACGTAGTAAAACAGTCAGAAGGCGTGGTGATGTGACATAGTAAAACGTTCATAAGGCGTGTGATGTGACGTAGTAAAACATTCAGAAGACGTGGTGATGTGACGTAGTAAAACATTCAGAAGGCGTTGTGATGTGACGTAGTAAAACATTCAGGAGACGTAATGATGTGAAGTAGTAGGACAGGAGCTGTGGGGATGTGAAGTAGTAGGATATTCAGGAGGCGTGGTGATGTGACGTGGTAAGACAATCTGGAGGAGTGGTGATGTAACGTAGTAAAACGTTCATAAGGCGTGTATTGTGACGTAGTAAAACATTCAGACGGCGTGGTGATGTGACGCAGTAAAATGTTCATAAGGCGTGTGATGTGACGTAGTAAAACATTCAGAAGGCGTGGTGATGTGACGTAGTAAAACATTCAGAAGGCGTTATGATGTGACGTAGTAAAGCAGTCAGAAGGCGTGGTGATGTGACGTAGTAAAACATTCAGGAGACGTGGTGATGTGACGTAGTCAAACATTCAGAAGGCGTGATGACGGGACGTAGTATTTAATTTCAGAAAACGTATTATAACATACAAATGACTTAGTACGTTTGGATCGTGACGTGGCGCACTAATCCACTGATTATGGCACAATCAGCTGAAATCGAACAGGAACTTTAGCATTCACAGAACACAGCCAACCAAAACACGCATTCAAAACAAGCAATAGGTAAAAGAGAACATACCAGAACTGTATGCGACAAAACAAACTTAAATGGGATAGCAATAACGTAACCCCATTGGAATGGTCATTGGCACAAAAACCGCTTTTACCCAGGTTCTAGAGTGATTCAAACCTCACTATAACCCTATGGTCAACCCAATACATCGGTAAATTAAGAATTCTCAGATAGGCTGTATCACGTTACAAAGTTCCCCTCTCTATAATTTCAGCGGAATTCCGAAAAAAAGCCGCGGAATAAATTCGGAATTCCGATCTTTGGAGTAGTGGACATAGGTTTTAATAGAAAATAATTCGGACTTCGGAAAAAGATAACGAAGAATTTCCACGGACAAATTCATTTTCATCGGAAAGTCTTCGGATTTCCGATTTCTTTGGACAAAATTATCCGAATATGTATATCTTCGGCCCTCTACATTTCTTCGGAAAATATTCGGACATCGGCAATAGTTCGGAAAATAATTTGACAAATGCATTTTCTGTGGAAAACATTCGGACAGCGGCATTTCCTTCTGTAAATATTTGGAAATTGGTATTACTTTAGGAAAATATTCGGACATTGGCATATCTTCGGAAAATATGCGGACATCGGCATTTCTTTCTGAAAATATTTGGACATTTGTATTACTTTCTGAAAATATTCGGACATCGGCATTTCTTCGGAAAATATTCGGACAAAAATAATATTTAAAATTAAAAAGAAATTAAATTTAATTTTGAATAAAGATAAGCGGAACAAATTCATCTTTTTACTAATCATTCTTTCCTCTTATTGGACAAGTATCCGATTTCTGATTTCTCTTAGACAAAATTTCGATTTTCAGTTAGTTTCAGAAAATATTTAGATATTTAATTTGTGTTTATCATTAGACATTTATATCGCAAATTATTCCAATTACTGCTTGATTTCCAGAACAATTTGAAATTTCAGAAAATCTGATTTTCTTTGGAATATCGTTCGCTTTCATATTTCTGCAGAAGACAATCTATTTATTATATTGGCCATTCATATTTACAAAAGGTTCATATGGACTGCTGCAAATGTATATAATGTATTATTTCCATTTGTAATGATATAGTAATAATTAGCCTTGTAGCTGCCAGTTTTGAAGTAAACTTTTTTTTTACATTAGCGAACGTGTTTGTGTCTGAAATGGCCTGCATAGTTACTTTATCGCCATTTACACAAAACGAACAACATTTTGCTGCACAGTTGACATTCACATAATTATCAAAGTAACTTGTTTTTGTTGAATCAAAATAATTTGTTTTTGTTCAATGTGTATGTAGTGAGCTGTAAATACAGTATGTACTGAATCAATGTAATTTAGATTGTATTATGTATATTAGAATACCTGTAATATATTCTGATACAGTATACAAAAATAATGTAGACTATTAACAACAGGACTTATTTCGGTAAAAGGGGAAGAGGCCCAGGCCCTTCAATAGGGGAAAAACGCGCTTTTTGAGTTGAAGGTGGACAAATAATGCGATTTCGAGATATAGGGGGAACAGTGTATTATGCAGAAATTGAAGATTTGGGTGTGCAAACTATGTAAAAGCTCGGGTACATTTGAGATCAACTAGATTAGCTGTCTTCTTTAAATTTATCCCAAACATAATAATGTTGAGAAAGTTAGAGTGGGAAATAATGTTAAGCAAAAAAACCCATTATTTTTAAATGGGTGCGGGTGGGGGTGATTTTCTCAGCCAAGGAGGGGAAAAAGTAGTCTGTTTTGCTAGGGGAAGGGGCCGAATATCTGTTTATGAAGGAAAAAAAGCCCTGAACAGGGACTGACAATATTAAACGGGTTTTGCTATTAATAAAGGACACATATACATCTTTGAAAGCTTTTAAAACATCATGCACAAATTCTAGTGGCATCTTGATACTGTAACTTTTAATAATAAGACTTACTTTAATGGTATCCTGCATGAATAATATACTTGCATATCCTTGTTTTATAAGTTAATGTATCACTCCCAATTCACTTATAAAAACAATATTCAATAATTATACCCATTTTTTTGAAAAAGACACAGTGTATATTAAAATCGCCTCCGTACGTCCGTCCGTCAGTCTGTCCGTCCGTATCTTCTCCTAAACCGCTGAACGGAATTCAACCAAACTTCGGTTATGACTTCACCATATGATGACGGCGTGCAAGAGCAACATTATTTTTGACTTCCTGCCCAGGGGCCCTCAGTGGGGTTCAAAAGGTCAAAAACACTAAAAATTCAATAACACTGTCATTTTTCAATATTTTTGCACATAACTTCAAACACATTTACTTGGTGTATGTAATCGTCTATGAAAGCTAAACAACAAATCAAACGATTTTATTATTTCAAACTCGGACGTCTGCTATTTTTTTTACTTATGTCTCAATGAAACATTATGATGATGGGATTACACTGTATACATTTGTTTCCTCCTACTTCATTGGTGGGAGCCTGGGGGAAGGGGCATCAAATACACTAATAATTTAATAACAGTGTTAGTTTTCCATACTTTTGCACATTAGTTGGTATAATAGTCATCTATGAAAGAGATACACAGCATGTCAAATGATATATTATTTAAAACTAATGTCGTCTTCCCTGGGGACTGGGGTTGGAGGTGGTTGGGGGAGAGTATCAGGGGGTCAGTTTTTTTAAATTATATCTCAAACGAACATTTTGATGAAGGGATTACAGTATATAATAATATGTTGTTCTCCTGTATGTGTGTGTGTGGTGGTGGGTGAGGGTGGCCTGTCTGAAGAAAACGTGGTTATTTGCGATGGTGCACCGTCGAATTTGTTCTAGTTATTTATTATTGTTCCAAACCAATATGCCAGATCTTTCTGTAAAAATACACTCATTTCTGTTTGAATATAGAAGAACCAGATCCATTGGCTAATGAAAGTCACATGACTAACTGTAACACAGCCAGCCTCTAAATTCTATCTTTCATAATTAATTTACAATCATCAGATGTGGTCAGAGTTAGATATAGCGTATGCCGGTGTCATATATTTATTAGTATGAGTGCTGGATAATAATTAGCTTATCTCAAGTATTCATGATCAATGGATTAAAAGTGTATCATGAATATAATTTAGTATTCTGGGAGTAAGATGTTTTTTAATTCTTACTGCAAATTAGCACTTATAATTATATAATTGTCAGGGGTTTTATATTATATAAAAACACTATTATAATGTAGAATTTCTATGTATAAAAAAGACAAGATTTAACTACCACAAAAAATGACTGTCATATATGGCCTAACATGTGCTAAAAATCATTGACGTAAAAAAACATTCAAAGTAACTTGTTAGAGTAGAGCTCACAATTTTACCTGTCACGAATCTTAGTCAATTTCGCGTTAAATAAAATATTAAATTTAATATTGGTGTATACGCGTAAAATACATCAATGTCACCGCAAATGTTTCATTCGAAAAAATAACTTGGAAAATGTTCACTGAAATGATGCTAACAATGAATGTTATGCAAAGTTCTTTCCCGAATCAAAAATATGGCTATGTTCTTACACCAGACACATTCCGAATGATAAATCGACTAAGTTCTCGTTTGTTGAAATATTATACAATGTCCGAATATTGTCCGCGGAAAAAAATCCGAAGTCCGACAAATATTTCGTATGGTTTTCCGAATTCGGACTTATTTTCCGAATATTTTATGCGATTTCCGATATATTTCCACGGAAATCTTCGGAATTCCGATTCGGACATCGGAAATTATACAGAGGGATGGGCAGCATTAATCGACCAAATAAGTTTAACTCAAACATGATCATGTATATAATTATGACTATAAAGAAGCACAGAAAGCCACACAGTAAGTAACCAATAACTTGACTGAAGTCAGAGCAACAATCGAATAAACGACACAGCAAGACAAAATTAAAGACAAACATTAAAAATTGTCAGCGCAATCGTCATCATAGGGTTCACATTTTTTCGGGTCATCGCACATTCAAAGAGAAAACCATAGTGCTGAACTGTAAATGGGTCAACCATTAAACATGTAATGCGTTCAAAATGATAGTGTCATAACCTATGTTGATAGACTTTCTAACGAATTTAACTAGAGCAAGTCGATGAGCGCTACCGCATATCTCTACACGTTTTTAATGGCATGTTTTCCCACTTCAGCCAGTGATAACAGAGAAAGTTTAAAGTCTTAATTGCAAACAGAGAAGAAGGATAAAACCAACATCAGATAAAGACTTTAAATTAGATAAATAAGATAAAGTTTTACATCTTGACGCCTCTCTACTACCGAAGATGACCATCGAACATTTTGTTGCGTCCGTGCACTCCTGTGGATATGACATTCATTTTGATATGCAACAAGACTCTAATTAGGGAAATGATTTCTTTTGTCTCCGCCTACCCCACCAAGTCCAACCCCAGAGCATGAGCCAGGGATCCCTAAACATTTGTATTGAAACTTTAGGCAACGATGATAAATTCCCAATTTCACGCTCTTTACAGTTAAACATGCAGGAGTAATTGTATTTGTTATGCAAAACAACTAAAACAAACATCAAATATAGATTAAGTTCTACATTTTGACCCCGCCCCACGCGAGTTTGTAATACGGCATTTAGATAACGAATCCACATGAATGAATCATACATGTACAAGTTCCGTGCTTCCAAAAACATATGCATTGGGCTCTTACCATTCCAAATGTGCTTGTTTTGTATTTGAACTATAGCATCCACGACATGGTGTGGCTGGACACTGGTTTTATTGAGGTTATCGCTGACATCTGCCACCAACACAACGTACTGCTATGAATGTTCCAACATTGCTGATCCAGAACTCTGTCACCAAACGACGCAGTGTACAGATAATCAGGTAGGTCCTTCAGAACTCTGCCACCATACGACGCAGTGAGTAGCGAATCAGGTATGTTCTTCATAACTCTAGCACAAAATAACACATTGTCGACTGATTCAGGAATGCTCTTTAGAACTCTGCCACCAAACGACGCAGTATCGAGCAAATCAGTTAGGTTTTTCAGAACTATTGCACCAAACGACACAGTGTCGAGCGAATCAGGTAAGCTCTTCAGAAATCTGCCACCAAACGACGCAGTGCGGGGCGAGTCAGGTACGTTCTCCAGAAAAGCACACAATTGTGGAGGATATTGTCATTGGAATAGCGCCTGTCAAGAATTACGTTATTGCTAGTTGGTTTAAATAAATACTGAAAAGTGGATCCCTTGGAAGCAACAAACACAAAAAAGAGATAAAAGTATCAGGCTCGGTTTTATTGAGTCTGTTCATGAGAGGTAATGTCATGAGGGGTAATGTATAGTGCAACACCTCTCACGCCTCCTAGCACGAACTTAAGTTTCTTTTGTTAGCACCCCGCAGAAAACGATTTATTTATTTGAACCTAACATATTTAAACTTTCATTTTAATTTCAGCAATGTTACGTAGAGAAGAAAAATGGTACTCATGACGCTTACCGTTTAGGATGCATGGATACACAAGTATGAGCACCCTTATTTAAACCTCAATAACTAGTGTTGTACGCCATTTAATAAAGGGACACACGGCAATCTTTATTTTTTAAAAACTCACGGCGTCCCGCTAAATTTTCTGCATAACTTGCATCTGTTCAATCATTAATATTAATTATAAGAATAATCTTAAGCAATTTGGTTTTGCATTTTATTAATGTGGATATTATTGCACCAATAATATATTAAAACTTATAGAATAATAAGACGAAATAGTGCATACTTTAAATTTGATTTATTTAAATGTCACCAGGGTAAAAGTAAAAATGATACTGGATATATAAATCGAGACACCCATTTCAAACATTTCAAGATTGCCGTGTTCCCTTTAAACTATTTTTCCACATACTATCTTTAAAACTTAGTAGTTACTTACTTGTTACTAAAAAAGACTCCATTTCCAAAGTTGTTTCATACACTATAGCTCTTCAATGTCAACTAGTTAAGTCTAAGTTCGGAAAACGTCGGGAACATATCAGCGTTCAAACAACAAATAATTTATTATCGTATCTCAGAACACTGCTGAATTGAATTGAATGTTGTTAATCGGCTCATCAACACAGTATAGGTTATTTAGAGCCGCCCCAGAGAGAGGGGAAGGATAAATAGGAATCCGGGAACCGTGCCCTACTCTTATTATCAAATAGATTCCTACGGTTCTTTAACGTGCTCGGAGACCGAGACACGAGACCGCCCAGTTTCGTCCCCATCCGACGGACAAGGCTAAGGGAAAGTGTCTTGCCCAAAGAAAACACCGACGAAACTCAATGGCACCACGGAGGGTTGAACCAGGGGCTCCGGTTACAAATCCGCCGCGCTACCGACTGCGCTACGCGAACACAGAAGAAGACGACGTACTTCACCATTACAATGTTTAGAAAATGCAAGTTTGTTTTTCGAGGGGGCCACCGTTTTTGAAGAGCATCCAACCGTTCCGAGCCGCAAAGAACAAAAGCAAACAAAAAAACAAAAACAACAAAAAAAAACCGAGTTCTTTAAAATGTATGGTAGACAGGAGGTCTATATAGTATTAGCAGAAAATAAGACGAAAGTGTTCAATGAAAAAGTTATTGAATATATATGGAGAAATGTTGCTTGAAACCCATTCTTTTGGGTTAGGGTGACTCGCAAGCTCCATTCACAACACCTCGTTTACTTCTTCGAAGCATAGCTCGAATGCATCTTGAAGGTTTCAATATTGTTAACGTCATCCTAGCATGACGCGCTTAGATTTACATTCAAAATCAAAGTTATCATCAACGTTGTGGCCGATTGCTCCATCATCCATCTATAGTTTATTTACGTATGAAAGCAATGATAAAACCCCGTCGTCTGTATTGCAAACAACAAACATGCAACGCAAATTATAAATCAACATGTGTGGTTAACGGCCATATTCGTTTATATAGCAACAGCTAAGCAAGCAACAGCTAAGCAACAATGCACTATTTTCTGTGCCTTGCCTTCCTGCTTACAAAATGTCAAGCTTTAGAACATACCGATGCGTCGAAATACGCACGAGGGGTGAACCCGAAATTAGGCAGGATTGGCCACGTTTTCACGATTGTCGCGAGCTCGTCACATCCGCCGATCGAATTCGTTCCAAGTAATATTTCTCCATATAAATTCAATAACATATAGTGTTTAATAGTTACAGATAAAGATAACGCCACTTTAGTCAGAAATACTAGTGTGCAATTATTGTTAAAAAAAGCCGACACCACTATGTTGCTTTTCTTGTTGTAAAAGTATGGAGATTTTATTTCCACGAAACCGCATGCATAGTACAATATACATACATACATAGTATACAAAGGGAAACAATCACTAGAGTTACGTACACAATAAACACTTAAAAAGTTAAGGGAAACAATCCAGAGATTATATAATATGGATGGTAATCTAGAATTATGTACACTACGCAAGCTTAGCATGTAAAGGGAAACAATCCAGATATTATATAATATAAATGGCAGACTAGTGTTTATTTTGTGATGTATTGTAATGTTACGTTGATTCGCATGTGGCTTGAACTGGTACTTAATAACCGGTCAATATTACAGCAGATAGTGCCCCAAGATGCGGCGATGCTATAAACATTATTAATGCACACATGCTGTATTCAATATGTTTTGTAGACATCGAGTAGTGTACATCATGCCTATACAAGGGCCCACACTGTGCTTCTACACAGTCTCGAACACATTCATTATCTTTTGATGTGCAGCTACGTGGTAACCAGTAAGCTATTATAGATTCGCATGTTTGACATTTTTGCGGTTTTACACGTCCTTAGTAAATGACAAATTCCATGAAACGCGTTACTTATGTTTACATTATTTTCCAGCCGCTATATATATATAATAATAATACTAATAACTTGCATTGGGAGAATAAACCTCAATACATTCGCCTTTTTGAAAAAATGAAAGTTTGTTGACGCTATTTTTAACCTGTTTTATACCGCCACCATGCTTAAAGTTCTCCGGCCATGTTTTGTTTCACGAAGAGGTTTATGTTTACTTAAATCGAAATCAATACACAAAAATAGATATTTACAATTCACACACTGCAATATTTGTTGAAAAGCGAGAATAAGATTATATTTGATGACGTAGAAAACTTTGAACAGGTAAATTAATCCACAGGTAAATGTATTTATCAATTATCTGGCAATAGTTGTTCAGCTATACAATTCAGATTTACCTCATATCCCCGTGCAGTCACGCAGTGGTAAAGTAGTATCTACGTTATGCAAATATACTTTTTTAAATACAACTTAGTAGCGGTTTTCAATATAATTATGTTTCTCTCCGAGACAATCAAGAAATGTTCATATGATGTTTAAAAGTTAAATTTGTTAATTGCTAATACGTCAAAAAGGGTGGCCATTCATCTTTAATAATAAAACAATAAGACCTCAAATGTTACCAGTATAAATTGTGATCATATCTACTTTCGAGTTGCCTGAAATATTAGATACTATAACGTTCGCCTGAAGAAAGCAAGATCCCTGATTTTATATCCAATTAGGACACATCAGCGTTAGCTGTACAAAGCTAGATAAAGTTGATAAAACTGTACTTCATGCTGTTTATTTCTGGATTATGTAATTTTGTTATCAAATTGTTTATGTTTCTCAAACTGAAGATATGTGTGTAACAGCATTTTATACAGCTTCAAGAATTTTAATTAATCTTTGCTTTTCATTTTGATTTGTTTAAGACCTGCACACAAATCAGTGTCCCTGATCCATCGACGAGCTGTAGAAAATGTTGCTCTGGCAATTTCTGTAACCGAGGATTATGCTCTTCCCGTAAGTAAATAAATACTGACAAGTGGAAGCAACAAACACAAACAAGAGTGTAAAGTAGCAGAATCTGTTTTGTTGAATATGTTCATGAGAGGTGATAATATAAGGTGAAACACCTGTTCATGAGAGGTGATAATATAAGGTGAAACACCTCCCACACCGACTAGAAACGGCTTAAGCGTTATTCTACGTTAAAGTCACAAATATTGGGCATAATGATCCCAAAGGATCAGTGAGTAATAGCACTACAATAGCACTACAATAGCACTACAATAGCACTACAATAGCACTACAATAGCGGTTGCCACAAAGCACAAACCAAGCGCTAGTGTGAATGTCAGTAAAAACGGAAAAGCGGATTGAGTGTAATGTATATTTCAACTGCTAAATAGTATGTCAGACTGATTGATATGGCGCGTTACGCCTTCATCTTCATCTAAAATGAAATTTCAAGAGTTTGTCTTTGCTCAATACGGACGTAAACTTATACAATATGTCTAAAGGTAATGTGAAAATTTTAACATGCGTGATAATTTTAACAAATTTATCTTATAGTTTTAATTCTAAACTGTACAGTCATAAAAGAAGAGGTAAAGTGTCTCTCCAATTAGAGCAATAATTCAATTGTTGCTCACCAGCAACATCATTCAGCTACGTTATTCTTAGTAATATAGTTTGACTTGCCAAAATCCGCACATGCTTTGGTATAAAAATACACGGCAGCAACTCAATATGAGCAACGCTTAATTTTGGTTGACGACGAACAATTTCAGAATCCTAAATTATTCTTGAACAGTTCTCCTTAAATGTTTTATTCAATAATACAGTAGCCCATTTGGTCCATGAGAATACAGTATTACAAACAAATCTTAATCTTAAATAAAACTACAGTTGTTGCTTATTATAGCATATATGATTCTATAGATATCCCAGTTGGACTTCGCTGTTTGTCATGCAAAGACGTACATGGACCAACGTTGTGTGACACTGCAGAGACCTGTGGTATAGACTATGTAAGTTTTAAATGAATTTATGATTTAAGACATTCTTGATTAATACTTTGTAAATAACCAATCAGTTCAGACAATTATACTATTTGGACTTGTCAATACGTTCTGGGAGCACTTATATTCATATTAGGTACTATTTTCGTCTGGTATGGTTTATAACAAATTGAAATTGAAAAAAAAAAGTATTATCGTAACCCCGATCTACTTTTAAAATACAAAAGTAATTAATGAAATCTTCTGCGACAGTGTAATTTACAAACTTCGTAAGATCCTTAGTCATACTCACTTTCGTACACTCTTTATTAAACTTGTAAAATGGTTTATCAAAAGAGGATATGCCTTTGTCATTTTTGCATATTTAGTGATTGACCGATTAACAGTTCGCCACTATGCATTCCTCTTTGATTGTAAGATGACCGGACATATTGTGGACTCTATGATAACGTCTACCTAAACAGTAGCGCTTGATGTTTGTCTAAACTCTGGTCTTGTCGTTCCATTAACGGTTTGTTCACTTGTTGCTCGTCTGCCAAGTCATTGAGTACTTGCTTTGTGGTTTTGTAAGCTTATGTTTTATATCATATATACATGATCGTGTATGTGTTATACTTATATTGCCTATTAATGGCTGCCTTGTGTGTTAGAGAACATAATATAGATATAAAAATCGAACAGGAAAAGTAGCACTCAAGGACGACAGTCAACCACAAACACAAAGAGAAACAAAGAACAACTATATATAAAAATGAATAAAAGGCAAAATAAAACATCACAAACACACAAGAGTTGACAATAGGGCTACCGCCTTGGAACGGTCAGTGGCAAAAAAGGCCGCTGGGGGTTTAAACCAGGTTCTAGGGTGCACCAAACCTCACACTTACCTGTCGTGGATATCTTTATTTCCACTGCCCCTTTCTATTTGGATGACAATAGGGTAAGGGATTTAGTGCACCCTAGAACCTGATTTAAACCCATGATAGTTCCAAGGCGGTAGCCCTATTGGCAACCGTTTTATGTTTGTGATATCATATCTTGCCTCCTTGAATGCAATACGTGTATTTCCTTTTCGACTTTTATATCTACTTTTACTATTAGACTTTTTCTACAGATAAGGTTCGACTGGAAAATGTGTGGGTCAGATTTTGATTTATTTAGAATCGTTTGCTCGTCTTTAACTGTTAATTTTAAATTAATGCCTCACTTAAATAATGTTGAATACAAATAACTCCCGCATTTTTCATTTCATGGATAGCATTGCTATGTGATGTCTAAAGTGGATCAACGTTTTGACATGGGATGTATGCCAGACCTGGTAAGTTACAATCTTCCACTAAAATCAAATATACAGCGAAGCATGTAAAACGCGAGTCGTTTTGAGTTTAATTGTTGCAATTTATTGAATTTTGCTTTCAATTTGTCAGTGAATTAATTGTATTATATGAAATTTGACTGGATGCTAGACTTGGATCCTGGGCTGGGTCAGTTTGTATGGATACCTATCAAAATGTGAAAAAACAAGTAATACGTGCTTACATTTCATATAACAAGTCTAGATGAAATAATTCGGGTCTCATTTTCCGTCGTCCGGTTTTATTATGTTTATTTATTAAAATGTTTCATCTGGACAACTATAAGATATTGTATTGTTTAGATCAGGAGGCGAGAAGCAACACTGGGTTGTTTACACATTATATCGAATTAAGCATAACAGTAGGTCGTTCTATGTCGGTAACCATGTCTTTATTACTCTTATGTTGTGTATTATCCCGTTCATTGGACGTTTAATTTATTCATTTGATTAAGTATGCGGGATTGTGCGGACCTACTGTGGCATTTGCAGTTGGTTGTTTTGGTTTCTATAGGACTATAATTTTCTCATTTTCGTGTAGACTGAGAGCCAGTTTGCATTACTAAATTACTTATATTGTAGTATTTTCATTTTAAACCAAGGTGAATGATTTGATACTGCAAGATTTATGATCATAATAGATAGGCGCCGAGTCTTGAAAAATCGAAATTAACGTTTCAACAATCACACATCTTTTAAGCCGATGACTGTTAAACAATACTAGTACATTTCCTTCAAAGATTAAGTATTTATTAATTTAAAGAAATGTAGAACGTTAGTTTAAAGTAGAAATACCACAGGCAATATGAATAATATGGAACAATTGTTATCTACGAATATGTTTAAGAAAGATGTAAACAAGTTTTATGTCATCAAGGTCATTCATTTATCATTAGTAACATGGAAGTTTCTGGATGAGTAAATAGAATGTTGATTGTTTACATTTAACTCATTCAATGTTGGAATATTCTAAAGCTTCTATGAGGCATCATATGAATGTTAAAGTTATTTAAAAATAACTTTTTTATCTTATTGGAATATTCTAAAAAAAAAGTTGACATTCTATGACAATATAAATACAGCCTTTTGGGGTTGCTGTTTGTTTTCAGTATTCAGTATTCAGAGTTGAGTATGTGGTTCAGTATTTGGATTGAGAATTTACTTTTGAAGTGAAAATATTGGATGCTGTGAAATAAAAATATATTGTGAGAGGATAACAATTATTATGATCATCTATAATAAAAGGGACAATGGATTCTTTGTACTATTGTGAATAAACAAACCAGGAAAGACTAGGAGTTAAATTGGATTAAAGGGAAAGTTAACAACTTTGATAATTTATATTATATATTATTTGGAATTTATTCATATATCGGATTTTAAATTAATACTGGATCCATTTTTGTATTTTCTAAGTGAATGTTTTCATTGTTGTATTTGCATAAATTTGTTGATTTTATTTTAGAAATAGTTGTTGGTTTTGCTTCCTTTCTTGTTGCATTTTACCCGTAACACAATTATGTTCGCATATTTATTGAAGATAGAATTAGTCAGGTAAAATCAACATGTAAAATAATGATTGACTTCTCTTCATATTATGTTAGGTATTTTATCCTTATTACATGTATATCTATTACACCATTATTGCAGCAATGCCATATTGTGTTTTCTATATTATGTTTACAACACGTTTTACACCATTACTGCAGCAATGCCAAGCACTTTCTGTCATACCTGTACACACCAGTTGTATAAAATGCTGCAACAATACTGACAACTGCAACATTGACGGATGCGATTTCACGACAGGTATGTACGGATGTAATTGTGTATGTATGTATGTATGTATGGATGGATGGATAGATGGATGGTACCGGTTGTATAAAACGCTGCTACAATTCTGACAACTGCAACCTTAAAGAGGCTCTACCTATATCTTTTTGTCCACCAATTGACATAAACTTTACTTAATTATAAAGAGGACTATGAAAAAGATAAATGGCAATAATTTCACCCAATGTAATATGCGTTTTGCTGGGGAAAAACAGGATTGAAAAGATCGGATTTTTGAAATTGTATTCGTAATTGTTTTAGACAAGCCGATAGCGGAGATTTTCCGACCTTATTCGTTTACAATCGGAACTACCTCGTCTGATTAGCGAAGAGTTCCGATCGATTCGTTTGCTATCGGAACTGCACCGAATAGTTTGTAATCGCATTGCGCATGTCCGAGAAAATCGTAAACACTCGTAGTTCTCCGGCAGGAATAAATGGCTGGGCAGCATTTTATTCAAGATATTGTTTTGATCATAATTAATAATTTACAGAACTGGAATACGAACCATGTTTCTTCTTAGAATACTCATAAAATAGCTTTGTATACATATAAATGCAGTAATATTGAGTATTTAATATTTTACATTAAAAATCGCGTAGATATAGGTAGTGCCTCTTTAACGGATGCGATGTGATGCCAGGTATGTATGGATGAATGGATTGATGGATGGATGTATGTCACCGGTTGTATAAAACGCTGCAACAATTCTGAAAACTGCAACTTTAACGGATGCGCTGTGACGACAGGTATGTATGAATGGATGGATGGGTGACTGGATGGATGGATGGATGGATGGATGAATGGATGGATGGATGGCACCGGTTGTATAAAAAGCTGCAACAATTCTGACAACTGCAATCTTAACGGATGCGATGTGACGCCAGATATGTATGGATGAATGGATGGATGGATGGGTGAATGGATGGATGGATGACACCGGTTGTATAAAACGCTGCAACAATTCTGACAACTGCAAACTTAACGGATGCGTATGTATGTATGTACGTATAACGTATGTATGTATGTATGGATGGATGGATGTCACCGGTTGTATAAAACGCTGCAACAATTCTGACGATTGTTAAAACTTTAACGGATGCGATGTGACGCCAGGTATGTTTGGATAAATGGATGGATGGATGTGTGACTGGATGGATGGATTGATGTGCGTGCGTGCAAACGTCCGTGCGTGAGTGCTATTTATATGAACTTTGTAAACATTTCGACAGATGTGCGTTGCTTCTAAGTAGCATGTAACTGCATATATAATCGATATGATGTGAATCTAAAGTTCGGGAATGCTTCTAAAGTTATAAAGTTTCTAAGACTTGAAAAAATGTGCAGAAATATATCGGCACAATATGTCATATTTAGGGCAAATGCCGAAGATATACATAAGGCAATACATTTTCTACTTTATATTTCTAATCACACTGATGTCGTTTCAATCAGCAGACGTTGACAGATGTTTATTGATACATGACCTTCTTATCTATAAATAATGTTTTCATCTGTAAATAATGGTACTTCACCCACTCGTATATGTCACATATACAAGGCAATCTCGTACGTTGTATTAATTTTGTTGTGAACTTTTGATGTACGCTGTGTGTCTGTATAGCTGCTGTTATACATATACTACATATTGCGTAATGAACACGCACACGTGTGTTGCGGTCAGACATGTATTTGCTTATGTAACACACCGTCATTTTGCTGACGCTATATCTATCCAAGCTCTAGTTGATGGCGGGTGGTCCATTTGGGGCCAGTATAGCCCCTGCTCAGTAACAGTTGGGGATGGTGTTCAAATCAGACAAAGAGAATGCAACAGCCCCCTACCACAGTACGGTGGCGCTCAATGCCAAGGACCAGTCTCGGAAACGACTGTTTGCACAGGTGCGATTTACTAATTATATATATTTTATGGATACATTTCTTGCACACGGGATAAGGTTATCCGCGTTTTACATGGATGATGGAAATCCTAAACTTACACATGGGGAAGATAAAAGTCACGCACTGATCTCAACAATGACAGTTGCATGACGTCATTGTGTAAATAACTATGCAAAACATTAGTAGTTGGCGACGTCAATGCGCGGAATGTAAATGATATGCAAGAAACGTAATCAATCATGGATATTCGGTTCAGATAGCGAAATTCTAACCCTCGGTATAACTGTTTTAATCGAAACCTCGGCAGAGCCTTGGTTCCGATAAAACAGGTATACCTCGTGTTGGAATTCCCAATCTTCATCGGATACCCATGAACGATTCTTATAATAACATTTTAGGAAACTATGCGTTCGTTGAATCATTTGTTAGTGGCAAATTGTTCTTAAATCCATAATGAGACATTCTCCTGCTTTTCTAGCCGGCTCTTCACTTATAAATGATAGTGTTGTCAATGTTACTTGTATTTCTACCTATATATAAAATGTAATCATGTATGAGGTTTAACGTCCCTTTTAACAATCTTTCAGTCATATCACAATGGTGTCGTTGTGGGATCAATGCTTAATCGGTCAATGCTACCATACTAGAATACCACATCTTAGACACATGACAGGATACCCCACACAATTATATTATATTGGCACCGGTCCAACTAGCCCTAGAACTAACCTTTATATGATGAACAATTTGTAAGAGGTATGAATTATTTGGTAAGATCCGGTCGAAGATTGAACCCACGACTTTCCGCGTGCGAGGCGGGCGCTATACTAATATACAAGCAACGTCCTGGACGGCCTACGGTAACGGATATGGTCTCCAGGTAAGCAGTTAATCGTATGACCTTGTTCTATTTACAGGGCTGGCGTGGCGCAGTCGGCAGCGCGGCGGATTTGTAACCGGAGGCCCCGGGTTCAATCCTCCGTGGTGCCACTGAGTTCCATTGGGCAAGACACTTTCCCTTAGCCTCGTCCGTCGGATGGGGACGTAAACCGGGCGGTCCCGTGTATCGGTCTATCCTCCGAGCACGTTAAAGAACCATAGGAATCTATTCGATAATAAGAGTAGGGCAGGTTCCCGGATTCTTATGTATCCTTCCCCTCTCTCTGGGGCGGCTCTAAATAACCTATACTGTGTTGATGAGCCGTTAAACAACATTCAATTCAATTGTTCTATTTATAGATGTTCTTGTTTAACAGTTAGCAGTGAATGGTCCTCCTGGAATGATTGGAGTGCTTGCAGTGTCACGTGTTCTGTTGGTTCCCGTTATAGAGTAAAACATTGTCAACATGGTACAGCCTGTATCGGAGATAACATTGAAACCGAAACATGCTCGGAACCAGCGTGCATCCAAGGTATGTTTGGGTATTTATTTTAGGTAGTAATTGCATGTGGTACTGGGGATGGGCGGAGTAATCATTTAAAATAGAGACACGCTATTAACTGAATTGTGTACGTTTGAGTATATGATTCGAACTAATTAAGTAATTTGTGTTTAAGTTGTCTATATATTTCTTAAATACCGTTTTCTATGAATAATATCATATGAACAATTTGTTTAATTTTGTATTCAGTATTTTACATTTGTTTTCAGTATTCTTAAATTTGCAATGTTATATTTCGTGTGTTTATATAATAACGCTTATCTTCAAGTTAAAAGTTTACATTCATTATCGTGAATATTTGGTTTACATTTATAGTACTAAGTGTTTATTTCAATGTTCGCCATCAATGTTTCTGTTTAAACCCGGTACATTTATGGATGAGTTGATTTTACAATTGTTTTATTAGATGGCGTATGGAACTCGTGGGGAAATTGGAGCACATGTAGCCAAACGTGCGGCAATGGTGTATCTGTCAGAACGAGGCTCTGCGATAATCCATCACCCCAAAATGGCGGTCAAACATGTACTGGATATGGACACGAGTTTGCAAAGTGTCTAATAACAGAATGTGTTATAGGAAAGTTTTATTTTCGTTTTGTTTGCGGTGTAAATAGCGTTAATTAATTGACTAACAACAAACCTATCCTAAAGCAAGTAAATGGTATGGACACGAGGTTGTCAAATAACAGAAATGATTGTGTGATGGGTTTATTGTTTAGCTTTCATGGCCTAGTTGTCTGTTTAATATGATCTTTACCAAAACATTGTCATAGTCTTTATAGCTCGGACAAATTTTGAAACACCAGAGTTACGGCCTTTGTTTTACTAAAAAATGCCTAGTTCTGCCATTTGAACGCTCTTGAACTTTATGATTGTATTTGATCTTTGGCAATATTAGCCAATTTCTTTAAATACGTAAAACGTCGGACAAATTTGAAAAGTAGCTAGCACAAAATATTAACACATTAAGAGTTATGAGTCATGATCTTTGATTTATTAAAAATACCATGTTCTGCATTTGGAACACTCTACCACCTTTTGTTTTTTCTTGATTGGAATTTATTAGATGGAATTTAGTTGGGAGCAGAGGTTATGAAGCCTGAGTATCACAAGTAACAGTCAAATTCTAAATTAAAAAGCCGACAACATATCCTAGGGCCGAAAAAACAATACTTCATTCAACATAATATTTCTTATTGCGTACATCGGGTATACGATCGGACCGTTCTGTTTCTTTGTGGTGGGATGCCAACGATGGGTGGGAGTGGGGCTGGGGACGGGCATTTTTTTCCGGTGTTTGCTTTGCTTAAGAACTCTGTTGATTTTACAATTATTTTATTAGATGGCTCATGGACCTCATGGGGAAATTGGAGCACATGCAGTCAAACGTGCGGAAATGGTACCTCTGTCAGAACGAGACTCTGCGAGAATCCCTCACCCCAACATGGCGGACAAACATGTACCGGATATGGACACGAGATTACAAAGTGTCCACTAACAGAATGTCCAATAGGAAAGTTTTATTTTCATTTTGTTTGCTGTCTCAATGTTGTTAATTGACTAACAACTAAACTTTCCAACTTGACCAATATTGCATTAATATCAACAATTTTGTTAAACATGGTAAAGATCAAATACAAAACGAACGTGCAAGAGTGTTCACAGGGAGGAATTAGGCATTTGTCAGTAAATCAAAGGCTAAAACTCTGGTATTTCAAAATTTGACCAAGCTATAAACACCATGAAAATATTTGCTAAAGACCACGTTAAAAATGAAGGAGCTATCTTGTGTACAATGCAAATGTTAAGTCGACGGACGAGGCCAGTCTTTACTAGGCCAGTAAAGCTACAAATAAAACGCATCACACAAACTGTTCTGTTATTAGAACATGTGTCTAAATTCTAAATTAAAAAGCAGATGGCATATCCTAATACCGAATAAACAATACTTGATTCAGCATAATATTTCTTATTGCGTACATCGGGGATACGAGCGGACCGTTCTGTGTTGCTTTGTGGTGGGATGCGAAAAAGGGGTGGGAGCGGGGCTGGGGGTGGGCATTTTTTACGGTGTTTGCTTTGCTTAAGAACTCTGTTGATTTTACAATTATTTTATTAGATGGCTCATGGTCCTCATGGGGAAATTGGAGCACATGCAGTCAAACATGCGGAAATGGTACCTCTGTCAGAACGAGACTCTGCGAGAATCCCTCACCCCAACATGGCGGACAAACATGTACCGGATATGGACACGAGATTACAAAGTGTCCACTAACAGAATGTCCAATAGGAAAGTTTTATTTTCATTTTTTTTGCTGTCTAAAGTTTGGTAATTGACTAACAAACAAACATAAAGCAAGTACCTGGTATGGACATCTGTTCTAATAACAGAAAAGTTTGTGTGATGCGTTTTATTTATAGCTTTCCTGGCCTAGTTGTCCGTCGACGGTTAACATTTGCATTGCGAACAAGATAACTCCTTCATTTTTAATGTGATCTTTAGCAAATATTTTCATGGTGCTTATAGATCGGTCAAATTTTGAAACACCACAGTTACAGCCTTTGTTTTACTGACAATTGCCTAATTCCGCCCTGTGAACAGTCTTGCACGTTCGTTTTGTATTTGGTCTTTACCAAAATTGTTGATATTAATACAATATTGGTCAAGTTGGCAAACCAGCTAGAACCAGAGTTTTGATTCTTGATTTATTGAAAAATGCTTTATGTTGCATTATTAGTGCTCTATTACCTTCATCTTCCATCTGATATTTACCAACCTAGGCCAGATGTTTGACCCCATCCCCTATCCCAACACACACGCGTCTACTTTTTAAAGAGCCATGTTAGCAAGTAGGGAGTCCACCACTTGCCCTCTTGGGCATCTTGTTCTATTTCACTTTAGTTTTTATACTTGCATGGCTTTTATTTTTCCTTATATATATAAATTATTATAGTGACGTATTTATTACATATTCAACTTGATCGATCTAATAATAATTGACAATGAGCTGTTGTTAGGGGCGATGCAAATGAGTTTCAGTAGTCTTTTCCTTTAAATATATCGGTAATATCATTTGACTCAGCGGTGATTTACGACTGGGTGCTATGAACGGGACTTGTTTGGTTTAAACCTATTTTATTTCATGGATAACGTACTATACACATACTAATCAAATGCTATATACAATAATAAATGAATTGGAACGAAAGAAAAAATGCTTATAATGATTCTTTCCATATTGTTTCGTTCTTGATGTAGCGGAAGCGACTCTTGTCTTCCATCGTGGAGATTGGGGTTCCGATCCCTATCATGGAAATCATATTTATTATACCAGAAAATAAAATAGTTTGCTAACATCCAAATGCAGGCATGATTTGTAAGTTAGCTGATTAAGTATTATTTGTTTTTAATTGGTCAACATATCAGAGAAGATTGTTCAAAATTATTTCTTCGTTTCTTTGCTTTTGTATCTTAACGTATCAACTGGCAAAATATCACTTTTATTTCACTGATAAAATACAGTATTTCATTGCATATCATAAAATAAAAAACGATATATTTTAAACAAGGCTATATAGTGCGGGTGTATTAGAATATATGATATCACTAAAGCAAACGTAATGTAACTCCGTATAAGCGTATATTACGTCAGCCTGCGCAGTTTGTTCTTAAACACAACTCAGGAATTTTCGTTATATATTGTTATGTAAAATATGCTGTTGTAAATCGAATTTTTCCTGTCTACATTAGATTTTTCCTTTCTGAAAAAAGACTAAAACAACACATAACATGCCAAATATTGTCATTATTGATAGAAAACGCGTTTGGCTCAAGGAGTGAGCAAACTTAGGATGTAAACTTTCCCAATTTCTTTATATTAAATACAGTTCTGAAATGGCTCAAATTTTCTAAGCGGAAGTTCAGCATTTAGGAATTGGTGTTACAAAGTGTACTGTTTTTAAAAAGTCAACAGCAGTACAGTTTAGTCCTTTCTCTACCTAGCTGCAATCCATTTTGTACAAAACATCCTGGGATATCCATGGAATATTACATGGAACAGTGTGTGAAGTATATACATAATATAGGGAAAATAATTCCCGAGTTGTGTTTCTTTTTTTGTTTAATATATAATATATCTCATGTTCAACAGATGGTGGTTGGAGCGAATACACGCGCCTGCCCTGTAGTGTCACGTGTGGTATAGGTGTAGCTGTATCAATCCGCCACTGTACAAACCCAGCACCGAAGTACGGCGGAAAAGATTGTGAAGGACACCCAAGCAACTTTTCGATATGTCATGGATCCCATTCCTGTGGAAACAGTAAATAAATTTTACAGTTATTATGGCTGGCACATTTGTATCGCATTAAGTACCTCATGGGAAGTTGCAGTAGCAAGCATATTACCTTGAGTTCGTTCTACACAGCGTATGTGAGACTGCATTAGCCTGTAGGTTAAGTCCGGAAAGAACAGTAGAAAATACGGAATAGTGACGACTAGCTCAAACCGGTTTTATATGCACTCAGTCTCGCTATTGTCTTGTCTTCCTCGTCGACATTGACGAGACAGTGTAAATACACTTAATATTTTTCTTAGTTGTTTAGTACCTCTGTAAGATATATATAATTCTACGTTTTGCTTCATAAATAAGTCATAGGTTTAAACAGTTGCAGATGGCGGGTGGTCGGATTGGTCGCAGTTGACAGACTGTCACGTGATATGTGGAGATGGTTTTGTACGCAGAACAAGAACATGCACAAACCCTGTACCGCAGCCTGGAGGAATGGATTGCATTGGAGACACAACTGAAATCTTAGAATGTAATAACGGAGCATGTGCACCAGGTGTGTACTGCGAGTTAAGGACCTATTTCCCAAAGCTAAATGTTCATTGATAAAGCATGGAAAGCTTTAATATATACATGACCGCTTAGCTCAGGTATATAATCGAGACCCGAGTAAAGTGTTTCCTTGAACAGCATTGTCGTATTGAACAGTATCTATGATATAGCAGTATATAATACGTTGAACTTTACTTTTATGAAGGAAAAACACAAACAATTAACAAGTAAGCTGTTAAGCTGTACTGAATACACAACTTTGTTGGTAATTCATTGGATTTCATTAGCGCAAATGTAAAACCAAAACACAACAAATGAAAATTGATGTTATGTTTTAATATATTCGCTTTGTACAAAAGCTGCATTGGTAGTGCCTCATCATCTGATATAAAACTGGATAACACCACGTTTTTATGCAATTGTATATCTAAGTGTACAAATTCTTTCTCCTCCAACCCCACCCCCAAATACAGTTTGCTCAAAATAGATCCTGGAGGGATGACTAATATTGTTGGTTATTTCTGGGATTTTAACAAGGTTACATTTTTGAAATTCTTTTTAAGTAGAATGTTTTAACATCTCTCTAAGACTACTCTGTATACCAGTTGTGTGATGCTTGCAGCCGTTAATGTGGTGATGTTTTTAAGTTATGCTATTTGGATAATCTTTTAAGGTACATCCTTATTAATAAATACTTTGCAATTTATAAAAACAAAAACGGAAGTAACCCTATTATCGTTCCGAAGTCACTGCTTAGAAAATTGAGTATTTCTTTCTTTTCGTTATGCAATAGGGGGTGGGGTGTAAGGGGGGTACCTATGTCATCATTTAACATTGATAAATTAAGAAACTATCCCTTTGTTTATGAAATAATTGCTATATGATTCAACATAATTATGTATCTCGATCAAAACACAATGTTTCTAGTTTTAAATCCCCGTACGAGTTATAACTTCAAATTAATATAAAAAATCAAAAGGTGTGAGAGCTTTCAGGAATCTATTATTGAATCAAATGATACGAAGACTTCCGATTTAGTGTACGTGCCCGTTTTCTATGCTACTGAAACATATTAAGTTGGTTTTATTCATATTTCCTTTGAAATCCACATTTGTTTTGTTGATCGACATATTTGTAGCGATATCTTTGTTGTATGAGTAATCGCTTGACGCAGATAAAAATAAACATGGTTTGAAAGACGTTTCCAAAATCAATTTTCAAGTTCATACTTTCCAGTAGTATGTTGTTTTTTTAAATCCCTCTGCTATAGTATTGCTATAGTATTTTCTATTTTTTATAACTTTTCCAAAATTATAAATCTTCAAGTGCACACGTTCGTGTAGTTTGTTTCTAAAATTCTTTTTCTATAGTTTTACTTTTGTTTGCAGACATTAAAATTTGTGACAAAAAATTGGTAACAACGTCAGTCAGCAGCAACACCATTTTCCATTCCAATACTGCGCATCCATGTAGCAATCCCATGTATTCCGTTGCTGATGCTATGATAGAACATTTATGTAGCGCCCCGGCAGATAAAACATTCTGGAAACTAGGCATTAAAGTAAGTACGCCTATACACAGAAACTGGTTTCGACCATAATTATGACATATTTCCCGACACTGAATAATTTTTTTTAAATATATAAAGTGTGTTGAGTCTAAGGATTAAACACAATAGTTACATACAATACACTATTTGTATTTTAAATTAAGTATGATAGCTTTTTATATTCCCCCATATCTCTTTTTGAACTCATATCCAGAGGTTCCTCATAGTTTAACTGATTAAACACGATAGTTACGTTAAACCTTTGGTACCTATAATACGTATGACAGGTATGTTGTTTTTTAGATTTATCCATTTCAGGTTTATCCTTTTTTGCATTTATCTCCAGTGGTAAACTGATACTTACAAGTCTCTAATGAGCTTAATCTGGATTTGTCGTACCCTTAATTGCTTGTCCTCTTGTTGCTCTGGCTTCTGTCAACTCATTGAGCAATTGCATTAGGGCTTTCTAGACGTTTTGTATTATTCATATATACATGATCATCTATATGTTATATGTACATGACCTATTAATGCTGCCTAGTTTTGTTAGAAAATATATCCTGGCGGTGATTTCTTTATTTAAACTGTCCCGTTTTATTGGGGATGGTAATAGGGTAAGAGTGAGGGTAAGTGCACCCTAGCTCTTAGTTTAAACCCCCAGCGGCCATGTTGCCACTGACCGTTCAAAGACGATAGCCCTATTGTCAACTCGTTTGTGTTTGGGATGTCACATGCCGTTCTTCTTATTAACATTGTAATTGTTGTTTGTTTTAATGCGTGGTTTTGGTTGGCTGTGTTCCGTGAAAGCTATATTTCCTTTTCGACTATTTTAGCTACATTTTTGTATTGTATACATATTACAGGTTTTGGGGAACTGCGAGATTCTGCCGCTGTACGTACCGGTTGGACATATGGACGCCACATCCAAGGAGAAAACATATGGAATACTCCTGGAATGCTATCAAGATACGTTGAAGGTTAGAGATACTTCTGTAATTACTGATTACTGCCTTGTTTGTTAGAGATTATAACCTGGCGGGGATATCTTTATTTACACTGTCCCGTTTATTGGGATGACAATAGGGTAAGAGTGAGGTTCGGTGGAACCCTAGGACCTTGTTTAAACCCCCAGCATCACTAACCGTTCCAGGCGGTAGCCCTATTGGAAATCCTTGTGTTGTTTATGTCTGATCTTGCCTTTTATTCATCTTTAAAGATGTTCCTTGTTTCTATGTGTATTTGTGGTTGACTGTCGTCCTTGAATGCTTCTTTTCCTGTTCGATTTTTATATCTACTTCTTCGGTAATTACTGATTGTATATAATAGTACGTTAGTATTATATGTGGTAGTATATTTGTATTTGTTTTAATTATGAAGTTTATTGTTTATATGTGATCGGGACGTTGCATCGTCCTTTACAAACACTAAGCAATTGGTAGCTGGCATATACATATGAATATATAAATATACACAGGTGAAGGTTAAAAGTAATGCAGTTAAACCCAGATCATAATATTGTTTTATTTACGTCAATTAGTGGAACAAGCAATGGACCTGCCAAAGACCAATGTATACATTTTCAAAAATAGACTTATTCCATTTTAATAAACACATGAACATAAACAATACGTATAGTATGTTATATATTAATCTTACGATGATAGAGATCTACTGTTTGAAAACGTCTCTCTCTATAGTCTGCTAACAGTGTTAAATGTCCGCTTTTTACATAAAACATCCCTTATAATCTGCTATAATGATGGGTCTCTATTGTGTACATACAACACGCCCAATCCATTAACGGAGCTGTGCATCTACTGTATATATACATCACGATAGGTGTCAACTGCATATTTACAACACTCGTAATAGACTGCTAAAACGGCGCTACGAAGCTGCTGTTTACATTCATCACGATATTTAGTATACCTTCGGAGCTTGGAGTCCATTGTACACATTATTCTACTTTCTGGCCTAAGTGTGGTGTCAGACCAGTCAGGAAGTACTTCCGGGTCGTAGGGTGCTGAAATATTCCTTGAAAGAATCCAAAGTTTCTAGTTTGCATGTGTTTTTCCCAAGATCAGTTTCTATTTCATTGTTAAATCTAACCTGAGGTTAAAGTAGTATGTCTGTTGTCATGAATAGTAAGTATTTTACTGTGTTTGTCAGGATTATTTCTTTGGAGAGTATGAGCACAGAGGTTAGGTAGAGATGTGGTTTTGACAGATGTTTATTTCAAAACACGCATAGTGTGAATGAATGACGCGAAATGTTGAAAAACTGAATCGGTGTTTTATTCCAGATATGGGACCGTTTGCTAGCCAAATGTGTTTAATACACAGAATACAAGTGTATTTAAGCGAATGAATGTTGTGGAACTTGTGACTGATCTCCAAAATAGCCTATATTGCATTGTGTTCAATGGGCTGATTTTCACCGGTCTGACACCGTGTACAACACTCTTGTTAGACTGCTAATGACGCTACGAAGCTGCTGTTTACATACATCACTATAGTTAGTATGCCTTCGGAGCTTGGAGTCCATTGTACACATTAGTCTACTTTCTGGCCTAGGTGTAAAACACTCGTGTTAGACTGCTAACGACGCTAGGAAGCTGCTGTTTACATACATCACGATAGTTAGTATGCCTTCGGAGCTTGGAGTCATTGTACACATTAGTCTACTTTCTGGTCTAGGTTTACAACACTCGTGTTAGACTGCTAACGAAGCTACGAAGCTGCTGTTTACTACATTAACAACATGCTCTATAAGCGATTTTCCTTGCTAGGATCAGCTGCTTACATTTTTATTATTGCATACTACACTTAATATCTTGATTACCTTAATATTTGAGGTCACATTATACTTTATTGCGCACGAATAATGCTTTATTACACCTGAATTTCAGATTGCAACACAGTCCTGTAACAGTAGTGTCCATGTACATAGTGTTGACCTTGTGAACAGTGATATCGAGTACCATTTGATGCTGTGGTAGTCTATCCAACTAATGAATAGAGACCGAGAACATACATGGGCTCGTGATTTGCTTTGTTTTTAATACGTGTATGCAATGTTCTACCGTGGTTTATTGACAATTAAAGTAAGAAATAATGCGTCCGTCGTCTTTTGTTCTTTAGTTCTTTAGTACTATGTATTCCATTGCCAAGATATTTCAAAGCTGGTCTGCGCATGTTATAGATCAGTTTAAGTAAATTTGCTGACTTCAAAACTTTGTTTCGTATATTTAACTATTGTTCTTAGGCTCTGTGAACTCAACACCACTTCATGACGACAGATGGTATATAGCTGACGCCATGTAAACAACTAATCGACGTCATGTTTTCTCTTACAAACTGGCGCCGCGCCGTGACGACAGTAACCTGAAACTGTCACGTCGTAGGTTTTTTTGTGATAGGTCTCACACCTCAATTAATTTTTCCATAGGGTTACTGTACAGCTTTTTCCACAATCTGAGTTTCAAAGCGGGGCAGCAAACATTGTTGTTGGTTTAATATCTTCAGTATAGCCAAGACCAGTAATTTAAAACAATAAAACAATAAAATACATAAGTTAGCCAGGTTGGTTTTTTTCCTCGCTCATGTTTATGTGTACCCTATGGAAAATACAAAAATTATACACTGTCTAGCTGAAAATGTGGTGCTTCGGTCAAACACTTCTGAAATTTGAATGAAACCTCATATCAACATGGGATTTTCTGCATCATCTGTCTTTTACACTACAGATCTATGCTAAAGCAAAGAAACCCCTTTTTTCAAATTAAAAATTGCCTAAAATTGAGATATATTTTTTCTGTTTTCCTTTTGAAAGGTCCGTGACCTTTCAGGGGATATAATAGAGGTGTGAGACCTGAAAACTAAAATGAACTTTTGACTTTACTATAACAAACACTTTGGATAAAAATATACGATACTTGGCAATGCCTCGTATTCTATCGTTAAATCTAACTCGTTTATCAAATGCAATAATACACAGTCAGTGTTGTAAAGTCCTCTAGTTATCACATAACATGGCTTCTACGAGTGTAATACAGTCCTGACATATATATCGCAATACACTAGAGACTTAACTATGCCGATACCGAATCGCTGCGTTTGTAAACAGTACAACATTAATAGAACCCTTCTATGTGTTTGGTGCTTGCTTCTATTGATCCTTATAATAGTTGTTTGTTTTAAACACATTGTAATGTGATGGAACAGTCACACAATGTCTATGCTTTTTTTCTATATATGTATACACGATCATTTTCGATCATGATCAAACTTTTGCTTTCTAGGCTTTTATTGGATTCATATACACACGATCGTCTTTGATCATGATCGAATTTACACTTTATTGTTCATTGGAGTGAATTTGGTAAGGTTTGTTGCACCTAAACAAGTATGAAAGGGGTAATTTGGAGTTGTTTGCGATAATAAATATTGCAGTCGCGGTTTCATTGAGACTTTTCATGATCGTTAGTGAACAGTAATAGCTACTGATCACGACCTCTAGCCCCGGGTTGAGCAGAATTCAATATATAAATGTCAATAGTACGATGGTATGCATATGACGCTGAACATGGAACCTTCAATGCTGTATTTTATACCATTCCATGGCCAGCGACGTATGATCCCAGTTTCTAACACAATGCTTTGCCATAAACGAGAAAACAATGGACGAAATAAGCAAAATAAACTTTCTTTGGGAGCAGAGGTCATGAAGCTCAAGTAACAGTCAAAAGAGTATGAGATTGGACCTTTGGAAACGGCCGAACACGACACATACGAAATATTGCAGTCTCTGTTTGATTGAGACTAAGACTGAATAAGCTAGTTTAAACCCCAAGCGGCATTATATCACTGACCAGGCGATACCCGCGTTGTCAACCTTTTTATGTTTGTGGTTTAGCATACTTTCTTTTTATCTTTGGTATCGATGTTTGTTTTGAATGCGAGTATTGGTTAGACATTATAACCATTATGTCATGTGATGGAACTGTTTGTTCCAAATAGGCCGATGCAAATTTAAACCATTTTAGGGTGCACCAAACCCCTCTCATAACTTATTGTCTTCTCAATTAAATGGGACATCCTAAACAATGAAATTCCCTCCAGGCTGTATTCTCAAACGAGATAGACAGCATTGAAATGCGATATTAGGAAAACAGAAACTTAAAAATCTAAAATCAGGTGCACCTAGAACCTGGTTTCAACCCCAGCGGCTGTTTTGATCCTGACCGTTCCAAGGCGGTATCCCTATTTTCAATAGTTTATGCTTATGATGTCACATGCCTTACCTCTTATATATCCTTGTAATTGTTGTTTGTATCAATACTTGATTTTGACTTTGGAACTTGAATGCTACGTTTCCAGTTGTCTGTTATATCTAGTTGCGAAAGTCGCAAAGTAACTTAGCAGATGGCAGAGCATCAAGAGAATAAACATTCAAGGGCACGGAAAGACACGATTGAAGGCATATATATTAAACGTTAGCTTTCATTTCAGGATTCATTTCATTTCGATGCCATTGCGTTCGGACGCTGTGGTTTCTAAAGGACCCTATATCTCATTTTAGGTAAACGTAAACATAGGTTCCACTATCTGTCGGGTCATCGCACAATCAACGTTGAAAGCTTACCATACATACTATTTGCAACTACTTTAAGTGGACGAAACATAGGAAGAAAAGAAATTGTAGGATGCTTTTTTAATAAGCAAAGTATTTTATTATTGTCAAAGACTAGGAGAATAAAAAATCAGAAATATATATATTTAACAAAAAAATCACTATAGCATGTTCAAATTTATAATTTTTTTAATGCCAAATTAAAGTCAGTTTTGTTTAGACAGTTCAAAATAAAAATAAGAACAAAAGAATAATAACAAAATCAGCGGACAATTCAATATATGTGTTTTTCAAATAACTGAATGTGTAATTTTCGCTGAATCTTGTGCACTCAAAAATAAAAGCATAAACATAATATAGATTTAAGTGCCATCCTTTAACATAAAACGATTTACCATTGGAAACATTTAATTTTAACCCATTACGTGGTCCCGTCTTAATTCCATTAAGCGATGGAAAGCTTATATCAGCAGGATTTTATAACGGATATTTCGACAATAAATATAGATATAAAATCGAACAGGAAAAGTAGCATTCAAAGACGACAGTCAACCACAAACACACACAGAAACAAAGAACAATTTTAAAGATGAATAAAATACCAAATAAGACATCACAAACACAAAAGGGTTGACAATAGGGCTACCGCCTTGGAACGGTCAGTGCTAAAAAAACACGAAAAAATGCGATATCCTGTTTAAAATTACCTATTAAATGCTTTAATTTAACAATATGCAAGCTTTTTTAAACCCCATTTTCGCTTCATGGAGAAAGGGTTGGATGAGGTATGAAATTTAATACTCGGACCACGTAATGCATGACCATGATGATTGTAATTACTGATATAATTTATTATAGTATTCAATTATAACTAGCACGTTCAGGTATAGTACCATACTAGTAATGGTATCTTTTGATTCGTACATGGATGTAAGCCTGCACAACGCGTATATTACTATGACAACTAGCATTTTTTTATTGGGATGACAATAGTGCGAGTGAGGTTTGGTACACCCCACATCCTGGTGGCATTTGCCAATGACCGTTCTAAGGCGCCTATTGCCAACCCTAGTATGTTTGTGATGTCATATACCTTGCCTCTTATTTACCCGTGTAATTGTTTTGTTTTTATGTGTCCAGCATGCGTGTTTTTGGTTTCACTGATTAGTAAATAACATAACGCAGAGTCTACTAAGAAACTTGTGACATATACATAAACAACCTTTTAGTTTAACACAACACAAATATCCATATTTAAGAACTGATGCTTTAATATTTAAAAACATGTATATACGTAGGTATAAAATAAACCAATTACATTTGTTTATGACTGTTTGCAATCATTTTATCATATTATTGTTGCTAAGCCAGTCAGTCTATCGCATGTACTGGGGCGTCCGTGGCCTAGAGTCTCTGAATGCACTTGCCCCACACCGCTGCGGGTTCGATCCCTCATGGTAATAGACATATTTATATTAATATTTTTATGTATTTGATGAGCTATCCAACTGGCTTGCGGAATGTTGTTGATTTTACACAGGTGCGCGTCCGCGCACGAAAATTAGCCAGAGGGGCACCTGGGGACTTCCTGTAGCAATGGAAGCTGAAAAGTCGCCATATGACCTTAGCTGTTCAATTTCAATTAAAAAAGCGTCGCATTAATACCACATGTCCTTTTACTACTATGGCAATTTGCAATGCGTGCATCTAGTACATAGTGATTCAATGAAAATGGGCGACTTTTGAGGAGAAACTAAATGGTATGATACATAGAGAATATTATGTCAGTGCCTTTTACTATCCAGTTTATTAGGCGAGGCTTAGAAAACGAAGAATGGCGAGGCTCTGCCGAGACATTCTTCGTTTTCGTGCCGAGCCTAATAAACTTGATAGTAAAAGGCACTGACATAATATTCTATTTATCATGTAGATTATCCACATTTTTTGTACGAATTACTATTACTTATTACCTATTTCTCAGAATGTTACGCTTATCGAGGACGCCGCCATGTTGTTGTTTTTTGTTTATTTTATGACGTCAGGCAACGTTACGTGCATGACGTCAGATAACGTTACGTACAATAAACGCCGAGGGATTCCGCATTGATTTGCTCTATTGGCCAGTGCCCAATAAAGCAAAATTTAATAGGTCACCCCTTTATTAGGCAGAAAAGTGCATATCTGCATGCTAAATTAATTTAATAAACAATGCATTTCATTACTGTCAAACAACAAATCAAGAAATACATCATCTAGATTATAAACATACACAAATAAAATAGTTGTTTTTGCTAAATATATAAGCAGCATAATGACAAACACTTCAAAAAGTACACCAATTTTTTTCTGGAACCCCCGCACCACCAACGCAATCATAATTACTTTTATTAAGGTTACAGGGATACATGATATAGTTTTAGAATAGATTATTCACCATTAACCGATATGCACTATTTGCCTGTACCCGGTTACATATATAAACACACAATGATAACATTCCAAAATTAAAAACAAAACTACTTAATCAATAAATATGTACGTAAATATGTCAATATGTACATGATGTATGCATTCTATTTTTAACGGAATCTTAAACACGACTTTATCTGTGGAAGAGTAACCAGTTAATCTGTGAAAAGAGTAACCAGTTAATTTTACCAATGGGTTTATGTACATGTATATAACACAGTATTCACTTTTAGGTAACACATTCAGATTGAACACCACACTAGTAACGATTTCAAATGATTCTCTACCCTGAACTACGAATATATTACTATGACAAAATTAAAAGAATTATGCAGAAACTTTTTCTTTTAAACTACTTCTCTATAATATATAATATTACATATTAAATAATCGATACATTCTATATGAACAAATATACAAATACATGTGTTTATATGAGGTTTTGCAATCATCTTAGCCTATTATTGGAGCTGAGCCAATAATTCTTCCACATTTACCACACGTCTTTCTACAATAATTGTTTGCAATGGTCTCATCATTGCACATGTTAAAAGCAAGGGAAGTGCAAGGGAAGTGCGCAACATCTTCACATAACTGAGCCGCTGTTGGGGATACAGGTGTTGCTGATACAGTTGTTGGTGATACAGTTGTCGATTTTGTGGTCTGTGTCAGCATCGTAGGCAAATAATCTGAAATCAATAAAGTATCGGACATAAGCATGTAATGATGATCCCTGTTCACTAATAAATCAATTCACGGACAAAATACTGTAATTCGGTAATAATGCCGATAACATGTAACTGTACATGATGACAAGAATACAACTGCTAGAATGCTTCATAAGAACCACGTGGTCCAGTTTAGTATGCGTCCATAATATTTATAAAATGCCTTTTCATTTGACATTTGACATTGACATTTTTATCGTAGTATTATGAAGGTCAACGTGTATTTGTGTTACAAATGCTTTACATTTTACAATGAATTGCAACTGTTAAACAAATGTTTTAATTTTACAGATTGCGAACTTTTTAAGCCGAGATTAAAGTTTTTATTTCATACCCCAGACAACCTCATTTTCACTTCTTGGAGAAGGGGTTGAATGGGGTGTGAAAATTAATACACGGACCACGTAATACTTGCACCATGAGACGAATAACCCTCGCCTCATTTCTAAGCTTTAACACAAGCAATAACATAAAATAAGCTCATACTGAAAATCATTCATAAAACGAAGTTTGTAAAGACCTTACCGTACAAGCCAGTATGTGATAGTCTTTGTCGCAGACGACTTCTTACATTTAAAATTAGATCAGAGTTATATAATATTGTAGCATGGTCGGTGACATTTCCTTTGATAAATGCATAGCATTAAATCGTTTAGTATAGGGTTACTAAAGGGGCGTGGCTATGCCGTGCTACAACTACCGGATATTGGAATTTAGAGTACGGTCACTATGACGTCACAGTGTTACTAAGTACACCATGCTACAAAAAAGATAGAGTCTGTCTCAGCTCGTTGGTTATTTAAACACCTCGATGAGCTACGCCCATCTCGGTGTTTAAATAAGCCAACTCTCTGAGACCAGACTCTATCTATTACATATTTTGCAGTTTATGGTAACGGAACCTCTGATGGAGTAGCCTGTTAGTTATACAAAGGCTATGTTAAAGTCAATCGACAACAAGCTCAAAGGAAAACGATCGCGAATTAGTTGTGAAACATATACCCCAATAAGATATTGCCCGGGGAACATCATAATGAACCTTGTTAAATAGTATCATTAAACTGAACAAACACAAGTTAAAGAACAAACTATTATTCACAAAACACCATGGAATATAATATCCTGTAAGGTAGACTTCAATACAAATGTATGATGTTTTAGTACATAAAAGCTGATGTTTTTATGTTTTAGTAAACAAAAGCTGTTAAAGCAAAAGCAGCTGACCTTTCATCCAGTCTTTACCACTTTGGACGTTGTCCGTTTGCTCATTTTATTTTGTTTGCTGTATCTTTTGATTTTGAGTGCTGTCATTTCTATAGGACCATTTTCCCAATTTTTGCTATTTTTTAATCACATATGTTTCAGGTAGCTTTCCCGCCAACAACAGTCAACTTTTACAATATACATACACCCTTTCTAAATCTACTGACTACGAGGTGTATATATAACTTACACATTTTGAGAATCCGAACTCTACAGACACAGTTTAAACGCTTTTAACCAATCAGACTAAACGCCAAAACTGGAGCGTCGAATAAAGCGTTACCAACTTATAATTCATTTTACACATATTCAATTATGGGTATTTGACGAACCCGTGAATAAACCTACACTTTTAATCGACACATATACATTTTTATATGACCTGAACACCTGGATAAAATTTTGATAAACGGGTTTATAGTGTAATTTTGCCGTTAGTTGGAGGGTAAGTTTCTTATAAAAAGGGTACCGCAATGTATAACGTGATTATGTTGTTTCTGACGAGTATTATGTCTTAACTGCAGTGATTGCATGTTTCTGACGAGTATTATGTCTTAACTGCAGTGATTGCAGAACTTATTTCCCCCATAGTATAAACATTGAACGTATTTTCTTAAAGACATCCAGATGTTTTGGTGCTTTTGGTGTCCCTTAGCCGTGTTGCCATGGCATACAGTAATATAATTTAATACCTTGGTCAAATATTACATTGTAGTGGAAGTTTGTATTCAGTTTATGATGATGTCGGGTAATGAAAAAGTTCATATCTCTACACAGCATAGCTACACATATATATACATTAAGAATACGCTCATACAAGAGAACCTTATCGTACGTACCCACTGGACAACTGATGACTCCATCTGGCTCTTGCGGACACATATCTGATGAAAAAGAAACGTGATAACTTACGTAATGAGACATAATCGAAAAACGGTCATGTTTCGAAATTCAGTCAACTGAATATTTCCAGGGAATCTCACTATGCATATAATCATGTATGTATTGCAATATATCTATATATAAATGAACATATGCATTGTATTATCCTATAGGTTATTGCACTTGTATGGTTAAATAATACTTGGAACGAGTGATTTTGGCAAAGTACGACTAGCGAGTCTTCCAGCGCCAAAAACAACGAGCTTCAAGAAATATTTAGCCTAATGCATACACGTTAAATACTAGTTTCTATGTATACTTTCATATTGTTTTCGATTTATATGAATTGTTTGAATGTGTTTCATTGTATTTCTGTTATTTGTTTTATAACTTTATGCAGAGTTCGTATCTTAACGTTCATATTTATTTGGGTGGATGCTTGTTTGTTGCGACATGAACAACTTATGACTTCCTTTAAATTTAGTCTTTTGACTGTTACCTGTGTGATACGCAGGCTTCACAAGTAGATATAAAAATCTAACAGGAAAAATAGCATTCAAAGACGACAGTCAACCATAAACACACACAGAAATAAAGAAAACTTTAAAGATGAATAAAAGGCCAAATAAGACATCAAACACAAAAGGGTTGACAATAGGGCTACCGCCTTGGAACGGTGAGTGGAAAAAAGGTGCACCAAACCTCACATTGACCCTACTGTCATCCCAATAAAACGGGATAGTGTAAATAAAGAAATCCCCGCCGTGAACTGTTCTCTAACCAACAAGGCAGCATTAATAGGCAATATAAGTAAAACACGAAGATGCTCGTGTATATATACATACAAAAAACAATAGCCTAGAAAATAGGTACTCAATGACTTGGCAGACGCCAGAGCAACAAGAGAACAAACCATTGAGGGCACGACAAGACAAGATTGCGGACAAACAGCAAACGTCACCGTCCTTTTGGGCTTTAGGTAGACGTCATCATAGAGTCCACAGCCTGTCCAGTCATCGCACAATTAAAGAGGAAAGCATAGTGGCGAACTGTAAATGGGTCCACCACCAAGCCTGCAGTGCGTTGCAAAATGATAGGGTCATAACCTCTTTTGATAAACATCTTAACAAGTTTAACAAGATAGTATGAAAGTGATCATGACCAAGGATCTTACGAAGTTTGTAAATCACGTCACCATATAACCAACCTCAGCTCCCAGCTAAATTCCATTTTAGTTTTTTTCGCCGATTGTTTTCTGGTTTAGGGCCACGCGTTTTGTTAGAAACTGGGACCATACGCCGCTGGCCATGGAATGGTGTAAAAATACCGCATTGAATGTTTCATGTTCACCGTCATATGCATATCATCTTCGGGATGCTCAAATTTCGTACTATTGGCATTTTAAATATTGGGTTCTGCTCAACCTGCCATTCCTACCATATTGTCATCCTTATTAAATGAAATGGCGTGATTAAGAAAATCTACGTCAGATTTTATGCACTTACGACTGTATCAATTATAGTTGATACAACCGAAACAGTTATGTATTTAAATGGTAAACTGCGTATGAATAAATCGATATAAGAAATATTGATCTACCATTCGAACACGTGGTACCACTGTATCGTTGATAACAAGCACATGTGTGACTCCTGACACCATCCTTACATATACCGTGGCCACTGCAGGGATCGGGATCACAGTCGTTTATCACTGAATGAAAACAAACCATAATCAAATTAATGTATTACTTGATTAACATGTTATTTTAATAATATACATATATTTCTTCTATTTGCACAAGGCAATAAACAAAATCTTATTTATAACACCAATTTTGATATATTATGTGATTTCGCATTGATAATTTCTAAATCCCTTATTTCGGAATCAATTGTATTATTTCAGTTAGGTAACTTTTAATCGTTAATATCATTTCAAATGTATTTTTTAACATTTAATGTAAAACTTCGCATTTGCAATCTCATCAATAGTTTTAAATGTAGTTCAATTCTAATCCGTCCTTTAATTCAGATATAATAGTGTCATAATAACACATTCATTTTCATAAACAAACAAACGATGAATTATCAAATGATAATTGTACTAATAAGTAAAAAATCGAACCTGCTTCACATGTGACACCAGTGAAATCTTCAGAACAATAACAATAGAAACTGTGCATCAGGTCTATACAAGTTCCATGTATACAGGGATTTGATTCACAGTCATCTATGTCTAAATACAAGAACATATTAAATAGGTATTAACTATACATGTCTTACGGGATTTTTTTTCTCGAAATTGAGTTGAAAGCTGCAAGTGTTAACATAGCAAAAACAACTATTACAGAATGAAGCCTGAAATAATCGAAATCAGGCCTACTTAAGGACCTCACAGTAATCTTGATCCTTAAGAAACTAGTGTCTTTTCTACACACTTTGCATATTTGCAAATACTAACCTTTATTTCACAAATAGTTGATAGCAAATTAGTGTAAAATAAAAGCTTTAAAATAACATAAGAATAAGCTGTAATTTCTTCGCAAGAGGTCATTTGAGGTCCAGGCCATCCCCAATTGACGGTACACAGTTTCATATATTAATTGCAGTAATTCAGAAATGACACTTCGCAGTTATATCATTTACCTCACTCTGACTATCACATAGTTAGGTTCAATGAAAAAACATTATTTAAGATGGGTTACAAATAAAACAAAATGTTACTAGTTTATATTTATTGGAATAAGCTGGCCATGGCTTCAACAATATATAGTGTAAAATAAAATGTGTAGTTAATCAAATTGGAACATTTCAGGTAAATAAAATGTTCATAGTCCAAACTAAGTTTAAATTGTAACTGACCACTGTACAGTGTAAACCCTGGGAACAGATGTTCACAAAGACAAGTCTTAAAATTAAAAAGTTCTTGCATAGAAAATAACAAAGTTCTTAGAATATTTTAACTACACTATGCTGTGGCGGATGCTGCAAAGAGGTGTACACGTTCATAATAACCTCTGATTTCCACACCCTGAAATAATTAGTATTTGTTCCTTAGTAGAACACATCCCAATGTTGCGGCATATACATTATACTCCATTTTTTGTTTCAATTAAACTACATATGTTCACTTTACCACTTTCACACTTGCATTTATTGTTGAAATAGGGTCATAATTAATAAAATCAGACCTTATATCGTTTACCTGAAATCATCATTATTGGTTTAAATGTAAACACACAATTTTACTTAAAACCATTCAATACTTTGCAAATGTAAACACACAATTTCACTTAACAGCATTCAATACTTTGCAAATGTAAAACATTAATATAAAGCTTTTAACAGGGGAGCTAGAATGTCTAGTGAAAGTAGATATAACAGTCGAACAGAAAATGTAGTATTTAAGGACCACAGTCAACCAAACAGTAATTACAAACATGAATAAAAGGAAAGATATGACATCACAAACACAAATGGTTTGACAGTCTAGGAACGGTCAGTTGCAAAAAGGCCTCTTTGGGTTTAAACCAGGCTTTAGGGTGCACCAAATTTCACTCTTACCCTATTGCCATTCCAAAATAAAGGGAGGATTTAAGTTCCATCTGTCTGGTCATTGCACAATCAAAGAGGAAAGCATAGTGGCGAACTGTTATTTAGTCAACCACGTTAACATATAGATATAAAACCTAACAGGAAAAGTAGCATTAATGAAGATTGTAGAAAGTGATCATGACCAAGGATCTTACGGAGTTTGTAAATCACGTCACCCTAGAAGTCAGGTTGTGATAGTCCTTGTCGCAGAAGAGTTCTTAAATTACTTTTAGATTTTAAAAAAGTCGTTGACGGGCATTTGTTGATTAACATATATATATAGTTTATATTACCCTTATTTGTAAATAGTTTTATTTTTATACATTTACATTAATTTTTAATTAATACTTCATTTCTTCATTTTTCATAGGTTTTTGCGCACACTATGACCTATTTACGGGTCGACGTGCCGTAAAACACCATTAATTCATTATATTTTTTAAAGTAGATTTGGGTTACGATAATACAATATTGCAACGTATTTTGGAAGTTTATCGCCACGGGAGGCCCAATTAAGTCACTTCTCAGTTATAAAATTATTAAAAATATTAAAGTCATCAAATCAACTACAAGCTCTAGAAAAAAGAATAAGCTGAGAAACATCGACCGCATAGCAAGTAGCTCGGAGGACATCCCATATTGAGGATATATAACAGTATCAAAATTTAAATACTAATTATTTTTCCATTTTCAATAGAATGATGTAAATCAAGAAAAGAAGCGACAGTATCAGAAATCTTAGCTTTGATCAGTTGAAGTTCTTTGGAATAAACCAAAGTAGAAACCATAGTAGAAAAGAAAGGATTTTCAATGTTCAATATGTCATCCAGATACCGATAAGTGTTATTCAATGCTTCAATTACCTCTGCCTGAGCATCTGGTGAAAGAGACGCAAAGACGAATTGAAACAAGAGGTCCACAGTTCATACTCTTAGGGATATCAACAATTTGTCTATAAATTGTAGTTTTAAAGCTGACGAAAATACTTCATACGAAGTATTTATAGAAGAAAGTCTCTTGAATATTTCATGGACTAACAGATAGTATTCCCAGAGTTGTCATAAGCTTAGCACAATATTGTTTAACGTGATATTTAACGACAGTAAGACAATAAGTTAAATGTTTTGAGATGTTTGTGGTGGCGCAGGCACTAGAATTAGAAATGAAACGGACTTTACAAAGAAATATAAAAAGTTCGGACAGGGAAAATAGCATTCAAGGAGGACAGTCAACCACAAAACACAGAAACAAACACGCAAACAGACAAACAAGAAGGCAAAAGTAATAATAAATGCATACAACATCACAAACACAAAAGGGTTGACAATACGGCTACCGCCTGGGAACGGTCAGTGGCAAAGTAGGCCACTTGGGGTTTAAACCGGTTCTAGGGTGCACCAAACCTCACACTTAACCTACTGTCATCCCATTAAAACAGGACAGTGTAAATAAAGAAATCCCCGCCATGATCTAATCTCTAACCAACAAGGCAGCATCAATAGGCAATATAAGTAAAACACAAATATGCTCGTGTAAATATAATACACAAAAACAATAGCCTAGAAAGCCACAATGAAGGTACTCAATGACTTGGCAGAAGCCAGAGCAACAAGAGAATAAACCATTGAGGGCACGACAAGAAAGATCATAGACAAACATCAAACGCCACCGTCCCAATGGGCTTTAGGTAGGCGTCATCATATTGTCCACAGCCTGTCCGGTCATCGTACAATTAAAGATGAAAGCATAGTGGCGAACTGCAAAAGGGTCCACTACCAAGCATGCAGTACGTTGCAAAATGATAGGGTCATAACCTATTTTGATAAACTTTTTAACAAGTTTAACAAAGATAGTATGAAAGTGATCCTGACCAAAAATCTTACGAAGTTTGTAAATCACATCACCATAGAAGTCAGGTTGTGATAGTCCTTGTCACTGAAGATTCCTTAAATTACTTTTATATTTGGAAAGAAGATCAGGGTTACGATAATAAAAGTTTGCAAAGGTTTTACGAAGTTTATGGTAACGGTAACCCTGATGGAGTAGCTTTTAAGTTATACAAAGATTACGAATATTAAAGTCCTCAACTCGAGTACAAGCTCTTTAAAAACGAATAAGTTGAGACACATACACCACATAAGAAGTTGCTCGGGAAACATCCCCATCCAAGTGGGGATAATTAACAATGTCAAAATTAAAATCATCTCTCTTGTCATAGATTTTGCTAAATTATTTCACCATTTTCAATCGAGAGATCTAAATCAAGAAATGAAGCGTTATTATCAGATATATTAGCGTTATTAAGCTGAAGTTCTTTAGGATAAATATTATTAACCATAGTTGGAAGGAAAGGGTTGTCAATGTTCAATATTTCATCCAGATACCGAGAGGTGTCATTAAGGGCTATTGGTCAGCCATCTTTGAAAAACAATTCCAAAATGGATGGGGTATGATTAATTGAAATTTTCATCTAAATGCATATTATAGGCATGAACATTGTCAATGATATAATAGATGACAGTAATTCAACACTATTGATGTGAACATAATATCGGAAACAATATTTATTTGACATAAATAGTGCCCTTTATATTCGAAAAGTTTAGTGCAAATTTACTCTAACATGTTGTTGTTTTTTTATGTTAAATAAATTTGTCCATAAAATTGTCCATTTATCTAAAAATGGCACGCGAGATATCATTTCTAAATAAAGTAAGCCATGTTATCACATCATCCAAAATTCGAAGTACACCATTGTTAAAAATGAAGATTTTCTTTCTTTATACACCATGTGCCTTCAACACACGCACATGATACACATGAAAAGCATGCAGGTGAATTGTAAATTGAAACATGCTGTATGGTGAAACATTCGGATAAACAGGTAATTTGATCGTATTCATATGTTATTATTTAGTTTGTGCTGTTTTTATACGAATATAATAATAAATTACTCTTGTGTTGCCATGTCTCTATTCACAAGTCACTCAGTTGTGTTTAATACATCTAAAAATATAGTTGGCATTTATAATAGTTTGACAATTAAAACCCGTCAGTGCCACCATACTATAGCATTGAGATTATTTTGAAAGTACATGCCATTGAAAGAATAGCTTGTTTTTTTTACAATGATTGACTTTGAAATTTGGATGATGTGATAACATGCCGTATTTAATTTAGAAATGACGTCTCGTGTGCCATTTTTAGATAAATGGACAATTCTATGGAAAAATTTATTTAACATAAAAAACAAAACATCTTTGAGTAAAATTGCACTAAACTTTTCGAATATAAAGGGCACTATTTCTGCCAAATAAATATTGTTTCTGATATTATGTTCACATCAATAGTGTTGCATTAATGTCATCTATTATATCATTGAACATGTTCATGCCTATAATATTCATTTGGATGAACATTTCAATTAATCATACCTCATCCATTTTGGATTTCTTTTTCAAAGATGGCTGACCAATAGTCCTTAAAGGCTTCAATAACATCTGCCTGGGTATCTGGTGAAAGACTATACATGAAATCTTTTTCATAGCAAAATAAAAACGAATCTGCGACAAGTGGTGCACAGTTCGTACCCATAGAGATAACAACAACTTGTCTATAAACGGTGGTTCCATACCTGACGAAAATATTATCTAATAGGAAGATGAGTGCCTCACAGACCTCATAGCAAGTCCACATAGTATAATTGTCTAAACTGCCATTAGTAAAAAACGCTTTAATATTATTACATGCCAAAAATGTAGTATTTTCTCTAGCGAATGTTTTTTGAATAAGAGAAATTAGCTTGTCTTTAATAAAAAAATATATAAAAAGATCGGACAGGGAAAGTAGCATTCAAGGAGGACAGTCAACCCAAAGTGAGGATAAATAACAAAATAAATAAGGTTGTTTGTATAATTTAGGAATCCAGTACATAGCTGGAAAAAGGATATTAGAGTATGAGAGTGGACCTTTGGAATTTGTTTTTGCTTTTCGTTTACCCGAGTCTTGAAACTGGTGCACCGAGTGATATGCGTAGAAACAACATCATCCTTATTAGCGTGAACTGTAGCCTACGAAATAGTGCTCCCGAGTTCGGAGATAAAAAACTGACGTAATGTTAATAATTGCATTGTCAGTTGCCTTATCGGCAGGAACTAAAGACAATTTTTGAAATTCAGATTGTAAATTACGAAAAGAAAACATAGTTGTCGGAGGAATAAAAAAGGAGTTAGCATGTTAAAAAATCCTGAACATGGGATCCCTTGGAAGCAACACAAACAAGAGATAAAAGTAACAGACTTGGTTTTGTTGAGTCTGTTTAGAGAGGTAATGTAAAATGCAACATCTCTCATGTCTCCTAGCACAGGCTTCAGGGATATTCTATTTCAAAGCCACAAATATTGGGCTTCACGATCCAAAAGTACCAGTACAGATTTGTAGTCGGGGCGACTTTTTACGGCCGCCATACAGCACTAAACAAACACTAGTGTAAATGTCAATAAATACTTAAAATGGGATCCCTTGGAAGTAACAAACACAAACAAGAGATACAAGTAGCATGCTCGATTTTATTGAGTCATTTTATGAGAGGTAATTTAAAGTGCAACACCCCTCACGCCTCCTAGCACCGGCATATACGGGTATCTTTTATCTTAAGAACTAGCTTTTATCTAAGTAGAAGGTGGGTTCGGGTCCGCATGTTCTGTACGACACCATTGATGAAACATAGATTATGAATCAGCGACTGACATAGTTACACGCGATTTACGTTTGAAGTTAACCATTACGTCTAGACCATGCAACCTAGATTTACGCTCATTTGGTGTTTCTGTTGAAACCGATATGGAAGCGGCCATTTTGAGAGCTATGACATCACGGTTCTAAATGGCCATAATTATATGGAATATTTATAAATATGAAAATTTACTGATTAATAGGGAAACAATTAACACAACTGTATGACAAATATGTAATACTTAATGGAAATAATGCTTTAAATGACAGTAAAAAAGATAGTGCTTTTCTTTGTTTTAAATGATATTCATCAATATTCCATATATGGTAATATGGAACTATTACGTCATAGTTCTCAAAATGGCGGCTCCCATTTCCGTTTTAAGACAAAATTTAAATGGTCATATCTGTTTTGTTTATCATCCGATTTGGATAATTCATTCACCTTTTTCCAAGTTTTTCAGAAGCTTGCTGTATCACTACAATTAAACGCCTTGTACATGTAGGATGCTATTTTCATAATTTTCGTTTTATAGTCGTATTGTTTTATAGTCGTATTGTGTGTGATTGTGTGTGTAGTTCTAAGTTATTATAGCCCCCGCCCTGCCATTTATCTGAAAGGACATCCTAAAGTCTGGACTAGTTGTGGTGCATTGATTGTATGAAGGGATCTCTGTTTTAAATCTCATCAAAAAACTGATTAGGTGGAAAATGCTTTCAAATATGTTGATAATTACACCAAATCGGCCCTTGATGAAACTGCTATCCATGAGTTACTTATCCGGTATGCTGTCCATTACACCTTGGTAGCCACAGTTAACAGTCCGATTGAAATAGATTGATGTTTGTTTTGTGTTTACTGTGTTCTGTGAAAGCTACATTTGCTGTTCGACTTTTATACTTATTTTATAAGTGCTAAACATTTTAGTGAAGTTTCATTTGTATAAATCCGTTTTATAACACTGCTTCCATAATTCAAAGCTACACACAACATGTTCTCCGACCCTATATTGACTAGGAGTATGATCACGTCAGACATTTTCTAAAAACACTATATCTAAATAAGGGTATTGATTTGAAGTTCTCTTTTTACAAATCCGTGTAAAGGCTACATTTAAACAGAATGTGAACCATGAATCCACCTTCTGAAACCCTGAAAGGGAAGTGGTTGCATGAACTTTCTTCCCTCTGGGTTTCTGGTCGTACCCTAGAATGGTGTTCTCTTGAACTGCAACTGCTGTGGTTGTTCAGTACAATTCTGGAAACATCCAGAGGTGTTTCTAATTATGTTTTTATATATCTTTACAACATATACGTGTATGACAGATATATTCCAGTAATCTTATATTTGATTACAACATAAGTTTATATTTGGTTAATATATATATGCCCATATAGGTATTGCTATATACCCATATATATACCCATATAGGTAAAATAAATTCGTTTTCCTGAAGAAGGTCAGGGGACCGAAAATTCGAGAAGCAGAGTTGTTGTCGATAAAATATACGTGTATTGTTTCCTAATTTCTCTGGATTTGGACTTTATTGTTTGAGATTTCATTTTGTTGGAATGTACTTTTATTTACACTGTATTGTCAATTAGAGCGCTGAGGACAAGATAATAGCGTGGCCGTATTGCCTACTGGACGTTCCAAATCGATAACCCTAATTGCATTACTCTTTCTGTTGTTTATTATCTTTTTCATTGTATAGTTAATTTGCTCTTTCTTTGTGTTACAGTGCGGATCTAGGTCCCATTGTCTATGGGTGCTGTGATTTTTATAGGATCATTTTTCTCATTTTATTAAGAGTTGTCATTACCCACACCTTGGTCTGATCAAACATAGTTAACAGCTGCATAGATTACGTCTGACGAGAGAAGTCCAGTTGATATCTTTTGACCAAGTGTCTAAATCATTAAGCATCATTAATATTGCGAATATGTTCGTTTTCTCTACCGTTTAATACTTTTAACCAGATTTAATAATAATATATGAGCCGCAACACACGAAAACGTCCCTTCGGACGTTTAAATGACAACGTCATAAAGTAACAATTTATGACGTCGGCCGGTAATCAATTAATTACTAATCATTTCTCGTCACTTCCGTGTTTTATCTAATAATTATATCATAGGGAATATGTTTTCTTAATATAAATAGTTGATGCTATAGAAAATGATAATTGTGTATGTTTTTTGTTGTTATTTAATCAACGACAATGTCCAAGACGCCGACATCAACGTCGAAATTAATGGCTAATATAATCTTTGGTTTTCAAATGGAGATAAAATTATTTTTAATTAAGATATTAACATAAATTAAAGAGATTTTTAAAGAGAAAATCAACGTGTTTCATAAACATGAAAAAACTTAAAATGTCAAAATTTTGTCTGAAGGGTCGTTTTCGCGTGTTTCGGCTCATATATTTGTTTTATCTGATTCCAAAAAATAAAGATGAAGGTTTTCCATAAATTAAACAATTGTGCGTTGTTACTTAACCCTCTAGTAATGGTCTGCAAAATTGCAGATGCTTTTTTCAATTTGATTTGCTTGACTTAAGCCCCATACTTTACTAGCGTAATTAATGTAGGTGCAACCAGTTCATCAAAACAATTTAAGAACACGTTTAGTGAGAAAATATTTTTGACTAAAAACAATACTTCTGAGCCTTCCCTGCAACAGTATCGTCATCTTCCTTGGAAGATCCCCCGTTTGTAAATTCACTTAAGCATTCAGTATAAACCAGGTGGACTTGAACATCCTTAAATAGCATATCATTTCACTTACTTGTTTCACAATATTTTCCTGTAAATCCAGGCACACATTCGCACATGTAGACAGCTAGATCACGTTGATCCAAAGTACACACGCCCGAGTTCCTGCATGGAGATGACAGACACGGATCTGAAAGAATATCAAGTGTGATCGTACGTTTAACTCTATCCTCTTGAGCTTTCAACCCTTTATGTTTGTGGTGTCGCTTGTTTGGCTTCTATATATCATTGTAATTGTCGATTTTTCTGAATGCGTGCTTTTGGTGGATTGCGTTCTGTATTACGCTTTTGAAGGGCTTCATTTGTGCAAAATTAATTTTCCATTTTAATGAGATACTTCTTGAGAAACATAAATGGTAGTAGCAAACCAGATTTTGAGGTTCAAGTTAGACTTTGTTTCGAGCTAATATATACAATATGACACCCTCGGTGGGGCTTTAAACACAGGGACTATATTTGTATACATGTGTGTTTATGACTTAATAAATTGCTTTATAAACCAAATACTTTAATTGGCCTAAATAATTCTGAGAAACTTTTTTTTCTCAGTTTATGTATCTACATGAAAGCATGAAATACGAACACGTGTTATTGACAAGGGGGTATCAGTTTTTATTTGTACTGAGGAGAACGATTTAAAATCTTTACCTTTATCATCTATGTATACAAATAGGTTTTATTCGGTGCAGTTGCTTTTGAGATGGTCTTAAAGTAAAATATACCTGACGTACCTTACTAACGGACAAAAGGCGATCACAATAGCTCACTGTAGCTTTGCTCAGCAGAACTAAATATTTGTTCATTCGAGTAGTTTATGTTGTATCTGCATACCGTATAACAAATAAGACAGCTTGGGTTCATATCAATTATGAATAAAATGTCATGCGTCATGCGCAATAACTTTAATTCTCACGTTATTTGATTTCTCCTACTGAATCGGCAGCATACTTTAGCATATGAGTATAAATATACTTACTAAACGGTTCCCTTGCGTACAAACATATCTGTAAGCATGGACAACGATGACATCAGTCAATGCTAACCACTCCTACCATTTAAATAATGTGATAAAGAATTCCATATAGCCTACACGTGTTGCTAAGAAAAACTACTCACCTGTAGGCTTGACATCCGAGTTGATGCACGTCTCCTCGCTGGATATCCTACAACAAAAAACGGTTATTATTTATGCCACTCAAAATTTGCTAAGGATCACTTTTTTGCTGTCTAAATTTCTTGCTGAAATAAATAGAATTATTTCTGTTTTACATGAAAGTATTTAGGGCAGTGTATGGTCATGTGATCTCATGACATGATTCAAATTGTGGAATTGTTGAAGTATCAATGAAATTAATATCCATATTTTGAATTAATTTCTAATAAAATTATATGGAAGAATAAAAGTGATCCTTAGCAAATATTTTGTAGTATATGTACTACATTTCCATTTAACCATTATCCAATACACCATTTGGCTGCTATAAAACACCTGACTACAAATCAGTAATGTTATTACTTAATGGTTCTTTAGGATCATCGATCCCAATCTCTAAAGTACAATACCGCGTAACCCTGCCCTAGGAGGCGGGAGAAGGGGTTCGGGGCGGCGGGGTGGGGGTTGTTGGGGTAGTGGGAGGGGGTGGAAATGGTTGCACCACATGTCTTTCTTCTTATTAACATTGTGTAATTATCGCTTGCTTAAAGCTTGTTTTTATTGACTGTGTTCTGTGAAAGGTACATTTCCTATTATACCTGTATATCTACTTTTATATTACCTCCAATGAACTTAAAGAAACCGAGTCCACTATGTTTCTCTCTTGATTGTTTTCATTGCTTGGCATCTATTTTTTAGTATTTGTGGTATTACTTTCTGGTCCTTTGGATCATCCAGCCCACTTCTTGTGGCTTTAATGTAAAATACCGTTTAAAAAGTTTATCAAAAGAGGTTATGACCCTATCATTTTGCAACGTACTGCGTGCTTGGTGGTGGACCCTTTTACAGTTCGCCACTATGCTTTCCTCTTAAATTGTACGATGACCAGACAGGCTGTGGACCCTATGATGACGCCTACCTAAAGCCCATTGGGACGGTGGCGTTTGATGTTTGTCCATGATCTTTCTTGTCGTGCCCTAATGGTTTATTCTCTTACTGCTCTGGCTTCTGCAAAGTCATTGAGTACCTTCATTGTGGTTTTCTAGGCTATTGTTATTTTTGTATTATATTTACACGAGCATATTTGTGTTTTACTTATATTGCCTATTGATGCTGCCTTGTTGGTTAGAGATTAGATCATGGCGTTGATTTCTTTATTTACACTGTCCTGTTTTAATGGGATGACAGTAGGGTAAGTGTGAGGTTTGGTGCACCCTAGAACCGGTTTAAACCCCCAGTGGCCTACTTTGCCACTGACCGTTCCAAGGCGGTAGCCCTATTGTCAACCCTTTTTGTGTTTGTGATGTCGTTTGCATTTATTATTGCTTTAGCCTTCTTGTTTGTCTGTTTGCGTGTTTGTTTCTGTGTTTTGTGGTTTACTGTCCTCCTTGAATGCTACTTTCCCTGTCCGATCTTTTTATATTTCTTTTGCTTGAGGCATGGTAAGAGTTGCATCGTATATTATTTCTTATGAAAATACTCAATAAAACCGAGTCTGCTATTTTTCTCTCTTGTTTGTGTTCATTACTTCCAAGGAATCCCCTTTTCATACGATATTTACATTCACACTAGCGCATGTTTAGTGCTGTGTGGCGGCTGAAAAATGTCGCTCGCCTATACATTCGTAGAGTTACTACTTACTGGACCTTTAGGATTATCCAGCCCGATCTCAGTAAAAGTAGATATAAAAGAGAAACAGCAAATGCAGCTTCAAGGTCAACTAACAGTCAACCAAAAATGCGCATCAAACAAACAACAATTACCATTATAAGTAAGAGACAAGGACCTAGTAAGAACAATTGGATGTTATTCAGTTTACGGAAGAGTAGAGTCGGCAACGGTTAACCTGTGACTTAAATACTAAAAGTAGAAACAAACGTGAAATAGGAAATGTAGCATTTACATAATTCAGCCATCCAAACATTCGAAACAGACAACAATTACAAGGATAAGTACAAGCAATGGAACAGTCAGTGGTAAAAAGCCTCTTGCGGTTTAAAACAGGTTCTACGATATGATTATGTATTAATGACTATACAAAACCAAAAGCCTAGAAAGTCACAATACTAAGCACTCACTGACGCCAGAGCAAAAGGATAGAACAACCCATTATAGGCAGGTCAAGACAAGACAAACGTTAAACGTTACCGTCATTTTAATTAGGTAGATTACCATCATAGAGTCCACTCTTTGTCCGGCCATCGCACAATCAAAGAGGAAAGCTTAGTGTCGAACTGTAAATAGTTCATCCACTAAACATGCACTGTGTTGTATAATAATACAGTCATAACTGCTTTTGGTAAACTGCATAACTTCTTTTAATTAAACCAAGTCTGCTACTTTGTATCCCTTGTTTGTGTTCATTACTTCCTTTTGAGTATTTATTCTTATGATCAATTACAGTCATACAGAAAAAAAAAATATAGAATATTTTTAAACCAATACTTATAGTGAATTTTCATAAAACATGCATATTTAGGCTACCCGTTAACGTCTGTAGCGGTCAAACACAATTGGTAAACGCCATCCTGGGAGTGCATTATCGATAATTCTGTCATGTAGTCAGCATTTGACTCATGGGTAGCTGGTACTATGGCTCCAACAGCGGCGTTATCAAAAACGTTCCGTGTTATTGTTATTGCACGCAGTGCCCTATAAAATGTAAACATTTTTTCCATTTAGCAAAGTAAACCCGTGTGTAATATTTTTATTATATAGATTTTTTTTTTTTCAATAATTTATTTATTATATGCGTTATAATATCGTTTGTTAGGGAGTAAAGTACTCCGAATTTATTCCACTTTTTATTATACACAATAAATCTGTGCTACGTTTAAATACATAGTGACAGATCACGTTATTTAAGAAAACAACTTCATCCTAATAAAAGTATTACTTACGTTATTGACTTGACGTAAACTGGAAAGACACACGTTGCGTTAATATTGCATGACACCGTTTGGTGTAAAGATGGTATTCTCACGAAGTACGGTTTATTCTAAATAGGAAATGAAACAGTATGTTCATGACAATCATCATGATCATATGAAAACTGAATAAAAATCAAGTATTCATGAATTTGCTCTATGACATAATATAACCCTCTACACATACTTCAGTATTTCTAATCTCACATGCTATTATCTTGGAATGCGTCTTTAGTGATAGCAATAACTGTATGCCTGGATTCCTGGATTCCTGGATGCCTGGATTCTTGTTGCAATAGTATACTTGGTATAACAAAAAAATAACAGGTTTGGACTGATTCATATTCGCAGTACTGTATCACATTTTGTTTTAAATGTAGTAATAGATTTAAAATTATTATTTAAACTTATTATTTAAACTTATTATTTATTAGGCGTATATAACAGATAGAACCGTATCTATCGAGCTAATATCATACGGCAAACGAATAGATCTTATGACAAAACTAACTAATATAATACGGGAAAAGTATAGATCTTATGACAAAGCTAACTAATATAATACGGCAAAAGTATAGATCTTATGACAAAACTAACTAATATAATACGGCAAAAGTATAGATCTTATGACAAAACTAACGCTCATATGTTGCATTTCTTGCATAAGTCGAACTCGACTTGTTTTAAAGATGTAGACGTTTTACCAGTATGAACCGTATCTATCGAGCTAATATAATATGGCAAAAGTATAGATCTTAGGACAAAACTAACGCTCAATGTTGCAAGAAGAAATATAAAAAGATCGGACAGGGAAAGTAGCATTCAAGGAGGACAGTCAATCACAAAACACAGAAACAAACACGCAAACAGACAAACAAGGAGGCAAAAGTAATAATAAAAGCAAACGACATCACAAACATAAAAGGGTTGACAATAGGGCAAGTCGAACTCGACATGTTTAAAGATGTAGACGTTTTACCAGTATGAACAATCTAGAGTAGAAATGCTTACCGTTGATACAGATGACGTTTCATGGAAAGTTTCGTCTGAAAAAAGGAAATAAAAAAAGCATCAATCAATGTTTAATCAAAGAGTTGTCTTAAAAATAAAACACTATTATTTTGCATCATGAACTATAAGACAAGTGAACTCCAAACAAATGCTCCAGTGTCCTGACACGCATGGATAGTGGTTTATGTAGGTAAGGTAACTAACCCTTTTATGGCATATGCAAAATGTTGCGAGTTATACGTGTTTACGCTGCAAATGACGGGTGAAGTGTTGATTGATTATTTAACCTTAACAATAACATATTAACTGAAGTTATATTAAAATAAAATGAACTCATTTCAATATATTAATAATGCATTTAAAAATGGAATACCATAAATATATAAACAGATCATTAAACTTATTTTTGTCTGCCACTGACAGTTCCAAGGCAGTAGCCCTATTGACAACCCTTTTATGTTTGTGATGTCATATCTTGCCTTTATTCATCTTTGTAATTAGTGTTTGTTTCTGTGCGTGGTTTTGGTTGACTCTAGTCCTTGAATGTTACATTTCCTGTTTGACTTTTATATCGACTTTTAAAAGTTTCTGAACCTCATTATTTAAATAAGTATCAAACTAAAATGTGTTCAACATAAACACGTCGGAACAATATGATATTTATAAACACACACAAAGTTAATGTGCGTTCCATTTAGAAAAGGTGTGTACTTTTATTTACCTTTTACTTCAATAAAAAAACATCTGTCACTAGAAGAATCAATTCTGAAAAATAAAATGTTAAGCTGTAAATCAACTAGATCCCTAATAAAACAGATATGTCATGGTATGCATTAAAACTAAAGTCACGTGTGTTCTCCTTTCTTTGTAAACTAGATATTCAACCACTCTGTACTATATCTACATCTGTGGAATTCCAACACCAGGTAACATTGTTTATCGGAACCGAGTCTCTGCCGAGGTTCCAATGAAAACAGTTATACATGTACCGATCTCCATAGGATACCCATGATCGATGCTTTTTCTTGCATATCATTTACATTCTGAGCATTGATGTCGCCAACTACTAACATTTTGCATGTTTATTTGCACAATGACGTCATGCAACTGTCATTGTTGACATCAGCGCGCGACTTTTTATCTTCTCCTCATAATGGGAGAAAATTAATCCATCATGAGTTTATCCATGTGAGATTATAAGAATCTTTCCTGGGTATCCGGTGAAGATAGTGAATTCACTTATACCGAGGGTTGGAATTCCTTATCTGAACAGAATACCCATGATAGATTCTTTTTCTTGCATATCAGAGACATGTTGCGCGTTGACGCCCCCAGCTTCTAACGTTTTGCATGTTTTCCGGCATACCGGATGTTGGCGCGCGCGAATTTTATCTCGACCCTAGGATGAGATGGAAATATCTAGCCCCTGTAAAATGACGGATATCCTTGTCCGGTATGCAAGAAACGTAAATCTCACCCTCGGGTGGGATTTCCCTATCTCACATGGATACTCATGATTGATTCTTATATTCCTCCATGTGTAAGATTAGGCTTTCTATCACCAGTGTAAAACGCGGATAACCTTATTCGGTTGGATTTACTCTCTGTTTATTTTCACTGTAATGGAATCGTCAATATTCATTCATATCCGGCGTGTTGTAAAATAGCACGCGATGTGAAATGTAATTGGAACTGCTCTCTTGCATACTCAGGAATGTTGCAATGCGCAGTTACATATATTACGTCACGCAATATTTGTCACGTAAAAAAACAAATCGTGGTACTTTAGTTTCATTGTGGACATTCGTTTTTCCTAATTATTCATTATTTTAGTGAACATGCGTAAAATATTTTAGAAACCGTTTGTTAGATTTGTATTGGGATATATACAGTCGTTCATCCACGAATAAATATTGCGCTCCTAATTTCGCGAAATATTAATACGGGAAGAACTCGTGCATACAAATGATATAAGTTAAACCTATAAACTGTTGGTTATATGCACCAGTGACGTGACTTGTTGCATCGATATATTTTTCTTATCTTACCCTGTATTATCAATCACGCTTATCTTACCCGGTATTATCAACCACGCTTATCTTACCCTGTATTGTCAACGACGCTTATCTTACCCGGTATTATCAACCACGCTTATCTTACCCTGTATTGTCAACCACGCGTACACACACAAGATGATGTCCAATATCCGAGGTTGCTGGCGTCCAAGACAAATGCGTATATCTGACCAAAGGCCTTGCTGCGTCATCCTGGATGCCTGAGTCCTTAATGTTCTCAGAACCGATACAAGACACTATGAATTCTGAAATTGTACTGTAAAGAAATGTTATTTAAATAACTAATAACTCACATATGTTTAGTATTTTGATTTGCAGTTAAACTGTGATACATGTTTTTAAGGCCACTGCTAACAATACAGTCAAAACAAATCTGCAATACAGTATGTAGGAGGTGTAGGATCCACAGCACCCAAACGTAATGGCACCGTGGGCCAGCACTGTATCACAAACTAAGAGAAATTTAAATATAGTATGAAAAGTACAATACACAACATAAAAGGTGGTGAAGTATGGGTTACCGACTTGGAACAATAACATAAAGGTTGTGATATTCCTAGTCGCAGACAAATGCTTTTTAGGCTGATGTTGTACTTTTCCAAAAGGTTTTCTCTGCGGTGAGAAATATCTATGTAGTGTGAGATAACGAAAACCTTGCTGAAGACGTGTACTTGAAATAACTTGATCTCAATCATTGACGTCCTTAACGTCGTTACTTCCTTGTGGAAGAAGTTCACCCAATAGGTCCTAGGGGATCTGATCCTGGACCCAGACGTTTATTGCCATCTAGTTATCTTAATCACCCGCTTTATCAACTATGAAAACACTCCTTCTAATGATGACAGAGGAGTTTAAGTTACGAGCAAAACTGACAGAATGACGGGACCATCAACAGGTTATTCGCTTTTCTTCGAGAAGTGTGGACATAACGATTGATTTGCCGTTTGCAGTTTATAGATAACGAAACATGGCTCGAAAGTACTTTTACATTTGTATGCAGCTGTTGTGGTGACTCTGCAAAGCCATTCCCGGAGAATGCGAAATCATATCAAAAGCTTACACCATTTCTGAAACAAATATAAAGGAGAACATGACGCCAATGAACGTCACTGTCTATAGTTAACCGAGCATTCACTAATTTTAAAATGTTTTAGAGATGGTACAGAGTTAATAGATCATCATTAAGTGACACTACACATCTTCTTCGATTCTGTAGATTTCATGAGTTCATATGTTTTGTTTTGGAAATGGTCTTGTTTTTTGTGTACATGCATTGCAATGAAAATGACATTTAACACAACTGTAACAATTTCGATGTCAGATCACTTTAATAGTGTTTGAAATGTTGATATAATTGTGCACTATATTTCAGTTTGCAGATACAGTTGAAGCATGTAAGTGTGTGTGTGAATGTTACGCTGCTCCATGAACCACTCCCTACACGTGTAACAATAAACTTTACAAGTGCATACGTTGTACAATTGGAAGGTATGTATGTAATTAGGGTACGCACTTTTCTAAAAAAAAAAACACGCTATTTTTCATACGTTTGCCTTCTTTACATGTAAAGTAATTAAAATAAATATAAAAGTCGAACAGGAAATGCAGCTATCGCAGAAAGAGTAAACCCCAATACACGCAAAACGACGAACATGAATGGCAATGTTAATAAGGAATAAAGGCATATGACGTCACAAAAAAAAAAGGGTTGGCAATAGGCCTACCGCCTTGGAACGCTCAGAAAAAAAGCGCTGGGGGTTTAAACCAGGTTCTAAGTTGCACCAAACCTCAAACTTATCTTTATGTTCCAAGCTCAAATTGACATATGTTTTTCTGAACAAAATATAACCATACGGACACTAGCTACTTGATGTTCAGATGTTGGCCGGGAGGTGTCTGTTCGTCTGTCCTTCAATCCATCAGTCGTATTTTCTCTTAACCCGAACTCCTTCTTCGTCAGTTGAAGGAGAGTGTTCATACTTACCACAGCGGTAGCCTATGATGGTTGGATGACAACGAAAGTTTATGACTCATGGACGACACCTGTGTCTAAGAGCTATCAAATGGTCAAATTCACAAAAGTGAACATTTTAAGCCAAATATTTCAATCTTGTTTGATAATTCATTTCTGGCAATAACGATATTCAAATTTCAAATGCAAAATGAAAAGACATTGGTGATTTGATGTACGGAGCCATTTCCCGTGAGGGCAAGGGTCAAGCTTAAAGCTAACATTTCTATTTGAAAATGCGCATTATAGCCACATTTAATATGTTTAATGACATGTTCTTGCATTCTTGTTGTTTCCTGATAACCTTACTCTTATCGCCAGTAGAAGGAGGGTATTCTTATGTGACACAGTCGTTTTGATGTATACATTACAGTTTTGATGTATACATTGCAGTTTTGATGTATACATGACAGTGGAGTGCAGATTTTTGCGATGGCCAACCATCGATTTCACTCTAGCTTCAAGTTGTAATTGCTTTCAGTGTTACGCTGATCCGCATGACGCATCATGGATTGGTACGGCAATGATTTATCGAAATGATTCGCGTATTAAACATACATTTTTTGTACGATTATTTGCTGAAACAGACAGATACTTATTTTAAAAATGTCCAAACTAATACATTACAGAATATATAAAGAAAGTTTACGAACTTTTCTGACCTCGTACATGTATTATAAACAAGGAAGAACACATCAAATCAAAAGAGTAGATATCCGATTTATAAAAAGGAAAGTTTCAACACACGCTGATAGGTGCATCTTAGCACATCGGTCTGAGGAAACAATTCAAGCACACAAGCACGCACGCACGCAATCACGCACGCACGCACGCACACACACATTAAATGTTATTTAAAATGAAATAAAAAGGTACGTACTTGAGCTGGATTGCCTTTGCATAGACGTCAGTGTGCCATGTTGTACCAATGTAAAGAATAAACTCGTTATGATCGGTGTCTACTGTCGGATCGACAAACTCGGGCTCATTTAGAGTGTCCAGTACTTGCACTAGAAACTGTAAGTTGAAATCAGTAGATCGTCAGGTTTTATGAAGAGAAAACTAACATAGAGGATCCTACATGAGTGCTTGTTTAATATTGAATTTATTAATTGAATATGTAACATTATCCAACATGTTTAATAAATTCAATATTAAACAGACACGAATCTGAGATTCTATATTTATAACATACCTCTAAAAAGGCCTCATAAGACACATTAATTATTAAAGCTGCCTATATATATATATATATATATACCGTATATGTATGTCGATTTCCGTGTTCTGGTAGTTAACGTAACGGAAATCGACGATGCAATTATGATGCACACCGAGCTGAATGGAAAAGACCGAACGATGATTCGGCCTTCATTTGATATTTAAAATATTAGTGTAATATGATCAATATATAATGGCTTTATTACACCCCCAGACCGCAAGTTATATGACAAAATACTGAATATGATAGGCATTAACGTCTAAACTGATTTAATCATATGCAATTGATAACTTCAAGTTTCAAGTTTCAAACACAACACAAACACATTCTCATTTCTTAATTTAAATAGAAAGCTGATTTTTTGTTTTGGTAAATGATACTTTCATACAAATATTGTTCAACATTTTTGACAATCGGAATTAATCATCCATATTTACAATTAAACAGGTATATTTAATAAAACAGAGACACTTGTTTAGATGCACGCATAGTAATAATTAAATGATAAATATAATAAAGAAACGCATATGTGTTTTATTATATCTTGAATTTTGAATATCCGGAAATGTATGCAATAAAAGTATAAATTTGGCAATCGTCGAACACGGTAGTGAAATGTGCTTGCTACCGTTCACGCCCCGGGTTGAGCAGATCAATGCCAATAGTACATAAATTTGAGCCATCCCGAAGATGGTAAAAGGGATCTACAATAACTATAAATAATTATAAGTTACATTGCTTACCAATAAACACAGAACAATGGACATATTTGATATCGATTGTGTTATGCTAAATGGATTAAACAACGAAATGGATGTGTTTTACCCTATTATATTGATTTATACTGGTCAGTGTCAGTTAATATTGTGAGATTACATTATGTTGAATTTTAATTGTCCATGATGGCTCAAAAGATATAGTTTATCTAGTGATTTTTTCCTGGGAGCTTTTTTCCTTATTGTTTTGATCTTAATCGTGTAAGCTCTGTGGTCATCATGTATATCAAGATATATTATAACATGTCAACAAATGAGCAAATATGTTACATAAGAACCTAAAAGTATTGATCTTTAATTTATAAATGACGTAGTCACCTGAACACTTATAGCGCTGAGAGCAAATCCTAAAGGAGGATACTTTTCCTTTCCAAATGTTATAAGTTCCCTGTTATAGTCTCTAACCATAATTGTTATGGCTATCCAGTCTCCATCGTGGTACCCAAGAGAAGAATCTGAGTTAATGTTTACTTCACAGTACTAAAACAAATGTTATACAATTAGTTTTGAACAAATACGCACTTCTTCGCAATAAAAATGCAAGTACATGAACGCCTTAAAGACATTCCACTGCATGAGTAAAGAAGTGTTTGAAAAAAAATTCACAGATGAATATGTTTTATGTTCCCTTAAATAACTATCTGTTGACTATTGAATGCCATATTAATCATCTTGGTATTTGACGATAAAGACAACGAATTGTCGTAATGAATATAGGATACCGACAAACAACTACAAACCCAATGATCGTGTGCTCGAATTTTCTTACGAAATAAATACCTTTATGTATGTATGTTTTAGGCAACAATGGCCGTCGTGGATTATGGGTCGCAAGACAAAACCTAAATAACCTTAGACGACATTATCAAGGAACATTACAACAACGTTTAAATGATATCTGCAAAGAGTTTTCTGAGAAAACTACTGTTTTGTACTTTTCTTTAAATAGAACATGTAGAACAGTAATTATATTATATGTTTAAGATGCTTTTCCAAACAAATTTTAATATATTAAAATAACACTATAACATAAGTGCCAGCTACCATTACAAACGGTACCTATAAAAAGCGTGTATGTGCTATACAAAAAGTTCTCTGAATCGAATACAGTCGTATCTATAAACAAGGAATGTTTGAACAGATAATGTAAGAAAATGTTAAAGGTGTTGATGCCCTATTTTCAAACAAGATGTATTTAAAAGGGCTCTGAAAAACTTGAAAAAAACTGGAAGAATTATCAAAATTCCATGAAAAATAAAGGAGTTATGACATTTTTAAAATTTGCAAAAGAACAAAAATAGAGGCGGCCATCTTGAAACGATGACGTCTTTGCGCCTTTTTACCATATATGGCATATTGACAAAATATATTTTAAAGCAAAGAAAATCAATTCAAATTGATTTTTAAACACAAATAAACATATGTAAAATGTGAAAATAGTGCATCAACCCCTTTAAGTCAATATTATTATTTCTTAAGACTGGTGTCTATTACTAAATATTGTTTAATATGTGTTTAATGACATATGCTACATTTATTATATTTTGTTTTATAATCAAGCGAATGTTTACTGATGCTCATGCAACAGAGTGAGGAGTGTATGGTGAATACAATGTGACGTAAGTGTTCACTTCACTTACCTTAGCTACCTTTGTCACGTGTTCACTTACCTTAGCTACCTTTGTCACGTGTTCACTTCACTTACCTTAGCTACCTTTGTCACGTTCAAATCGTGTCCATCTGTACCTACGGTAACACCCTTCAATGGAATTCTAAGTAGGTCTGTGCCAGCCTCTATGTGTTTCGATTTGTCACATTTGATGAAATCACCATCGGGATCGATAGCGGGTATTTTGATCGTGTTTGTTTCCCCATTGTTTAGTTTAACCCTAGTAGTAATTGATGAAAATCATGATTTACAATAAAATGGTTGACATACATTTATATGATAATACTTTGTACAGAATTCTGTATCAGAAACGTTTTCATGATATATGCATGTAATATAATAAGCCGGTTTATTAGACAAAACCATGTTTCCTTACCATGTTAATGGAAGTAGGTATATAATATAGATTTAAATATCAAACAGGAAAAGCAGCTTTCAAAGCTAAACAGAGGTTCCTACATGAGTGACTGTCAATTATTGATTTTAACAAAATAATTTGATACAATGATACGATCACAGGCAGACGGAGCATACCCCCACCCTACTACCCCCTCCCCCTCTCTCTACTACCCACTTCCCACCTGTTTCTCTATTAACCCCCTTAAATATCTTTTCAATGACATGCTGTAAACTGTTCTACTTGGTTGTCAATGTAAAAAAATAAATAAAAAAATACATACTCTCTGTACCATATAAAGGTTATATACCGTTACGATTCGCCATGTTGAATTAAATTACTGGTTTCCTTGTTACCTTTATACTTACGATATGAAGCTGGGTACAAGACGACCGGAAAAGCGACTGGACCAATCCGGGTGACTTATTTTCAACATGGCGAATCGTAACGGTAAACAAATGACCGTTTCTGAAAGAACTCGATTGCAGCGTCTGTGATTACTCCTGGAAGTTCTTTGTACCGGTGAGTGTTGTTAAACGGTTTTCTTTCAACGATCACGTTGCATTTTTATGCGAGAGTCGTCGCAGATAGATATTTCCCTATACCGTACCATGTACATATAAAATGCATTAGTTAGGTCATATCGTAGTCGACCTGCTTTCAAACAACTTTGACGTTTCGCTGATGCGATATAAAGGACACACTGCAGAAATCAGTGTTGTGGCTATTTGTTATAATATGTACCTGATTGATTCGAATCGGATTGACGATGCTATGACCAAAAATACAAGCACAGCAAGGCTGTTAGCGAGGTCTATAGTTGTTTTCATTAAAGAGTCATTGACAACCAAGTAGAACAGTTTACAGCATTTCATTGAAAACATATTTAAGTGGGGTAGTGGAGAAACAGGTGGGAAGGGGGTGGGGTAGTAGAGAGGGGGAGGGGGTAGTAGGGTAAGGGGATGTATGCACCGTCAGACAGTGGATACGATACGAGGCAACACAAAGACATTTGGTCATTTTAAAAAAGCATCAATTTTAAAAATGACAAAAATTTACATACGCTGACTTGTGTTTTTATTATTATTATGAACTGGTCCCAATTAGGTATAAGCAATTTGCACATAACACAAGTTAATACTACTGTACTACTGGTATTACTTTCCGCTGGAACTTTAGTTAATTTTGAGGCATGGTGGTAGGAGGGAAGATTCAAAAGGACATGTGTAGATGACAATTGTGTTTACATATTGCTGTATTCTGTTATGTTTAAAACATGTCCCCTATGTAATCTGATAATTTCTAACTGATAATTTGAAAACGACTTTTGACTTTAATCTCCTACCGGTAATGCGGCTTGAAGAGGGTTCTTGGACTATTGTTAGGTAAGAGTGTATCGGATCTGATGTTTGGTAGAATCTTGGCCTGGATGTGCCAATGAAGTCCAATACCTTGAATCGACAGATTGTGCCATGCAGTACCATCATACCTAGGTTGCATAAATAAAATCATTATAAAACATTGAAACTTAATATATTTTGCAAGTTTAACGACAAAATAATATACAAAAGCAGTGCGTTTTGAACAAACTACAATAAATTGATTTTTACATGATTTGAACAAAAGCTCGACTGTATTTCACTACTTTTGAATAAACAAATCGGATTGAATTGAAATGTGTTAAATGTGAATTCTATCGGCTTTTTCTTGAAGCGAAGAGTAAGTTGTTTATCTCGTAGACATATACATACACATATTAGACCCAAACTTGTCAGAATGGAATACGTTGAGAGAAAAGTATAAAACCCAGGGTTCGTCCACGATAGCTTAAGTAAAACAGCATTGATGAACAGCCAATGCTCAGTTATCATAACATAATAAAGATGCAGAACTATGAACTGTTAATGTTTTTTTCATCAATAAATACTGGTATTCAAACATGCCTACCAAATGTATTGCAAGCTGTGGTGGCAGGGATACATGCGACCGATTGAAAGCTGCGGTGGCATGGATACAGGTGACCGATTGAAAGCTGCGGTGGCATGGATACAGGCGACCGATTGGAGCTGCGGTGGCATGGATACAGGCAACCGATTGAAAGCTGCGGTGGCATGGATACAGGTGACCGATTGAAAGCTGCGGTGGCATGGATACAGGCGACCGATTGGAGCTGCGGTGGCATGGATACAGGCGACCGATTGGAGCTGCGGTGGCATGGATACAGGCGACCGATTGAAAGCTGCGGTGGCCGAGTGGTTGGCATGGAAAAGCTATACCCTATGCACGTTAACGATCTCGCTGAACTTCTGTGTTAATCAGCAATTCAAATAAACCGTAAACCCTTCCTCGATAACGAGGCTGCCGTGATAATTAGAATTGAATGTATGCAGTATCAGTAGAAAGAAAGACAATCACCCTATACAAATCAAAATGGAATAACTCGGTGAAAATCCGTTCTTTTGTTGTATAAATTTTGTTGTTAAATGTGTTGTTTTTGAGAATTTCACATTTGTAATCTTTGGTTTGTTTGTATTGCTATTTTTTTGTGATAATTAGGTCGACGTAAAACAACGTTGCATGAACAAAAATTAAGAGTTTTCGTCAAAGCAGGTATGTGTTATTGTATAAAAAATAAGTATAAAAGCCGAACAGAAAATGCAGCTTTCACAGAACACAGTAACTCTACATACAATGCTACATGTTATAGTTGATATGAAAGCAATCTTGAGCAGTTGACGACGACATAGCTTTATAGAAATTACACACAAACATATGACTTTATAACAACTGAATCAGATATTTAAGAATATGTGTAATGAAAGTATATGAAAGTATATATATAGCAACTGAGACAATCGTGGGTGGCGAATGTTATCGAAAATCAAAATTTCGTCCGTCGGCGTCCGTCGGCGTCCGTCGGAAATGGCAATACACAAGTAGATATAAAAAACGAACAGGAAATGTAGCATTCACTGGGTGGTTCAATTTCAGTTATACCCGGATAATATTTAATTCTCTATACAACTATATGTTATATTTCAATTTAATTACCACGTATTTGATATATTGATAGGGATAAGAAAATGGACACAGCACTTAATTAAAAATCGATTAAAGGATTTCGAAAATATCGTTTTGAATATTTTTAATACCAAACAATTCTAAACACGGATATCATATTGAATGAATGGCGGCGACGAAACACACATTTGAAAAAATGCTGATGATAACTGTCATTTATTGTTTTGCTGTTTGAAAGTATTTCAATATTATACACTTTAAGATCGGAATATGTCCAATGTACTTGACGTTTTTTTCTTTATATAAACAATTCCCCCTTCAATTCAAATATTTCTTGATCCGATGTAAATTCGTCACATCTTGTGTTGGTTGGTTGTTTCTATTTGCGACGGTAATGCTTTAGTTTTCACACAATAGGACACACATATTAAAGCTTATACAGCTTTTGTTTTAGCGAAGTGACATTTAGTTCGCACGCATGTATCGTCTATAAACATATTATGCTTCATTTGTTTGCTATTTATGTTTATGTATTACTCACGTGATATCTTTGTATAATATATCGTCCTCGAGAGGTATGGTTACTTTCATCCACTCTTGTTCCCAATTAGCTTTTTCACTAACGGCATACACCGTTTCCGTCATTGGAGCTAGCATGAACGTGTTCATGAGGTTAGTTTGAGTACCACTGACATGGGGCCTCTTTATTTCCAATGTCCAGTCTCCGTAATAGGCTTCAGTATGGGTTCGTCTATGGGCCAGCGTACTTCTTCCGATGTCTGCCTTGCTGCAGGTAGGTCCACAGGGACCAGTTCCCAGTTGCCATCCGGTGATTATGTTGAGTTGGATCTGACGTGTATTTGTAATAAATTATTACATTTGTATGGACACTCTTTCCAATTCAAGTAAGACACCTAACATGCTTAAGGCAAAAACATTGATATTGTAGGATACCTAGCTGAGTTAGTCTAGACTAGAATCTCTCGCTAAGATTGTGCTAAGATCTTATAAATTCATAAATCAGTATTAAAACTGACAACTGATCAATATTAAAGCTGACAATGGATTAATGTATTGTATTTAAGAAGCAATTATAACAAAATTGAACATCTTTGGCATTAGATTCCCGGCATATCAATGCTAATAACTATGTAAACAATATCGTTCATTTTAATTCCGTATAAGGTTGCCACGTTTATCCTAATATGCATCAATATTTGCATCAACATTTTCCTCAGATGGACTACAATGATGGTGATCGAAAGATCAAATTTTCAAAAGTATGAGGGATGAATCCATATTTCGCATGTTACATGAACTCAAATGTATGAGCGTCGCATGTTACATGAACAGAGAGATGTGTAGAAACATCGGTCTTACCTCAAACGCATTGGATGTAGCATTCTGCGTGATACTGTAACTAATAGAACCACCATTAAACGTACGAATATCCACGGCTAAGGTTAACTGCACAACACTCAACGTTAGTATATACAGCCATAATACAGGCTTAAACCAACCAACAAGTAACATGGTTAGGTCTGGAAAACAGAAAAAGAAATGACGCGATTGGGTTCATACCATGATTTGTGTAATATGATGTGTAAACGTGTTTGTACATATTCTTACACACTTCCTATAACCCCGAATAATACAAACAGTATAATATTCCAGGCAATTGAAACTTGTTGCAGTTGTTATATAATCACACCTTCCGGAGAAAAATCGTTGTGCTGTGGTTGCTCCCGTCCATCCGTCAGTCTATTTGCGCTTACTCTTAACCTAAACTCCACCTACATTAGTTAAAGAAGAGTGTTCACATTTGGCATTGTGGATACATAGGTGTCCAGATGAAATAATCTAACGCTTTAAATCAACGGTTTGACCCCCGGGGCTAGAGGTCAGGGTTAAAATGTAAAGTTCACCAATAAGATAATTAAACCCACAGTTTTCAATATTTGTTAAAGAAATTGCTTAAATGCTATTAGTAGTGATATACACGTACGATATGGAGCGGGTTTTGCAATGTGATATACGGACCTTCTTCCCCATGGGATGGGACTTAATTGAATTGAATGCTGTTTAACGGCTCATCAACACAGTATAGGTTATTTATATGAATAAGGGAACCGTGCCCTACTCTTATTATCGAATAGATTCCTATGGTTCTTTAACGTGCTCGGAGGATAGACACGGGACCGCCTGGATTACGTCCCCATCCGACGGACGAGGCTAAGGGAAAGTGTCTTGCCCAAGAACACACAGACGAAACTCAGTGGCACCACGGAGGATTGAACCCGGGGCCTCCGGTTACAAATCCGCCGCGTTACCGACTGCGCCACGCCAGCCCTTGGATGGGACTTAAGGTCGTATGGGGTCAGCATGCATGCGTACAGTTTCTTTGCAACCGAACCCTTTCACTACATAATGTGAAGGATGGTATTTATATTTGGCACGGTGGATATCTAGGATGGTTCGAACGTTTCGGATCATGTGGAAGAGAATTAAAGGTAAAATGTCAAAATCACTAAAATGAAAATTAAACCCAGAGACTTCTGAATTGTTGAAATGAAATGTATTGCAGGATATTAAAATGATATAAGCATATTATATGAAACAAGATTTACGGTTTGATCTATGTACTCTCTTTCCTAACGGAGGGATCAGCATGCGTTTTTCATTACAACTACTTTTCAATATCTTTAACACATTGTTTTTGCAATCTAATTGTAGCCACGTAGTCTGAACTTCTTCTATGCCACTTGATATTTGACACAATGGTTGTTTGCCCAGGATATAAAAATAAGAGCGAAGTGCGGATATCTTCGGTGTGCACCTATCGTCGTTGCTCTAGTTTATACTTGCTAAACACATGATGCAGTATTGAAAACAAAAAATGTTGGCAATACATTTGCTTTTAAACTTAGAAGATACTCTACATTAATATTGAAAATCAACGTATGAGGTAACCGTATAAGTTAAGATTTAATGTCATTTGTATTTTTCTGGACATTTTGAAAGATGTTTTTTTTTGCACATTTATTTAATTTAAATAAGTCAAAATATTTGTTTAAATGGTGTATCCAAAAGATTAAACATATTAAATGACAAAATAGATATAATATTGTCAGAGCTATTATGAAAATAATTATTATTTCTCTCCAGTTATTTTAATATAAATACGTGACAGGTACATGCACTTGGAATATTGATGTAAATTAATTCATCTTACTCGCAACAGTGGGAAAGTAAGAAAACGAAGGATTTCCCTATAATCGAATCCAGCAGTTAAATAATCGGCGGATGACGTCGACGTCACCAACACTTTCTTGACGTCATGACTAATGACTCAGCGTTAGTTAGTTATTTTTTGTGTTCGGAGTTAGTCGAAGGCGAGCAGATCTTATGGGATGACGAAATTACCAAATTTGCAAAGATTGTTAATATCAATGAAAACTTGGACAAGTTCGAAAACAAGCTAAATTGGCTAACTAATACTAGATTTATGGTCCTTGTTTTTTTCTGAAAAATGGCATTTTCTGCCTTGTGAACACTCTATACACCTTTATTTATTATTTGATATTTACCAAATTTGCAAAGATTGTTAATATCAATGAAAGCACAGACAAAATAAAAAAAATCAGACAGGTCGGATCAGTAACACAAGAGTTATGGCCCTTGTTTTTTTTCTGGAAAATGCCATTTTCTGTCTTGTGAACACTCCAGCATCTTCATTTATTATTTTATCTTTACCAAGCTGTGGGGCAGTAAACGTTTCCCCGCGCTTGCAGTCAGTACTGTTATTCATTCGATCTTTGGAGATCGGTGGTACATTTTCAATTTCTTTTGTTTTCTTACTTAATTTTCGATTCGGTGTTTCCACTACTCCGGCCGATAAAAGGCTCTGGGTATTGTATAACCACTCATAGAATATGTTGTCTGCTTTTTAATTTAGTCTTTTGGCTGTTACTTGTGATACGCAGGCTTCATAACCGCTGCTCCCAGCTAAATTCCTTTTTGTTTATTTCGCTCTTCGGTGCATAAAATTTTATTAGATACTGGGACCATACCGCTGGATATAGGGGATGAAATAAAGATACAAATATTGCTATATCCACCGCCATATGCTTGCCATCTTCGGGATGGTTTAAATGCTGTACTGTTGATTTTTATGAATATTGAGTTCTGCTCAACCCGGGGCTAGAGGGCGTGAGCGGTAGCTAGCATATTTTACTACCGCTCATGAACAGTCTCAATCAAACCGAGACTGCAATATTACGTATGTGTCGTGCTAGGCCGTTTCCAAAGGTCCATTATCATACTCTTTTGCATAGATTGTTAATAGCAATGACATCTTGGACGAGATCGAAAAACAGCAACATCGGACCATTTATGCCGGAAATATGGCCTTTGTCTTTGCTAAAAATATGCCCTTTTCTGCCTTGTGAACACTCTAGCACCTTCATTTATTGTTTGATCCTCACCAATTATTTTTTTAATTATTATTTTTTAATTTTTTATATTTTGTAATTATTTTGATTTATTTAAAAAAATTAAAATGATTAATTAATTTAATTTTTTAATTTTTTTGTTTAATTTATATATTTTTTTATTTTTTTTTTTTAATTTTTAAATTTTTTTTAAAGTTGTTTTTAGTGTTTTTTTTAAGGCCGTGATGTATTTGACGAAAGTTAGTAGGAAGCATTGGTATGATTATTTAGTGATTATCGTTTAGTTGTGCCTATTGCGATTTTTTTAGGTTCGTTGATTTTGATGGAGTTACGGCCCTTGACATTTTTACTTTAAATTTCTTGTCGGCGCTACCTCTTCATTTGTTGTTTGATCCTTACCAATTATTTTTTAAATTATTTTTTTTGAATTTTTTATATTTTGTAATTTTTTTGATTATTTATTTTTATTTTTTAATTATTTTTTTAATTATTATTATTATTTTGCTATTTTGTTATTTTGTTTAACATTTTTATATGATTGATTTAATGTTTTTAATTATTTTTTTTAAATTTTTTTTTTGTTTAAATTTGTTTGGCCGTGATGGATTTGATTACTTTTGCCTTCTTGTTGGTCTGTTTGCGTGTTTGTTTCTGTGTTTTGTGGTTGACTGTCCTCCTTGAATGCTGCTTTCCTTGTCCGATCTTTTTATATTTCTTTAGCAGGAAGTATTGGTATGATTATTTAGTGATTATTTTTTAGTTGTGCCTATTGCGATATTTTTAAGTTCGCTGATTTTTGATGGAGTTACGGCCCTTGACATACAAGATATGGGTATGATATATAAATATGTCATCGGGGCAATGTATAGATACATATTATTAGCAGATGTTTTTCTCATTCCTTTAATAGATGATCTATAGATATAGAAATATGTATAGAAATATGTATAGAAATATGTATTTACAATAACGAATATCTAAATACGCATCACAGAGTCGGGAAACATATTCGGGTAAATGTAATTATGTAACGGTTTAATTCAATTCAAATATTGACACTTATATATAAAAATAATATATCACATTCTCTATTGAATTTAGATAATATACAAAACAATCGACGCATCTATTATACTTAGATATATACAAAACTATACAAAACAATCGACGCCATTATTGCCGGGCCTTGGTAAAATGACTTCGTCATACCAACATTACAATTATCATCAAGTCCATGATAAGAATGCAATTATGATAAGTTTAGCAATGACTTACCATAAAGGTCCATTATCATACTCTTTTTTTGAAGAAGGGTGTTTATATTTAAGAGGTTGTTTGCTTAGGTTATAAAGTTGACAGCCAAGAGCAAATATTTGCGATATTCCATATCGTCTTTGCTCTAGTTTAAACTTGGTATTCTATATGATGATACGCTTTTGTAAAAATTAAAACATTGAGAAAGATAAATTAACACGTTGTCAGCAATACTTTCAATTTTAAAATTACAAGATAGTCCATATTAGTAATTCAAATCTATATAATTATGATATACACTTTTACATGTAATTTCATTTGTAGTATTCTACAAACTCTGAAAGATTATGTTTTGACCGTTCCAAGTCGGTAACCCTGTCTTCACCACCCTTTCTGTTGTTTTTTGTCTCTTTCATTACATATTGTCAAGTCCTTGTTTGCAGAACAGTGCGGACCTACGATGCCATTGCGTTCGGACGCTGTGGTTTCTATAGGACCCTATATATCATTTTTGCACATTTAGTTTTCTTTAGTTTTATTTAAATAAGTCAAAATGTTTGTTTAAATGGTGTATCCAAAATATCAAAATCATTCAATGAAAACATCAATATATTATTGTCAGAGCGTTCATGCTTTTTTTGAAAATTTTTGTTATTGGAACTGACCCTGCAGTTATTGTAGATTAAATACGTGATAGGTACATGACAATTGATGTAAACCAATAAATTTGAAAATAGGAAAACAAATTAATACTCATTTATAGTATTAGACATGTTTATTACATACTTTCTATAGTAATTATACAAACATGCATGCATGTACGTTATTACGAATTCGTGAATTCAATATTGTTCAAACCAATTATGAAATTAAAATTTTATATTATTATGTTATTATTCCAATGATCAAGGAATACATACTTGAATCCCGGTTGGGAATATACGAAAGAATTGACATGTATATTATATTTTATTAATTAGATATTAATTTTTGGCTAATTGTTGCCTTTATGTTACTCATTTTAATACCTCGAACGGCATAGTGTGATCATAGCAGTCCGTTTCTAGTCTGATATCCTATTTTATGGTAAAATAACAAGTCACGTGAGCTCTCATTATTATTTACCAATATAGACACTATTTTGTTAACTTCCTCCTTGTTCGTCTGCTGTCAGTATTTTACTTTCGGTTTCATGGGCGACAACGTTGACAAACGGTTTGTGAACATATCTATCGGAGGATGAGACGGGTGATTTCGTGAAATGAAAACACGGAAAACGTCCACTGACGTGAACATGTTCATTAAATGCATGTGTGAAGAAGACGAGCAAAGGGATCTTGCTGATATACCGGCAGCAGAACTAAACATTCTTTCGGAGCGGTATTTCCTGCCTGTTCGTAAAACCGATGGTATTGAGTATGAGCCAGGGACACTGCGGTCAATACAAGCGAGTATTCAACGAAATGAACAGCCCTTTCAACATTATAACGAACATGGTATTTAAACACTCCAGAGAAGTTATACCGTGGTTAACGTGTTATCAACTAAGATATATATCAGCCTTTGGTAGCTGAAGTCAGCTTTCGACCTTCGGTCGCAGGCTGATATCTAGTAACCTCGGGCTGATATCTTGGTTGATAACAAAGTAACCAAGCAATAACCTCTAATTATAACATTTCTATACGTGAACGATCGGAATTTCTCAGTGCAAGAATATTCATAATCGCTAAATATTAATAACTGACTCAGAACACAATAATAACTAACGTTGCTAACTCAGAACACAATAATAACTAACGTTGCGACGTTGAGTCTTGACGTCAATAAAGTGTTGCTGACGTCGACGTCATCCGCCGATAACGTTCAATAAAGCGAATATTTGTTTGCAAAAACGTAATTTAAAATGTAATAAATAGATTATTTAACTGCTGGGATCGATTATTTGGTAATCCTTCACTTGATGGTAGACGTGTTTTTTTTTCACTCACTCGCGTGCGCTCGTTCGTGAAAAGAACCACACGCCTACCACTCGTGAAGGATTTCCCTATAATCGATCCCAGCAGTTAAATACTCTCTAATTATTGTTATAAAAAGTATTATTAAAACACAAAAGATTTACACATTGACAATTTGAAACAAGGTCTTCCTCTTTCTTCTTGTATCGAATAATATTAATAACTCAGAATTTCCTATCTCGCGATTCTTTTTAAACTTTTTTACTTATTAGACGTGCCCTTATAAATATACATAAGCATATAATTTGATCTTAAACCTTAGTCTATATAAAATCTAAAATACTATGATACAACTTGCGATGTATATTGCGATGCCTACCTGAATTCGTATGTAAACGTTACTTGAAGCTCCACTAAGATACCACCTTTAACATCACATCTGTAAAGCAATGACTTAAATACCGCCGTCCCGGTATTATTCTATCATATCTTCAAAATGTATGCACATCTTTATCACTGTCCTTGTTATCTGGCGGGTATGATGGCTATGCAAGATTAGGTGAATTTGAATAATCATACTTTAATATGAAGATCTTAAATAAACCACACTGTCTAGGAATCTAGTAGGTCCTGGGCCTAAATTCATCAAATGTTTTAGCACAAAGATCAGACTCAGACTCAAAATCTCATTTTTTTCAAACCCTATGGTGAGAATTTTAATTTTCAGACATTTTGTGTTAAATTACCTTTAACATTACTCAGTTCTGTAAGTAAATATAGTAATTGTCTTGCAAAATTCTTTTTATTTGGAATTAAAAAAATTGAGATTTTGAGTCGAGTTCGATTCTTGTGCTCAAAGGTTTGATGAATATTATGCCAGTACACACGTTAATATCGTGAACGTGTTGACATTGCTGATACTTTATCAATAAGGAGAACGACATTTTAAACACACTCTATCCTAAAACATTTCATCTCACAACACAGTTGTTGTTTCCACTGCCCTGCATATTTCAGGGCATCTCTGGATCATGGTACAACTTCCTCAATTTTCTTAAAAACGCTTTCTTTGTAAAATGTATTATCTGCTGCCGACATATCCTGCAAAAGGAACGGTGTCGACCAATTTGCTTCTTTTAAATGCCCATAATTTATAGAAACTGTTTAATTTGTCCATTTCGCTTTCATTTTACAGTGTATCGCTACTCATTGTTAGATTCTTAGACCTTGGCTCAGAAACCTACAGACATATCCAAACGTGTATGAAATCATAAACGTGTCCCACTCTTGTCACCTGGAACAAACAAAGAGAAAATATGTGATGTTTTTAAGAAGCAAACAAGAACCGAATAACACAGTTCTGTTTTTAAGCGCAAGAATGTTCTTACCGTTGGTCGCAAGGGTTTGTGATTTGTGAGACCTTCATTAGTTTATAAACCTTGGATATCCCCACCCTATAACCCCTGGGTCATAACATGAAACTGTTGAGATCCTAAACTGTATAAACATGGGCATGAACAGACGGATACAACCACCCAACCAGCATTGTCCCCGGATCCGACCACCCCTTGGGACATACCCTCTGGGTCGTAACTTGGCAACCGTCGAGATCCCAACTTATAAACTTAAATACACCTACTGGGCCTGAACACTTTAAGACGGGCGTAGGAGTTGTGGATGGCGCGCCATTGACTGCGTGATCTCATTCTGCTTTGAAATTATAAACTTGTTTGACAATACCTTTCATCTTTCAGATGTTTCCTTTTTCAGATGAGCGATTCGGGGCCATTTGACACTCTTGTTTAGAGCATGGACGCTTTGTTATTCACTTGAATTCCCCAAAATATGTAAAGCCAGTAGAGCGATACATGCCCTCTTACCATCGCTATATATGCTGCCTACCTTAAATTCATTCAAGCTGGCAGTGTGCACTGTTACCCACCAACTACTATGCATTAAAACAATATAGTTTATTCTTTTAAACACTACTGTAAACTTCATCGAACTTTTAATCCAATTAACACTTTTATCTTTGATTTAACCTTCACCTTCTTTTTACACTTGGTCTATCTCTACAACAAAATATCCACCGTCATATTTGGCCTAGCATGTGCTAAAATGAGGTTAAACGCCATTCAGACAAATACTCTCCTTTTCTTATCATTTAAATACTCACAACCGCGCAGACGCGCACCTGCACATAATCTTCGAAAGATGGTGATGCAGTATCCATATATAGATAATTAATTAATAAATACAGTAATGTCTATGATAGATAGACAGTATCATTGGGTAGCACTTTTCTCTGACCACGACCGATAAAGGGTTTCGTTAAGTACACTTAGATGAAGTTTGAGAAGTATACCACTGAAAAACTGTGTAGTGAACAGGTGTCTTGAACGATTTATACGTGAACAAAATACTAAAAAAGAAAGAGAACATACAGTAGCGACGAATATTAACATGATACAAGAGACGCACGTAGCAGGCTCAGTTCTATTGATTCTGTTCATGGGAATTAAATGTAAGATACAATACTGCTCACACAATTTACCATTGGCTTTAGCAATATTCTACTTTGAAGCCAACAATTTGAATATTGGTTGAAAAACCTACTGTCTTTGTTATTTGCATAGCACTACTTCTGTACCGGCTTCATTTTTACGGATGGCGGGGGTATACAGTACTGGTTCTTGCCAGGAATAATGGGGTGGTCTGCCTCTACCATAAACAATCAATCGTCATATATGGCATAGTATGTCCTATAAATGACGTAAAACACCATTCAAACAGACAGTACCAGCACCACTACTTCTGTAGTGACCGATTTCGTTTTTAGCAGATTATCGATGTAGAAAATGGTGCACATGTTTGATAGTATACATGTTGTCTAGAGGCGAGGCATTGTGATTTTGGATTTAAACATGAGATATGGCTGGTATTTAACGATTGTTTTAAAATTACGGTCGATTTGAGCACAATAAAAACGATTTTAAAAGAAACCACTCCGCCGATTGTCATAGAACTTTGTGTACATGATAAGATATTAAAAAAGGGTCTAACTATGAATTTACATTATAAATACATTGCTATAAATAGTAGTTTAAGAAAGTCACTCGATTTCTTACCTCGACAGCTCATATTATGGCTCCACTTATGCTGTATCGGATACTCCGCACGTGATACAGACAGCTGTACCATAAGTGCGTTTAGCAGGTGTGTATATCATTGTCATAAACCACCAACAACCTTTCGCACCTTCCTTCTATCATTGCACATGTCGATGAGCAGACTGGTTTTAACATTGTAATTAAAATTCTGGAACCTGTGAGGTAGATTTAAGCAGGACCTCTGTCCACAGTCCCTGGTTTAAGGTATAACACTCATGAAATGCTCTAACTCCTATTTACGAACAGCTTTTCATTTACAATATGGTACAGGTACACATGAATCATGTACAAGGGACTCACTGCTCATCTTGTATGTAACTTGTTGTTTAATTTTGCCTTAAGGGCTCCTAGGCAGGAGGCCACAAGGGTAAACAAATGGGACATCATCAAACTACGTCATCATGGGTATTACACTGAAGACTGAAAGACGATTTTAAATACTATAGAGTCCCCGGTGGCACATGGGTGAATATGGGAAATCATCAAACGTTTTCATCGTGGGTATCAAATCAAAGTATTTTATTTTATTTTATTTATTTTTATTTTAAGCTGGTTTTCAATACTTCCATTACCATTGAGATTTGCAATGAGGCGCCAACGACTTTATTCCCGTTTAGTATCCTACGATACCCACATACCATTGTAAATCAGCATGTGTCACGTCTACAAGATGGCATTTGACTAAACTTAATCTTTAAAAATGATGAATGTCTTTGTTTCGGTAACATTTAACCCTACATAGTGACGTACTACAACATGTTAAATGTGACCTTGATTATGCAGGCTAAAATACAAATATTATGATCATGTAATATGTGAGAATATTTCAAACAATAACAGATATTTCTAACGTTTCACTTTTGCTGCATTTAAAAATTTGCTGAAGAGTAACACGAATAGAAGGACCATTTGAGGCTTAAAACTAAAGGAAATTTACAGACGTACAGTCATGATATAAACGTGGTGTTCTGAAAAGAAACGTTACCCCGCAACACGACCAGAATTATTATGCAAGCTTTAATGAGTGAATTTTTGACTTTCCAATGGTTACAGAGATCTCCCCCTGCAGTACTTATATACATCTACATTACTATTCTATAGTGTAGTACTAATGCCCCGAATATTTCGTTCGTATACTAAGTACTCAATGAATCATGAACGTTAGAAATTGAATTTAATGTTAGTGTTGATTAACGGCTTATCAACACATTGTCTTATAATGTTATTTAGAGCCGCTCCAGAGTCAGAGAGGGAGTGGGAAGGATACATACAAATATAGGATAATTATGCTTGAATATCAACCGTGCTTTCAACACTTGCTTAAATGCTTATCAGAAAAGTTGCTTTCATAATATTCAATTTGCTTTATTGCTTAATGCTTTCTACTGTAAGGGCTTGCCATAATGGTCTTTTGTGCTTACCGGCAGCCCAATTGTTAAGCCCCATGATTGGGGCTTGTTTATCAATCCATGCCACGCCCAATATTTGCCAAATCTATTAAAGTTTGAAAAATATTTTATGTGTTGTTATTACAGTGCTCTCCAATAATACTGACTATAAAAAATCTATTTTATAGTCACAGATATGTACGGTGCCCTATTCTTACTATCGAATATATGGTTCTTTGAGGATAAACTTCGAAGAGACGGTCCGGTTTTCATCTGAAGCTAAGGAAAGCATTGTCTTGCCCAAGGACATACCTTAGAAATTCAGCAGCTCTGGCGACGCTGAAACCTTTGATCACGGATGCTACTGTCTTGTTTCCTTACAACTGCTACACATATTGATATCAGCAATATCTTATTATCAAAAGGTACCACAATACAACTACGTGTAGCAATCTTAAAAGTGGCTTTTAAATCTGACTCTTGCAAAATTGCATTACAGTAACCCTGATCTACTTTAAAGATATAAAGATCATTTAAGAATTATTCTGCGACATGGACTAGCACACCCTGACTTTTATGATGACATGAATTACGGACTTCATAAGATCCTCGGGTACTTTCATACAATCTTTATTAAACTTGTTAAAAAGTGTATCAAAAGAGGTTATGACCATGCCATTTTGCAACGCACTCCATGTTTAGTAGGTGACCCAACTCTGGGCTAGATGGAATGAACGGTAGCAATCTTTGCCTATTTAAAACTTAAAAACTAAATAATAATAATCTCAACATTTTAACGAAAATTGATTTGTTTTTGCATGATACTCAGTGTTGATTGAATTGCCTCAATAACATATTTAAAGATAATGAAGAAAACACAATAACTTCAAATTGTAACACTTTTTGTTAAAATATTCTAACATTTAACTTTGAAATTAATAAAATCAAGTGGCAATTTTAATGCTTAATAAATACTTCAATATTGCCGTGTGTCTCTTTAAAAGGAACAAAACAAATTGTCACAAATCTTTATAATAAACGTATACGGGGCTCCCTCTGGAGACCGCACAGAGAGGAAACGTGTATATGCGACCTAAATAAGCGTACAATTATAAATATGTTGCTTGTTTCATGTCAACATAGACTTGTAGGCCTATTGATAAGAAAATTGATTTTAAATTGTAGCTAGATAGTGACTACATGCCTACTTCCAATATAAGTAAGTGTTTTGTCTCAGCCAACACAGAACTTTAAAATCCAAAAGGTAATTATGCATTTTATAAAGAAGATTACACGCCTAGAAACAGAAGCATGTGATCATCTAAGGCTTGGTTGATGACTGTTTGTGTCATTTACAAATGGTTATTGATAAACGTGTTTGTGTTTTTGAAGAGTTTGAATTATGCTAAGGAATCCCATACCAACATTTGATCAGCTAAAACAAATAATTTAAGAGATACAAATATATACACCAGCTTACACGAAACATTGACCTGAATTAAATGCACAATTTGAGAACATCATATGTATATAGATATAAAAATCGAACAGAAAAAGCAGCATACAAGACGACAGTCAACCACAAACACACACAGAAACAAAGAACACATTTAAAGATGAATAAAAGGCTAAATAAGACATCACAAACACAAAAGAGTTGACAATAGGGCTACCGCCTTGGAACGGTCAGTGGCAAAAAAGGCCGATGGGGGTTTTAACCAGGTTCTAGGGTGCACCAAACCTCACACTTACCCTACTTTCAACCGAATAAAACGGGACAGTGTAAATAAAGAAATCCCCGCCATGAACTATTCTCTAACCAACAAGGCAGCATTAATAGTCAATATAAGTAAAACACAAAGATGCTCTTGTAAATACAAAAAAAAACAATAGTCTAGAAAGCCTCAAAGATGGTACTCATTGACTTGGCAGAAGCTAGAGCAACAAAAGAATAAACCACTGAGGGCACGACAAGACAAGACTGCAGACAAACATCAAATCTTACTTTCGCTCTAATCGTTGGCTTCTGTTTTGTACAAATAGTTTAATGGTAAAAGGAAATAAAATATATTTAAATCAATTTGAGAGAAAATATAGAAGACACAATTGCTTAGATAACCCACTACTACTATAATGAAGCCCATGTCCAAATTTGGGGTTGAGCTAGAACAATACATGTAAGAGATATATTTCTGCGAGCATAGCTTACACGCTAACTTCGATGTGAAATGAGACTTTTCACATTTAATGGGCCATCATGGTTTGGTTTAATGGGAGCCCAGTGATTACAGGTATTCAAATCACGTATGCAGCCCTTTAAATAATACTGTAAGACACAGCATGCCCACAGTTGGTTGATAGCGAGCCTATATTGGCCATAAATGGCTCAAGGTTGTACGGTTGGCTCAACGTTGTCGTTGTAGTTGGCAGCCCAAAAGCCAAGTTATATGCTCCTCGCAAAATGCTGAACTCCACTCACAATTCATCGAGTGGCTACTAGACGTTCTCCCGGACAGATGGCGGATGGACGGATAGACGGCGGATGGGCGGACGGACGGACAACGAACGAAGACTTATCACCGTATATCAGCTCATCTGTGAGCCTTTTACTTATGTTAGCTTATGACCGAAAGTGGCTTCGTGCATGAACAAAATAATAATGGCTTGCAAAAAAGTACATGCATTTTTTCAATAAAATATTCTAAAAAAGGTTCATGACATTTGACCTCAATTTATCCCTGCCACATACAAAATCAGGGCTGAACACAGGTAAGATATTACTCTTTCGAGTGAAACCTATCACTATGCTCCTCGCAAAATGTTGAACTCGACTCAAAAATCGTCGAGTGGCATCTAGACTATATGGCCAGTAGAGCGATACAGGCCCTCTTGGGCTTCTTGTTTATTTGATTGACACATTGTACAAACATTTAATACACATATACAAAGTTATGTTTAAAGCAAAATATGTGTACACATATACAAGATTTATGTTCTTTAGGGCACACACGGCAATGTTGAAGTTTTAATATTAAAATATTAATACATAAAAACAATTTTTCACAAATCCGTAATGCTATTAGAAAATGTTCCCTGTCCACTTCCAAACATATCTTAACAAGGCTCTTCCCTATCCACTTTCAAACTGGTTGTGCAGTGAGGAGGGGGTGGGGAGACATCTGTTTCCCTAAAAAAAACTCTAGTTAAATAAGTTTTGAGTTTCATTTTCTCTTATTATTATATCATAGGTTTAAATATGTTATTGCCACAATATTATCAGAACTTATTGAAAAGCAGAAACAATTTGCCTTATACTATTCTTATAATTAATATTAACGATTGAACAATGCATGTTGTGTAGAAAAAGAAACAGGACACTGTGGGTTTTTAAAAAAATCAAGACTGCCATGTGTCCCTTTAAACAAAATGTGTATACATATATGTATGTACACCCAGCCATGCTATGAATGAATTATCAGTTTACTGTATAGTGTACTTCAATATGAGAAACAGATACATACATGTTGGTTCATGTGTAGCATCTATATGATTGTGTAGCATGTAATATGTCCATGCATATACTCATAGTGAACAATTACTATTTAAACATGTTTACAACTTTACATATATTAACAATTAAAAGAACACACATCTTATAGAGGCCCTCTCCGTTTACACATTATTATTTCAATTTGTCCATGTGTCCCTTTAAAAAAAAGCCATGTGTCCCTTTAAAAAATAAATTAAACTTTGTCATGTTTCCCTTTAAAAAAACAATTTCAATTTTGCCCTTTGTCCCTTTAAAAAATAAATTCAATTTTGCCATGTTATCCTTTAAAAACAAATTCTGTTTTGTCATGTGTCCCTTTAAAATTCTCATTAAATGAGCAGAGAAATCAATTGTTATCTGTTTTGATAAAACATATTTTGTAAAATATTTATTCTATGAATAAGATCTATGATATAAACAGAAAATGTGTTTTTGTTATAAATTTGTTTGCAACTGCATTACACTAGAGATTAATTACCCATTCTTTATCCATCCTTCTATGTTGTAAATTATGTTTACAGATTTTGCATACCAATAATCATAAAAGCATTCTCAAATTTTACTTGTAAATTTAAATTGATTCTGTTTCAGTAATATCTGTAAACTTTGTTGTTTTGTGGAGGGTCTTCATTTCAAATGTATTACTATTATTTCTGTAATTAGTGATCTTGGAGTTATTGTGCAAAAAATGCATTGTACTGTAAAGATTGCTGGTTTGGGCCGCACAGCTGCGATATTTTTTATCTGGACCCTTAACTACATGGCTTCATTCACCAGACGCGCCGTCCCATGTATCAGACTTGTGGTCCCATGTATCAGACTTGTGGTCCCATGTATCGAACTGAATCGAATTGACGACTTTATTTTTAGAGTGTAGCCCAGTTAGTAAAATTCCTAATCTTCCCCACTTGTCGGACATGTTAAGAAGGAACCAAGGGAATCTGCTCAGGGCAGATGGGGTTGGGGGTGGGGTGGGGTGGGAAGGGGGAACCACGGGAATCTTCTCAGGACAGTTGGGGGAGGGGTCCCAGATTCAGATCCCAGTACACAGCTCAGTTTCAACTTATTTCCATATTTATTGTTCGGGGCGCTTGTTTCAGCCAAAGTTGTTTTTTTGAACGTTTCAGGCAAAATCCAACTGTTTCTTAAAAGAGATATTTCCTTAATTCCATTAAACGATGGGAAAGCTTATATTAGCAGGATTTTATAACGGATATTTTGACAATGAAACACGTTTAAAAACATTTTTTACTGATAAAAGGCGAAAATCAGTTTAAAATTACCTATTAAATGTTTTAATTTACAATAATCAAAATTTTTAAGCCGAAATTAAGGTTTTATTTCATACCCAGCCATCCCCGTTTTCGCTTCTTGGAGAAGGGGTTGGATGGGGTTTGAACGTTAATACGCGGACGACGTAATGTATTACAACATGTTAAATTCACTGTTCATTTCTTACAAGATCTTAGTATATGTTAGCTTCTTATACTTGAACATATTGATGAATACCAGTCCTGGGCTACAACAATGATTTTTGGTCAAAATTGATTTCTGAATTACTCCAGGATGAATGAAAGGAGGGTGCCAACACCCATGTTACCTGGATGATCAGTGTTAAATGTTGATTTCTAAGACAAAGCAATTCAAACAGCTGTTCTTCAAAACTAATATACATACAAAATAAGCAATATAGAACAAGTAAGGCTGTACAGTGCATTATATTTCAGAGCTGGTGAAAATTGTTGTTGTCATTTTTAAAACCAATCTAGATTTTGTTTGTCTGTTGATAAATACATATGTTTAAAGTACGCCAGTGAAGGTACTGATGGACGTAAAGAACTGATTATAGATTATATAAATATTTATTTCTACATTTAATGTCTCAATATTCGGAAGTATAAAGTATCTGCAATAATCGAGAATGTTTTGTTTTGTCAATAAATTTATTGAAATGGTAGCGTTGTTTATGTCACTGTTGTTGTTGTTAATAGAACAATGAAACTGTTACTGTGATGATTTGTTTTTGGTATAGACAATAGTAGTCAAAACGCTTGTATAACATGTATATTTTATATAAGATATGCACGTGGTTGCTTATCAAATGAGGTTCATGTTGTTAGTATAACATGTGTGGGATTGAAAACAACCATTCCGAACCAACACTTTATATATATATTGCATTATTAGGCCTCTCTCTAAATGCTCTACTGGATAGATAATAGAGAAAAGTGGTACATTGTGTGCGACTCAGGTGTGTACAGTATGAGATATATGAAATATAGAGTACACTATGTATCACCTGTATAGCATGGCAGACATTTAGGGATCACGCCGTCGTCGTCTTCATTGTTCGTTCGTCTGTCACAAACCTGCAACCTTACCGCAGCCATACCTTAAAACTGTTTGACCCGTGTTCATGAAACTTCACGCATATTATCATCTTTTTTTTTTTTTTTTTTTTTTGTTCTTGTTTTTTTTTTCAGTCTCATAAAGGTGACCCATTTATTTCCAAGTCCATACGTGTGTTTATCAGTATAAATTGGTATATCAGTATAATTGGCATATCAGTATATATAAACTCTTTAATATCTTTCCCCCAACGAATGCTGTAACAATAAATTTGACTTCCATTTGGCAAAGTTATTCCCCTTTTCAAAAACTGTAACCTGCAATCTAACCTGGCTCATATCTTGGCAAAATATTGACCTATGGTCATGAAACTTTATACAGTTCTTCCTTGTCAATTATTCAATGCTGCAGCATTATGCCCCTTTTCATAAAACTAAAGACATTAAAAAAATGCTGCCACATAATTTATGATCTGTCTTAAAACTTTATAGGTAGAAGCACATGGAAGGCAAAACAACTGTGCCCTGGAACACCGTTCTAGTGATGTATATCGGGGGTTTCCAGGATGCTATTTATATTGTAGGGTTTATTTATCCCCCAAATTCTCTACTTTGTACATTTATATAGGAAGGGAATTGCAACACAGGGCTATGGATCCCAACTCCTCAGCACCAGGATGTATAATTATCTAGGGTTGACAGAACATACATCTGTCCAACACTGCCAAAGCACAACACCCACCCTCCTGAAACTGCATGCACTGTATTTAGTGAGAGGAGGAGCAATATTGCATTTGGGGTCAGTAGGACAAAAGTCAAGGTAGCCATGACCTCATATGGAAATACACAGTCTGTTCTATAACTGCAAAAGTATATACCCATGCTCATGAAACTGCATATGTACATTACCCTTGGTGAGAGGCGGAATTTTATTGATTTTGGGGTCACTGGGTTAAAGGTCAAGGTTGCCATGACCTCATATAGACATGCATTCCATGTGATAACTCTGGGAAATATTAGAGCCATGCTGATGAATCTTCATACGTACTTGCCATTGGTGAGAGGGGAAACTATTGTTTTGTGGGTCAAACATAAAGGTTTCATTGACCTGACAGTGTTCCAATCCTGAAAAAATTACTTTCAGTGCTGTAACTTTTAAGCTATTAAAGCTACAATCTTGTAACTTTACACAACTAGTATCCATGCAAAACAATGACCGCTATTAATTTTTGGATTTATATATATATACTGAAACAAAAAAGAAACGCCACTCGGGAATTTCCGCTATATAGTGTATGTACAATATGCTGCTGTTAATCGAATGGTATATGGCTACGTAAGACATTTCCTTTTGGAAAAAAAAATTGCAAACTCTTTAATATGTTCAATTATATAAACTGGCTCAATTTTTCAAAGAGGAACTTCAACATTTATGATTTTTTTGTTACAAAGTGTACTGTGATTATTACGTCTAGAACATCACAGTTGTGTCCCTTTTCCTAACTAACCGCAACTTATTTTTTTGGCAAAACATCTTGGGATTTTTTTGGAATAGTATGTGGAATTAAGTGTGCAGTATATACAATTTATAGCGGAAATTTCCGAGTTGCGTTTCTTTTTCGCTTCAGTGTATATATAGTAGACCCATTGTCAAGATGACAGTGATTACATTTTACCCCTTTTCCTGTCTTTTAGTATGTCAACAATGTAACATGTCCACAATGTAACATGTCCACAATGTAACTTGTCCACCACAATGTAACATGTCCACAATGTAACGTGTCCACAATGTAACATGTCCACCACGATGTAACATGTCCACAATGTAACATGTCCACCACAATGTAACATGTCGACATTGTAACATGCCCACAATGTAACGTGTCCACAATGTAACGTATCCACAATGTAACATGTCCACCACAATGTAACATGTCCACAATGTAACATATCCACAATGTAACAAGTCCACAATGTAACATGTCCACAATGTAACATATCCACAATGTAACATGTCCACAATGTAACATATCCACAATGTAACATGTCCACAATGTAACATATCCACCACAATGTAACATGTCCACAATGTAACATGTCCACCACAATGTAACATGTAACATGTCCACAATGTAACATATCCACAATATAACATGTCCACCACAATGTAACATGTCCACAATGTAACATATCCACAATGTAACATGTCCACAATATAACATATCCACAATGTAACCTGTCCACAATGTAACATATCCACCACAATGTAACATGTCCACAATGTAACATGTCCACCACAATGTAACATGTCCACAATGTAACATGTCCACAATGTAACATGTCCACAATGTAACATATCCACCACAATGTAACATGTCCACAATGTAACATGTCCACCACAATGTAACATGTCCACATTGTAACATGTCCACAATGTAACATATCCACAATGTAACATTTCCACAATGTAACATATCCACCACAATGTAACATGTCTACAATGTAACATATCCACCACAATGTAACATGTCCACAATGTAACATGTCCACCATGTAACATGTCCACAATGTAACATATCCACAATGTAACATGTCCACAATGTATCATGTCCACCACAATGTAACATATCCACAATGTAACATGTCCACAATGTAACATATCCACAATGTAACATGTACACAATGTAACATGTCCACAATGCAACATGTCCCCATTTTAACATGTCCACAATGTAACATATCCAAAATGTAACATGTCCACAATGTAACATATCCACAATGTAACATGTCCACAATGTAACATGTCCACCGCAATGTAACATGCTCACATTAACATGTCCACAGTGTAACAGGTCCACAATTAAACGTGTTCACAATGTAACTGGTTTACAATGTAACATGGCCACCACAGTGTAACATGCTCACAATAACATGTCCACAATGTAACAGGTCCACAATTAAACGTGTCCACAATGTAACATGTCCACCGCAATGAAACATGCTCACAATAGCATGTCCACAATGTAACAGGTCCACAATTAAGCGTGTCCACAATGTAACTGGTCCACAATGTAACATGGCCACCACAATGTAACATGCTCACAATAGCATGTCCACAATGTAACAGGTCCACAATTAAACGTGTCCAAAATGAAACTGGTTTACAATGTAACATGGCCACCACAGTGTAACATGCTCACAATAGCATGTCCACAATGTAACAGGTCCACAATTAAACGTGTCCACAATGTAACTGGTCCACAATGTAACATGGCCACCACAATGTAACATGCTCACAATAACATGTCCACAATGTAACAGGTCACAATTAAACGTGTCCACAATGTAACTGGTCCACAATGTAACATGGCCACCACAATGTAACATGCTCACAATAACAGGTCAAAAATGTAACTTGTCCACAATGTAACTTGAAAGGAAATTAAGAAATCCTGTACGTTGCTCGGTCTCAGTTTGCACATACCAAATGCTTTTCATTGCTACCGCTAATAACGTCCATCAAGGGGCATTTGTTACAGTCTGATATTTCTTAAATATAACCTTTTGGACCAATTTTAAGGTACCTTCCGCCAATTACGCTATTTGTAGCGTTTGCGGAGCTCTTGTTCATATGTGCTTGAATGGCCATGTTTTTATATGTAACTGTTAGATAATGCATTGTATAGTATATTCAGAAATGTGTTCAAGTCATTGAAAAGTGTGATTTGTGTGTATTAATTATCATTAATTTGAAATTGATAGAATGTTTAGCATTGTGGTCAAACTTGCATATCTGCTCAAGTGAAGACAGACCTGAAATAATCAGGTGTAGCAAAAGAGGGGTTGACAGCCTCATATTTGGAAACGGATAAAAATTAGAATATCAACCCCATTTTTGTTATATACTACTCAAAATTTGCTAATGATCACTTTTATTCTTTCATATAATTTTATTAGAAATTAATTCACAATAACGATATTAATTTCATTGATACTTCAACAATTCCACAATTTGAATCAAGTCATGAGATCACATGACCATACACTGCCCTAAATAATTTCATGTAAAATAGAAATAAAAGTGATCATTAGCACATTTTGAGTAGTATAGTACGAAGGTGTTCGAAGTTGACACACTTATATTCTTAATTTAGAAAGTTAAGTCAGTTAATCATTTTTATTGATAAAATAAAAGTTGTTATCCGTAATGTATTGATCGGTTGTGTGTTTTAAAATACCTTTTTACTATTCCGTGCGTAAATTTCGCTCAGCGATCGTGTCAGATGCACAGTCTTGATAGCTTCTGTGGTGATATGGGTACCCGGTGGCCCTTTTAGCTCAGTTGGTAGAGCACTTACCCTGTAAGCGAGGGAACCAGGGTTCGAGTCCCGTAGCAGCCAAACTTCTTCACCTTGATTAACTTTATTTGCGACGAGGATAATTCGGTGAACACGAGATAGCGGCTCCTGGGTTCTTGGAGAACGGAAGAGCTGGGCTGGGTCAGCTCTTAAAAGTAAAGAGGTAATAGTGTGGCGATATTGGGTACCCGGTGGCATGGTTAGCTCATTTGGTAGAACACTCACTCTGTAAGCGAGGGGTTCCGGGTTCGAGTCCCGTACCGGCTTTAGTTTAATTCAATGTTTACGCTATATAATTGCAGGTAAGTCATGTTGCAATTTGTGTATTATGTCTCTCATTATTTTTGTGTAATTTAAATGTACATATACCTAGAATGTCATGTTAAAGAACTCATTCTGTGTTCATTTGATCATTTTACCTTTAATACATAATGTACCTGTGTCTGCTTGCTAAGGTTCGACCATCATGATCGATATAAAAAGGTGCCCATCAAACGAATTCTTCAAAACTGCGTCTTTTTCGCTAAAACTATGCATATTTCTGCACCAATCTCCACGCAGCGTTATCGTTCCTTGCACTCGAATGACTCTGTGAAGAGATTGATTTTGTATATTTTTTCACAAGTGTATTGCTGTACGTTTATGTTTTATGTTTGTTACTCTCTGATGAAGCTGTATAGGCGAAAACCGGTTTAGATTATTAAGTTGTAAAGCAATGTTGAACAATAAGTTTCCATACCATATATATATATTGTTATATATTGTACGGCGCGGGTTGTTAGCCTCACACTATTGCCGATGCAGGTGTATATCCACGGAATCCACGGACTTCACGGGTGTTCTGCTCTGTGTGTAATCGATGTCCCGGAACACCCGTGAAGTCTGCAACGCTTTGACACGACTACTGCTGGACACATTTAGAGGCGGGACTGACTTAATATTCGGTAACGCATACTTAATTTCTACTACCGACTTCAAACATGTAAGACCTATTGATTATTAGTATTAGTATAAGTTGTAGTAGTAGTAGTATAACCATGTTTAGTGCATATTATATTCTATTTGTTGACAACTGGGTTCACCACAATATATACTCAGTACGTTTGAAAACGCACCACTTGGTATTTTGGAGCAAAGCAAATATTATACCAACTGTTGATCGCCATATCATATGTTAACATTTAGGACAAAGAGAATTGTACGCGTACTATCATTAAATACAATATTAATTTGAACAAATAACCAGCGGACTAAAAATAATCGAAAATCAAAAATGTTGCGAATTTAGCTCGAAAAAAAAGAAGAGAAAACAAAAGCTATTGTCATCACCTGATCGTCGTCTGCGTCGTCTACCGTTCGTCTGCGACTTCGTCGTCTGCGTCGTCTACCGTCGTCTGCGTCGTCTGTGTCGTCTGCGTTTGCGTCCAGTTACAGTTGTGTATGTAACCTTGTATTTCGAAAACTACTTTACATAATAATGAATTGAAACTCCATGCATGTATTCGACATCATTAGATAACATCATAGAGCGGATAAAATTCTGCTTTTATTTAACAAAATTATGGCCGTTTATATATTTAGAAAATTTGGTTAATGTTTTGTATGTAAGCTTGTATCTTGTAAACTGCTTTACATAATGGATTGAAACTTCACAATGGTATTCGGCATCACTAGACAACCTCACAGAGACAGGTTCTTTAACTCATGTTTTTATTTTAAATAATTTATGGCCCTTTTTATACTTCGAATAAAATTGGTTAAATTTTGTGTGTAAGTATGGTGGCATATAACTTTTAAGCCTTTATAAGTCGACTTATAAGAACCAAGTCAAGATAAGTATCACGACAAACTTTAACCATGAAGTCATACTCGTCGGGGTCCACTTTCCGTCACTAATGTAAACATGAACTAATTTTTCAGACAAATCTATGTATCCTGGCAATTGTTACTCTATTTTCTATTAGGTTACCTCTTCCTGGAAATTTGATATCAAAGAATTTTGTTTTATATAAATTATCGAAGTGGCACGTGACCTTTTTATAAATAGACTAAAACTGAGAAATCATTTTGTTTACAAGCCCAGTTTCCGTCATGTATTTTATCGAGTGATAGATTCATCTAGGTCAAATACAGTAAACTTTTATGAATTAGAAACTTGTTTGCAAGTCTATTCAACAATTTCATTGTAAAACTGGTATGTTTGCATTGTTCCATCAGTCACCTCGAAGGAAGCTATCCAGCTGGCTTGCGGAACGTCGGTGGTTCTACCCAGGTGCCCATCCGTGTACACAAATTGCCCGGAGGGGCACCTGGGGTCTTCCTCCACCAGTAGAAGCTGGAAAGTCGCCATATGACCTTAGCTGTTGGTGCGACTATAAAATCCAATTCAATTCAATTCAGTCACCTCGATCGTTATAACAATGCGCCTGGTAACGTCAATCTAAAACAATGTTACACTGTAAAGATGGGTAACTCTATGTAAATCAAACAGATACAGGTTGTACGAGTTGCTCCTTTTCGGTTAAACTATATACTCACAGTATATTTAACTGCGTCCACTGACGAGTGATAAAAATATGCCGTCATTACAGTGTTATTTTTTTTATTAGTTTATTATGCGGCAGTATGCGCGCGCATCGCCATATAAGAAAGTAAACACATTTTTCGGAGAAATACCTTTCGTTTTTGTACCAATTATTTACTTTTTGGTTGTTTTCCTGTTTCCAATCTTCAGTTATAAACGTCTGACAATAAGTGACATCGCCAAAGTAATTTGCAGTGTAAAAACGTTTTTTAAATGAGAATGACGGAAACTTGGCTTGGACGGAAACTGGCCTCTAACGAGTAGTGACATGCTCGATTAATATGTCGCGTTAGGTTTTAGTTCGACTATTCGAAGAATAGTGAGAGCTATCCTACTCACCACGGCGTCGGCGTCGGCGTCGGCGCCCCCAGCTTCACCTTACAGAGTTTGTGCAATATATTTATAACTTCAAAACTACTCTAGTATAACGTTTTGCTATTGCATTAAAACGTTATATTAATGTTTTCCATCAAATTCTGCAGCTTATTTAACAATCAACATAACTTTTCCTTGCCTATTGACAAGTTATGGCCCTTTGATTGTCATGTCTTTACCTTAAAGTTTTTATGCAATATATTTATAACTTCAAAACTACTCAAGCTATTGCATTAAAACTTTATACTAATGTTTCCCATCAAATGCTGCACCTTATCCAATAATCCCCATAACTCTTCCTTTCATTTTGACAAAGTTATGGCCCTTTGATTGTCTTGTCTTTACCTTAAAGTTTTTGTGCAATAGATTTATAACTTCAAAACTACTTTTAAGTTATTGCATTAAAATTTTAAAGTAATGTTTCACATCAAATTCTGTACTTTATCCCCATAACATAACTCTTTCATTCATTTTGACCAAATTATGGCCCCTGAATTGGTAAAAAACGTCTTTTTTTTAATAGAAGTATATAGGAAAAAGACTTCAAAATCTTCTTCTCCGAAACAAAATGGGCTGCAGCTTAGATATTTTGTATATAGCATCGTCTAGTAGTCCTTTACCAAGTTTGCTCAAATGGTGTCCCTGGGACCAGAATTGGACCCGCCCCGGGGGGTCACAATAGGTGAAACATGAGAGTGTGGGTGGGCCCCCTGAGTCATAACTTAGTAACCATTGAGATCCCCGCCCTATATCCATATATACACTTACTGGGCATGAACAGACGGATACAACCATTCAACCAGCATTGAACCCGGACTCCTTCCCCACCCCTGGTGACATAGCCCCTCGGTCATAACTTGTAAACCGTTGAGATCCCCATCCTATATCCATATATACACTTACTGGGCATGAACAGATGGATATAACCACCCAACCAGCATAGACCCCAGCTTCTTCCCCACCCCTGGGGACATAGCCCCTCGGTCATAACTTGGAAACAATTGAGATCGCCACCCTATATCCATATATACACTTACTGAGAATGAACAGACGGATACAACCATTCAACCAGCATAGACCCTTGTCTCCTTCCCTAACCCTGTGGACATAGCCTTTGGGTTATAATTTGGAAACCGTTAAGATCCCTACCCTATAACCATATATACACTTACTGGGCATGAACAGACGGATACAACCATCCAACCAGCACAGACCCCGGACTCCTTCCCCACCCTGGTGACATAGCCCCTGGGTCATAACTTGTAAACCGTTGAGATCCCTACTCTATACCAATATATACACTAACTGGGCATTAACAGACGATACAACCATCCAACCAGCATAGACCCTAGGCTTCTTCCCCACCTTTGTGGACCTAGCTCCTGGGTCAAACTTTACAAATAATTTGATATTTCTAGCTTGACTGTTCTAAGCATCGTATGGGGTCTATACGCCTTTCCAATAAGTAGGCCACTTATCGATTTATCTCCCCTGACAAGTTGCGTGACGTCATAACAAGGACACATTTTCAACACGCTGTGTAATGTTGTGTTGTCGCACGTTGCATGGTGGCTTATACATACATTGCCGATTTTCTGAACAGTTACAGGTAAGAAGCAAGCATTGGATATTATTTTATTTTACCAGTGTCACTTATTTTTGGCAATTTGTTATAGATATATTACCCAACAGAACGTTTTTAGGGACGATTGAGTTGAATGGGCATGGCATTTCTAAAGTTCTTTTATTTGGCGATTCGACTGGGTGTATTTTTATTGAGAAACTCGGAATATTTGCGAGCTTCATGTTTCAACGAAAAAAGGATGTTAATATTTAGATTATATTTATATAATTTTTGAAGTGTTTATCGATAAACATGACAAGCGAAGATATCCGTTTACTGCCCAGAGCTTTTTCAGTTACCCCACCCACCAGATACTTTCTACGCCCCTGCATCCACACACTTTGTACTACATGTAGGTTACATGCTGGACAGTAGTTTAAATATGCATTTATAACTGGAAACATGTATTAAGTATCAAAATATGAAATAAACGGTATTTTTTTGTTTCAGTGAATAGAATACATCTCTGGATAGGACAAATCATCAATGGCAAGTGCAGAGAAGCTCCAAAATGGGACAGTCTCAAAACTGAACAGTGTTCCATGTCTTTGTAAACTAGTAAGTTTGAGATACTTTTGACCAAAATATATTGTATTTGCTATCAAAAAGAATGATTGTGTGATATTGTTATGCATCGACATATTGAAGAAAATGTATTAAAGCAATCTTTACAAAAAAATAACAGATAATTATACTGCATATAATTGTCTGCACATCAATTTATTTTTATACCTATAGAAATAGTTAAATTTAAAAAAATCGCGAACCCAGTTTTGAAGAAAAAAACTGATCACTTGTTTCTAAATGCAGCAATTTTATTAGACATAATTTATTCATTTCAGATTAACCTGAATCCGGTGTTGCAAAAGCTAGACAGCTACACTATCAAAACTGCCTGGGAGTTGGTGTAGGGCAGACTTACAGGCTGTGGACTCAAAATACAAGCCATTGCCTGTGGGTTAAAATGTTGACGACCCGGTTTCAAACCTCTGCGGTGCCACCGAGTTTCGTTGGTGTGTTCTTTGGCAAAGCACGTAGCCGCATCCGTCTGATGGTGACATAAACCGGAGTAAGAGGAGGTGTTCTATTTACGTCATGTATTCTTCATATATCTCTGGGTGGCTCTAAATAACCGATGATGTGTTGATGAGCATTTAAACATCTTTCCATTCAGAACATGGATGGTTTGATAGCACAGACTATTGAGACTATTATGCTGAAGTGCAAGGATAACTGGGAATAACAGGAAGAAAGTGACGAGACTAAATTAAATTTATGGACAACAACAGAAGTATTCTGATTATGCATGTTAAGTTTAACGAATTTTACTAAAGTACCACACTTTTCTATGAAAATTACTTAGTGTCAGGCTTGAGTGATTGTGGATTACTTGAAGTACACATTTTGCTTGTGTCTGGTGTTTTAATAACGTTCAAGTATGGATTTGTTCGGGCAAATAATTAAACATACATCTTGGTTATCTTTTAATGCTTGCTTATAACACATACAATCGTGTACTTTTATTTTGTCACTGGTTTGGTTGTGTCATGTATGATTAAACTCAATTTTCCTCAGTTGTCTTCAGTTATACTTTTATAAATACCAAATGGTATCACATGCAATTATAATAAATAATTCAGGGTTCGACCTTAACGGGCGTCCGTCGGTCTGAAACCAGTTTTGTTTGTACGAACCGAGCGTCCTTGAAAGTCCTTCAGTCCGTGTGACTAGTTATTTTCGATAGTCATTAAATTAAATATAATTTAACACATACAGATGGTGCCCCAGTTTTGTAATATCGCACACGTGCTCCTTATAATTTCTACAACCCGTTACGCGCATCTCAAATCTTCGAACCCTGGGCGTGATGTTGTATTACCACATGTGTAATAACAGCGGAAGATCTCACTCTTATCCAATCTTATATAAATAGTATTAAAACTTAACTTTAAAGACACACTTGACAACTTCCTCAAATTATTAAGTTTTTGTTTTATTAAATTTAAAACAAAACTAATTATTGATTTATAGTACCGGTACATGACACAAATTGTTAATTTTGTCATTAAATATAATTCCTTAAAGTGTGGAAAAAGTCAAATGTCTCTTTAAGGTGTTCAAAATTTGGGGTTGGTGGGACTACCTTCAGCTCTAACAATACTATATACAGCCTTGCAAGTTTAAGATAGCATCAGCGGCCTCGGTAGCTCAGTGGATAAGGCCTCAGCTTAGAGCTTCTGACCTCTGCATCCCGTGGGTTTGTTCTCTGATGGAGGCATGTCTGATGGGAAACTTCATCTCATCTCCCACTGCGGTTGCTGTACCATAACGTAATATGATGTGATAACGGAACGTAAACCCCACTTCTTTCAAGAGAGCATCAGATGAATTCATGAAATGGACTGGTTATCACTTAGGGAAACCATGTATCAGAATTATCATTAGTAGTTTAGCTATGATTAATTCATATATTAAATTGACATTGGAACAATTATAGAAAAGTGACAAATAAATGATGATAATTGTTTTATTTTTACAATATTGAATTTTCTCAATACTTTATAATGCATAAAATAAACCGTTAAACAGTAAAGGAACACCCGTCTATCATGATATTGCTTCCGGTACATGATATTAAGAAAGAATACCGACTTATTTAATCCTATCTTTAATTGAAGGCTTGAAATGAACATGGTCCAAAGACAATGACCAATTATTCAGGAATAAATCCATTGTGTGTTTGAATGAGTATGTTTATTTCAACCCTTCGCATATAAGTTCATTGAACCAATAAGTTGACCACTAACATGACAAAGTGCTTATGCCATGAAATCTGCTTCAAGACATTTTCACATTTTTGAGAATTTACAAAATAATAGGATCTTGGAAAAGGCTAATAATTCGCAAACTGTCCACGTTTGATGCATGATCCCAGTCACGGTCAAAGGAATGGTTTAGTCAAAGATGTGGAATTCCTTAATTTTGGGCATAGTGTGTTCAACATGAATCCCCTCAGCTGCTATAAATATTTTGTGGCTATTTGCTTACACATTTAACCAACTTTACCAAGGAATGGTGAAATGTTCAGTGAAACACCGCTTGGTAGAAAAGGCCAGATATTCTCGAAACCTTTAGGGCTCTATGGGCCATACTGATGTCCGTTAATAGTTTGTAATTCCACTCCTAACAGAGATTTTCTTATTTGAAATACAGCTAGTGTACATCTGTGACACCCATTTCTGACCTTATCTTCATCCGGAAAGTGTAAGAAGCATGCACACTGCTTTACTTCCATTCAACTGAAATGATAAAAACAATATTCTGTAAGACACTCCACAGAAAAAAAACACTTCTTTTACGCGGTAACCTCTAACGGGTTTAACTGTGTCTATAACAAAATGAAATTATTGTTGATTTTCAGGAATTGTTTGCCCAAAATAAAGCAAGCAGTTAGCTTACAGTATTTCTCTTAAAAATAGTGTGCTAGTCATTTTAAGTTACTTGTAGGTTGAACATTGTATACATTTTTAAATTCTTCATACTGAAGTTCCTATATTATGCATGAACTGTGACACATTTACCACAACAAAATAATTAAAATGAACACGGAACCTGTTTACCAAGAAATAAGTATCTTGTGTCGACAATATATTTATTTTGCCGCTATACGTTACAAGCAGATTATAAAGTCAACTTACATTCTTTTCAAACAGATGATCAGATCTTGATTGCTGCTTTCTCTCTCCATGTCGGGGTATATATTTTCATAGGCCATAATGTCAGTCATTACTGAAAACATACAAAGAAAATAATGAATGAAATGGGGTTTACAACCTGTTAAGTTTATATTTGGACAGCAACCTCAGTGACTTATGAGGTGAAAGATGAAGTTTACCGTCAGACATGCCTCCGCAATGGAACAAACTCAGGCGGTTCAGAGGTCTGCAGCTCTAAAAGCAAGGCCTTATCCACCGATCTTCCCGAAAAATAAATTTATTACTAATATAATCAATTGGCAGTGAGAAAATCAAATGACAAGCCGGTCATTCTGTCATAGTCTAAACTACTGACCAGTAATTTATACCGGAGATAATCAATCAATGTTGTGGTGATATTTACCTGAAGCCCGTTAAGCTCGGTTGGTAGAGCACTTGCCGTGTAAGTGAGGGGTCCCAGGTTCAAGTCCCGTGCTGGCTGCACTCCTACACCACCCCACCCTTATCCACGCTCAATTACACCAAAAAGTACAACATTATATAGGGAAAGAAGTACTTTGTGATCGCTAACCATTTTTTCCTTCACATTATTGGGGGGCGGGGGGAGGTGGGGCAAATCCACCCGCCCCCCGAATCTGAACATTGAGGGGACTTCCCCCACACCACTCCCTGGCCCACCCAGCTCCTACGACTATGTTGTCATAACAATAAATAACTTCATATGTATCAGCGAGTATGCATAAGTATAATTTTTCTTAAAGTAATAATATGTAATAGCATTAAATTCTTAAAATATCGAGTATCAACGTAATCCGTCCGACTCCCCACCCACTACTTTTTCAGGACGTCCTGATTTCTGAACCATGATTTTAGACACATTTCGGCACTTTATTAACTATTCTATAGACAAACAAGCTACAAATATATTCATTTTATATAAAAAATTCATACCTTGCAGGAACATCCGCTAATTTCCAGTTAAATGGTTAGGTTATTGTAAATCTTTCGATATGCCGCGAATTTCTGGGGAATTCCGTGAGTCCTGTTTATGACGTCACGCAACATACGATCGATAACTCCTACCGGCATAAATTGTACTTATTGGAAAGGCGTATAGGTCAAAGTTCTTGTTCACAAATTGCATTTATGTTTTGATTGGCTCTTAGCACCAGGTTAATGTTTACATCTGCATTTCTTAACATGTAAATAACTTCAATTTTTTTATCCAATCCTCATCAAACTTACATACTTTATTATAAATGGGACGATGATCTATCTATTGATCATTGGCTGAAAGGTCAAGTCCACAAAGGTCAAAGGTCAAATGCATTTACATATACTTTTAAACATATTTTCTCCAAATGTTCAATTTATACAATTTGCATTATGTATAATGAAATTACCTCCGTGTCATCACAGAAAAATTGTGGCCCTTGATTTAATGAAAATTCCAATGTTTTCCTTCTTGACACATCCAGCTCGCCCCTTTGTTTTCATTTTGTTTTGTTTATGGTATGCCGGGTGTATCATTTCTTGTTCTCTGAAAATTCGAGCTGCTCTGTCCTCTGACAGCTCTTGTTAATCTTCGGATCACTCAGATATTAAGGAAGGGAACTGAAATGTGTGAAGTAGACTGTTACACAGCCGCCAATTTAAATTGACGACTGTCAGCACTCACTACACGTGATCAAAATAAAAAGCATTCATTGGTCAAATATTATCGGGTGAGACAGGTCATAGAATTTGTTTGCGTCTTATAATAGAATATGTATGGAGATTGTGTCTGCGTATTTATTTTAGATTGAAGCTGTGATTTTGCAACTGACTTAGCAAATACTAAATTTGATTTATTTTAATTGATTATAAAAAGAAAATAGCATGTAACTGTATTATCTTATTTGAATGACATAATAGATTCAAGGAGTTTTACGTTTAAAATGACGGATTGCGAGGTCGGGAGGGGCGGCTTCGGCGGGAATAACACAAGGAGGCTTTCGCAGAAAATAACTACTGTTTGAAAGGAATGAGCTGTTCTAGTCAACATATCCGAAGCACCACCACCACTCCCACCCCACCCCACTCTCTGGATTTAGACCCCATAGAAAGTCAACAAAGTACGCTCTACATTTCTTTCTTCAAAAATACCCTTACAGAAACAAACAAACGCTACCATGAAAAGCGTTTTTTCAAACCCCGAATCCCTAGAAAATCTGCAAAATACCCCCATGTAGTTTTTATATAAAAACATCTCCGAATAACCTCCCTGGATCTTTTTCCTTTAACGCCACCCAACACAACTCGAAAATCACTTCCAGCCGACCTCATTACCTCATTCGCTTACATAAAAATCACCTACCGTAGAAAATATGTCTTGACAATACCCCAATCCCCTAGACAATTTCGAAAATACCCCACTATTCCTGGAATTTCTTTTCGAAAACTTTGCACACCCATCACCTCTACTGACTTCCCCCCACCCACCCACTACCCTTTTTCGAAGGAAAAAGTGAGAAAACTAAAGCTATTGTCATCACTTGATCGTCGTCTGCGTCTACCGTCGTCTGCGTTTTCGTCGTCTGCGTCGCCTACCGTCGTCTGCGTCGTATGTGTCGTCTGCGTCGTCTGATCTGGTTCGTCTGCGTCCAGTTAAAGTTTTGTATGTAACCTTGTATTTCGAAAACTACTTTACATAATAATGAATTGAAACTTCATGCATGTATTCGACATCATTAGACAACATCATAGAGCGGATAAAATTATGCTTTTATATAACAGAATTATGGCCCTTTTTATATTTAGAAAATTTGGTTAATGTTTTGTATGTAAGCTTGTATCTTGAAAACTGCTTTACAGAATGGATTGAAACTTCACAATGGTATTCGGCATCACTAGACAACATCGAAAACCTTGCACACCCATCACCTCACCTCCCCCCACCCACCCACTACCCTACAACACGCGCCACCCCCGCCATCCCTACACTCCACCAACATCCCCCTTCAACACATTTTCATTCTTTAATGGGTGGTGTTACTATGAGTATTTATAATGATGATGTTGACATGATTTAAAATAAAATTGGATGTAAGGGACACTGTACAATTTAGATTAAAGGGACATTTGCCATTATTTTTGGACTTTATTCTAATAGCTGGTTTTAAAGAAATACATGATCTAATTTATATGTATTCTGCAATGAATATTTTTCATTGTACAATTTGAATCAATGCGTTAACTATATTTAAAAAAATTGTTATTGCTGGTTTTGCACTTCCTTTCTCGTTACTTTTTACCCGTAACGGGTGGGTACGGATATTGTGTGAAGAGCCCAATTAGACCAACAATGTTGACGCCGGGGTACTGACAGAACCCGGTATAGTATCAAAATTTGGGACTACCCTGAAAAATGTTGCTCCTAGGGTAGCAATTAAACATGTTTAAATTTTCCAGGGTAATCCCGTTGCTGAAGATGTTTTTTAACTAGGAGACCATTGCTAATGCCCACTAGACAGAGGTCTATCCTGCCTCTGCAATGTTGATAAATTAGCCTGACATTTTTGGAATTTTATGGAAAACTAAATAAGACAAGACGTTACCTTATACCCATACCCCCTCGTTAGGATGGCGAGTTGTCCGTCGTCCGTCCGTCGTTTGTCGTCCGTCGTCCGTCGTCTGTTAACTTTTGTTTCGTTAAGACGATAGGGCCTTCATTTTTTATCCAATCTTTACCAAACTTTACCAAATTGTTAATATCAATGAAAGCTCAAACAAGTTCGAAAACCAGCCAGATCGGACTGGTAACAGCGGAGTTTTGTCCCTTGATTTAGTTAATAATGCTATATTTTGCCTCGTTAAGACGATAGGGCCTTCGTTTTTCATCCGATCTTTACCAAACTTTATTTGCTTATTAACGTCTATAAAACCTCGGTCAAATTCGAAAACCAGCCAGATCGAACCAGTAACAGCGGAGTTATGGCCCTTGATTAGTTAAAAATGCTATAGTTTGCCTTTTAAGACGATAGGGCTTAATTTTTTATCCGATCATTACCAAACTTTATCAGATTGTTAATGTCAATAAAAGCTCAAATAAGTTTGAAAAACAGCCAGATTTGACCAGTAACAGCGGAGTTATGGCACTTGGTTTAGTTTACAGTGCTATATTTTTGCTTTAATCAGATGATAGGGCCTTCATTTTTCATCCGATTTTTACCAAACTGTACCAGATTGTTAATATCAATGAAAGCTCGACAAGTTCGAAAACCAGCCAAATAGAACCAGTAACAGCGGAGTTATGGCCCGTGTTTTTCATCTGATCTTTACCAAACTTTACCAGATTTTCTGACTTGTTTTTTATTAATATTTTATTTCGTTTAATTTCTTTTTTTTTTCTTTTTTTTTATTATTATTATTTTTTTAACCAGCCAGATCGGACCAGTAACAGTGGACTTATGGCCCTTGATTTATTTAAAATTGCAACATTTTGCCTTGTTCAGATGATAGGGCCTTCATTTTTTTATCGGATCTTTATTATCAAACTTTATGGCCCTTTAAAGGTTTTAATAGACAAACTTTACCTTCTTGTTTGACTGTCCTTCTTGAATGCTACTTTCCCTGTCCGATCTTTTTATATTTCTTTTTCCAGATTAGTCCCTTCTGAACTCCTTGCCGGATTTCAACGAATCTTGGTGGGTATCAATCCTAGTAGCCTTGACCCTGAGCGGAATGAATTTTCGCAGAGTTATGACTCCTTAAATGTTTTAAAACACTAACTTTGAACAGACAAGTTCTCCTGAACCCCTGGCTGGATTTCAACAAAACATGGCAGGGATGATCAGTACCAAGCCTAGTTGTCATCGCCATGTTCGGGTCGATTGATATTATACATAAACCTTATGTTTAGAAAGTAGAGCGTCCGCAGACCCTCTTGTTTTTATTGTATTTTTGACTTTTTTTTTTTCATTTTTTTTCCAAATAATATAAATCTGCATTTAATTCAGACAATGAAGACAAATTTGTCAATGTATTGTTGTATTTTGTACAAAAATTTGTTTGCAAATGAAAAACCCGAGGATTAGACATAAATGAACACACGCTACACCGATTCTTTTTAACCCAGAATACACTCATGATCTGAATAATAGCATAAACATGAAAAAGCCTTTCTTCCACGTGGAGAATCTACAAAATACCACCTTAATCCTTCCTGAAAAAAAAGCATTTGCCTCCAAAAATTCTACAGAATAATTCCTGGGTAGATTTTTTATTTAAAAATTCCCCTGAAATCGGTGCTTTACCCTCTCCTAATAAAATCTTCTTTACTCACATTCTCTTAAAACCACCTCCCATGAAAAAAAACACACATGGAAAACACACTAGTCACCCTGGAAAATTTCGAAAATACCACCCCATACCAAACTTAAAAAACAAAACCAAAGACACCTGCATCTTGTTTGCGTTTGATATACGAGACATGCGCAGTGAAGAGCCCACCAGGCTAGATCCTTTTACAGAACGTAGATCAGACGCTTGGTCGTGATCGCAATTGAAATGCGCTTTGCATATTATCAAATTTACCGTTTCAATAATTAGCCTGACTGTCACTAAATATATAATTAACATGTAATGTATGGTGCTAAGGTCCATATGCAAGTTTATGGACTGCCCAACCCATAAACTTCATATGGACCGAAGCACCATACATTATTTGTTATATTATACCGAATCTGACCAACAAATTAAATCAATAGGTTTTCGAAGCAGCAATCCACAGCTGTGCAATCTCATCCGGATGCTTCGGATCTGTGCAATCTCACCCGGGATGCTTCGGATCATATATTTCAACCAAGATGGCTGCCTCTAGCGACTTTCTCGTTATCGGCGACTCATATGTACGGCATTTACGCGATTATTTGCACAATATTGATACCCTTGGGGTTTCTTTTGTTTCAAAAGGTAAAATCACGCTTGAAAACATGATTCCGGAGTTAATGTCTGCAATTTCTCCCGGAATTCAGGTTGTTTTTTTGCATATTGGTGGAAATTTCATCAATGGCAAAACGACAGTCTCCCAAATTTCAGAAGGAATTGCTGATCTTGTTTCTAGACTGCGAACTAGGTTTATTCGAGTTATTGTTGGCCCGATTATATGCCGTTATGCACCATGGTATGTGAACATAGCCGAGTATGATCAGTTCAAGGTCGATGTAAATAGACGTTTGGGGGAACTTTTAAGCGGGTGCGAGGGTGTTCTTTTCTTTCGTTACAAAAGTTTCCCCAAGGGTAATAAGCATTTTATGCATGAGGGCGTACACCTTAATGATGAAGGCAACAGAGAGTGGTGGATGCAGATCCAGAGGGCCAGAAAGATTTTGGAATGCTAGAGGCACCATCAGGTCTTATTACAAGACCACACTAAATGCCCTTTTCAGGGCAAACAAATCCTATGAAAGAATCGTTCATAATTGTCATTTTTGTACAAACCTGTGACCTTCACCACTTTCTCCTAACCCAGATAAGCCTCCATTGATTGGCACAATTTTACTTTGTACTTCATATTGCGTAGTAGATAATACATTCTCATAAAACCTCTGTAAACAAATAAAAAAAATACGAAATGCTGACTGCCAGTGACTGCTCAATGTATTTTCCATTTTCTGCACATACACAATAACATTAATATTTATTTCAGTTAAAGATCACAGACATAGCACATACATATGGAACGCCAAATTGACATAAACCCAATCAATTCAACCTCTCTTCAACTATTTGAAGAGGTCTATTTCAATTGAAGAGAGGTCTAATTCAATTGGAGAGAGATTTAACTATGCTGAATTGTACCACTCTTCAATTGAATAAGACCTCTCTTCAATTGTATTGAACCTCTCTTCAACTGAATTATACCTTTCTTTAATTGAATTATACCTCTCTTCAAATAATTGAAGAGAGGTTCAATAAATTGAGATTAAGTTGAGATATAAACTCAATTATTTGATGAGGTCTTATTCAACTGAAGAGAGGTATAATTCAATTGAAGAGAGGTCTAATTCAGTATTGGAATTGAACCTCTCTTAAATTGAATTGAATTGAACTGAACCTCTCTTCAATTTAATTGAACCTCTCTTCAAATGAATTAGACATTTTCAACTGAATTAGACCTCTAAATTGCGCAAAGTAATTTTAAATCTTGTGTATTTTTTTTTTAAATATGGCTCTTTATTTAGATCCATTTTATTCATTGATATACAAGAATAAAATAAACACATGACGTTAATATATCTCAATCATAGGATGTGCCATTTGAAATCGGCAATTCGGTACCTTGTTTCCAAACCACCAATTCACCCCCTTAATTAAAATTACACTGAGACATTTCTGACGTAATCTTTGTAACAAAATCGTCATAATGATGACGTTGGGTTTTCCAGTGACGTGTCAGTTTTTGTGTTTACGTTTGAGCATGTAGAAGGAAGCAAATATAATTTAAGGATAAAAAGGTAGGAGATTAATTTTTATTTCACCCACAGACTGTCAGTTCAGTACAGTAATGTCAGTATTGTTTCCTGGATGACTTTTATTTAAAATGTAATTGAGTCCCGAACGGCAGTACTGGTCGGGGACCACTTTCGTTTTTGTACCGCTTCTTTACTATTTGATTGTTTCTTGTTTCCAATCATCAGTGGTAAACGTCGGTCGATAAGTAATATCGCGTTAGCAATTTGCATTGTGAAAAACAGTTTTTAAATGAGAATGATTGAAACTGGGCTTGGACGGAAACTGGTCCCTAAACACTACCGTACAGTAAACAGTACATATTATAATAGGTTGTTGAAGATATAGATACAAACAACGAGTTGATAATGTACATGTATAATTTAATAGATTAAATCTATCATACCATTGCCAAAAATATTTTCAACATCTCCAAGTTTTTTTTTTACGTCGTAGGTATATTGTATGGTGACCGAGTCGTTCTTGTTTTTCACAATTTCATTATTTAATGTCGGTCCTCATCTTTGTATCGGCTACTAACGATCTCCTGTGTGTACCGGGGTAATCTTGACAGGGTAGCGAGCATTCTGGCTGCCATTTTCAACCGTCGCAGTTGTCGTTGGATGCACGTGGCGATGCACGATATGACTGGTTCGTGGTCAATTATTAAAAAAAAAACACGCAGTCTAGATTTAATATGGATTTTCGGCCCGCCATATGTTGTTTTTTTGGCCCTTCATATGGATTTTTGGCCCGCAGTTTCACGCGCTTATCTTATATGACCGCAGAGACGGTGTATTACACGAAACACATGCCGTTTTTGTTACTATATATAGTAACAATATATAGTAACATATGTAATAAGCAACTTTATGGACCGGATGACGTCACATTAAACAAAGAGTGGAATATGCAAATGAGGTGTAATATATACCTGTCAATAATATATACAGAGTACCTTCATTTTCTTACAATGTAATACAACAACCTGTATCACACTACAGGTTATCACTATGCTACTAAACATAGAATTAGTATCACTATCTTACTAAAAATAGAACTGCGGTTTTTTCAATGATTCAAGCAAGTGTTACGCCACTATGCGCGAGAACGTCAAGACGACGTTACGTCATACAAACAAAACAAGTAGGTCAGACCAATGAACACAAATACCTTAAAACTACATACATTTTCCCGCGAGAAATAATATGCTTTATTGAATGTGTATGCAATATCAATGCAAATATTTCTATGTTAATGATGTGTAAGAGGTATATAATAAAAGGATCATTACTAGAGTAACGTGTTCTGGAAGTTTGTATCAAATCACCTCTCGTAGGTATATGCCAGATCAGGATCACTCCAGGTGACACAAACTTCCAGAACACGTTACTCTAGTAATAATCCTATTGTATAACCCCACTTGTCTGTCACTCCAGAGCAATAATATTATCGCGACTTTACGCCAAATTACGCCGAGTTAGCAAAGAAATTTGTCACGATACTTTTTAGAGTAGTTTTTCTTATAATTCGTAAAACACCATTCATTCATTCATTCATTCTTATAATTCGACTTCTAAGGGAATTAAAGTCGTCTTAATAGCTGAAAAAAGTATTGCGACTCCGTTATCTCGACGGCAGTTATATGCCACCATATGTAAGCTTGTATCACGAAAACTACTTTACATAATGGATTGAAACTTCATATATGCATTCGGCATCATTAGATAACATCATAGAGTCAGGTTCTACAACTCATGCTTTTATTTTAACAAAATTATAGCCCATTTTATAATTGGACAATTTGATTAAAGTTGTGTGTGTAAGCTTGTATCTCGGAAACTACCTAATGGATTGAAACTTCACACATGTATTCGGCATCGTTAGACAACATCATAGAACCAGTTTCTACAGCCCATGCTTTGATCAAAAGTATGGCCCCTTTTATACTTAGACAATTTGGTTAAAGTGTTGTGTGTAATGTATCTTAAAAACTACTATATACATAATGGATTGAAACTTCACATATGTGTTCAGTATCATTGGACAACAGCTTACAGCCAGGTTCCACGACTCTTGCTTTTATTTTAACAAAAATACAACCCCTTTTGTATATAGAAAACAACGTTTACAGTTTTGTATAAGCCCGTCAACTTAAGCATTTTTTTAATTTAAATTTTTCATTATTTTACTTTCACATTAAGACACGTGCCATACTTCTGTTAGGCGACTTAAGCAGAAGTATGCCTTTCAACTTAGTCTCCCACTACATAGACAAGGACTTGAAAGTCGAGCGTCTGCACAGATGGGCAGTGCTTCTTGTTAAATGTACCGAGTATATAAAGGTAACGTTTACTATATATATTTGCAGTTGTTGCTTACTGTTTTACACGTAGAAGAGAATCCAGCGTAAAACCAGATGTACCAGATGTTGGGAGTTACCTAGTACATGCGTGGAAGCTCCATGCGCACGTGCAGTTGTTTTCCGCACGAACACAACTGTGACTCTTCCTGAAACTAGTGATCGTGTACCCCGTGGAATACACAGTTTCTGGCCAGAATTACCCACTGAGATCATCGGAACCATAGCCTCACAAGTGAACTGGAGCGAATGAAACTTTATAATTTGTGCCAATTTGATATGGACACTGCGAGTAAAATATCATTATTCACCCAGTGCTTATTATTAAATGTTCTTCTATCTGCACCCGGATTATGTGAGATAAAAGTTTGAGTATTTGTATGGACATAAAATATATATAGCTTATTACCAGAACAAGAGACAATATTTAAAAAAACAAATAAAAACACTCAGGAACCGAACATATGAAGAATTCCTTTAATGTCAGAGTAATGGACGACTGGAATTCCATACCCGACTGTTGTCCAACCACCGAGTGTAAATGTCTTTAAGTGCAGACTTAACAAGCATTGGGCACACCCATCCACTTGGATACTAGCTCATTTACCCCTAACCGCTGTGGGTTCGAGCCCTCATGAGACCAGGACTCTTTATTTATCAAGCTGGCTTGCGGAAAGTCCGTGGTTTTACTCGGACGCCTGCCCGTTTACGAACATTGCCGGGATGGGCAACTGGGATCTACCTCCACCAACGGAAGCTGGAACAGCGTCATATGACCTTAGCTGTTGGTGCGACTGTAAAATCCAGCTCAGTTCAGTTGGATAATAATTGTTTCTCAAACCTGTGCAGTAGACAGTTGTTTCTCAAACCTGCGCTTTAGTTGCTCAAGCCTGCGCATAGACAACATCATATACAAATCTCACAAAGAGAAGGGCCACCAGAAGACAAAGCATTCGACGTCGAACCAGTAAGTTATGATTTGTGCTAGTACACAACCGGCTGACATTTGTGTATATATTCCATGTTGAACACGTGCAATTGTCCAGACATTACATTATCGGTCAAGTACATGGTCAGTTTGTTGTATACTATACTGAACCAAACAGCTAACGCACCAGTAGACAATACCATTAATGTATGAACTTATTATATTCCGACTGGTATCGTTGGAGACAGATGATTTGAATGATTTTTTTAAATTTACAGTAGATATTTGTCTCGTTCAGAATGAAATTTGTCTTGATTTATTGATTGTTATTATTGAAATATTAAAGGTATTTTCTACTGGTGCGTTAGCTGTTTGGTTCAGTTTATATATATGACTGTTTTAAAGGGACACACGACAATCTTGATTTTTGTAAAAACTTACGGCGTCCCGTTAGATTTTCTGCATATCATGAATGTGTTCAATCATTAATAATAATTGTATGAGTAGTATAAAACAAACTGTGTTTGCATATTATTAACTATTGATTCAATTGCAACAAATAATCATTTACACATTTGGTAGAATAACGAAGAAAAAAAATGAAATCTATTTTTTTATTTAGTTAATATATTCAAGCAATTTTAAGCTGGACATGGGGGAAGTAAAGATCAAAGAAGCAAAGATCTCTATGTCCACAGCCATCAGCATGCCATCTTCATACTATTGATTTTATGAATATTGAGTTCTGCTCAACCCGGGGCTAGAGGGCGTGAGCGGTAGCTAGCATATTTCACTACCGTTCATGAACAGTCTCAATCAAACCGAGACTGCAATATTTCGCATGTGTCGTGTTCGGCCGTTTCCAAAGGTCCACTCTCGTACTCTTTTAAAGTCAAAATGATAAAAAAATAATAAATCGAGGCGACGAATGTAATGCTTGATATAAAACTAAAGATTGTCATGTGTCCTTTTAACTATTGATCTTTAAATGTACTAACCCGCCAAATAATGACACAATTATGCCACAAACAGTAATAATGTATATGTGCCGATTAATTTTTTTTTTATGTTTATTCGTGGTTTCTTTAAATACCCGCGGTTGAATATGCGTACAGTGAATTATGAGTTGGTAACTCTTAATTCGATGCTCCAGTTTTGGGCTTTGGCCCGGTTGTTTAAAGTCATTTATATTGTGCCTATGGAGTTTCAAATTGTGTAAGTTAGATATATATATACATCTTCGTCAGTAGGTTTAGAAACAGTGTACATGTGTTTGCATAATTTGGCCGTTGTTGGCGGGATAGCTACTTTATTTGAAGTGTAGTAAGTTCTTGTTTGGATATAATCACTCTAACAAACCGGGGTGTTGTTGTTGAAATATCCGATTTACGAGTCTTTGAGTATCGTAACAGTTTACAGAAGCGTAAAAGTTACAAAAATACTCGAACACAACTGTATATCTCGAGGTAAATACTAAATAATAGAAGTTATTTACACCCCTAACTTCTGTTGTTGTTGTTGAAATATTCGATTTATGAGTCTTTCAGTATCGTAAAAGTTTAAAGAAATGTAAAAGTGACAAAATACTCAAACACAACTGTAAATCGCGATGTAAATACTAAATAATAGCAGTTACTTATACCCATAGATTTTGTTGTTGTTGAAATATCCGATTTATGAGTCTTTAAGTCTCGTAACAGTTAAGAGAACAAAAAATTGTAAAAGTTACAAAAATATTCAAATACAATTGTAGATCACGAGGTAATTACCAAATAATAGAAGTTATTTACGGCGGCCCAAACTACCCCTAAAACACGTGTAACATGGCGGTTGTTTACACGGGGATAAAATGACGTTAACCCAGTGGTTTAGTACCTGCTTAGCAATGTAAGGTTTGCAAGATCAAACCCGGGTGTCGAAATATATTTTTATGCCAACGGGAATATCTTTATAGACGAACAATATAATGTAGCTGCATTTTGTAAAATCAAATATAGCCGAAGGTTGTTTGAGTGAATTTCAGGAAATGGTTCGATATTCAGAAATTGGTTTATTGAACTGAATTGAATTGAATTGTGTATCGGAGTGTGTTACGATAGTGTATTGGACTGTGTATCTATAGTGTATTGGATTGTGTATCCATATACCATTATATGTCTGGAAATTCGAGGACGAATCCCAATGTGTAGGTGGAGTATGTCACGCTTCATTGATATCTAGCAATGTAGAGTGATGTAGCATTGTCCGGCCGGTTAGCTCAGCTGGAAACGGAACGTATGTCACGCTTCATGGATATCTAGCAAGGTAGAGTGATGTAGCATTGTCCGGCCGGTTAGCTCAGAACGAAACGGAACGTATGTCACGCTTCATTGATATCTAGCAAGGTAGAGTGATGTAGCATTGTCCGGCCGGTTGGCTCAGAACGAAACGGAACGTATGTCACGCTTCATTGATATCTAGCAAGGTAGAGTGATGTAGCATTGTCCGGCCGGTTAGCTCAGAACGAAACGGAACGTATGTCACGCTTCATTGATATCTAGCAAGTTAGAGTGATGTAGCATTGTCCGGCCGGTTAGCTCAGAACGAAACGGAACGGTCCGAAGGTCCCGGGATTGAGCCCCGGTCCGGCTGCACATTTTTCTAGCCCTGTGATACATACACGTAAAGTAGGTAGAGTACATGGCACGACTCTATCCGCATTTTCAGATGAATTTTCTGAAGACATCATGCAATGCCTGCATAAAGAAACGCGTTATTTCAATTGAATACACCTTAAATACCAGTCCACACATGCATACATACAACTCACCAAAGAGAATGATATTTAATACGGAACGAGATTTCAGATGAGAGTGAGATATTTCGAGAGGAAAACATTGAACTGTCAGAAAACAAGAGGTCAATGACCTTGAAGCTCTACTCATAGATTTTTGATAGCTAGGTCAACATTCCTGTGAAGTTTTATGAAAATCCATCTAGTAGTTTCATAGGAGAAGTCGCTACAAGTTTTCATTATATAACTCTATGTAAACAAAGATGGCCGCTGGCGGCCATGTTTAATGTCAAATCAAAATAATTTTTGACAAGGATCAACATCATGTCATACTGATCATTTTAGAAAAAGTCCCATATCAATATCACTTATAGTTTTCAAGAAGTAGTCGCTACAAACGTGAATTGTGAAAATCTATTTTCAACCATGGCGCCATCTTGTATTTCAGGCCGACCTGAAATTTTGCTAGGATCAATTAGACATCAAGAGCAACATTCCTGTAAAGTTTCATGAAAAATCCGTCGAGTAGTTACAGAGGAGTAGTCGTTACAAGTTTTTACTAAATAACTCTATGTAAACAAAGATGGCCGCTGACAGCCATGTTTAACATCGAATCAAAGCGATTTTCGACAAGGACCAACATCATGACATGCTGATCATTTTAGAAAAAGTCCTATATCAATATCACTTATAATTTTCAAGAAGTAGTCGCCATAAACTTATTTTTTGAAAATCTATTTTTAGCCGTGGCGGCCATCTTGAATTTCCGGCCAACCTGAAGTTTTGCTAGGATCAATTAGACATCAAGAGCAACATTCGTGTGAAGTTTCATGAAAATCCGTCAAGTAGTTTCAGAGGAGTAGTCGCTAGAAGTTTTTATTATATAACTCTATGTAAACAAAGATGAACGCTGGTGGCTATGTTTAATGTCAAATCAATTTTTTTTTTGACAAGGATCAACATCATGTCCTACTGATCATTTTAGGAAAAGACGCATATCAATATCACTTATAGTTTTCAAGAAGTAGTCGCTACAAACTTGTATTTTGAAAAATTATTTTTAGCCGTGGCGGCCACCTTGAATTTTCGGCCGACCTGAAATTTTGCTAGTATCATTTAGACATCAAGAGCAACATTCCTGTGAAGTTTCATGGAAATCTGTCGTGTAGTTTCAGAGGAGTAGTCGCTACAAGTTTTTACTAAATAACTCTATGTAAATAAAGATGGCCACTGGTAGCCATGTTTAACGTCGAATCAAAACGATTTTCGACAAGGACCAACATCATGTCATGCTGATCATTTTAGAAAAAGTCCCATATCAATATCACTTAGAGATTTCAAGAAGTAGTCGCTACAAACTTGTTTTTTAAAAATCTATTTTTAGATTTGGTGGCCATCTTGGATTTCACATCAACATGAATTTTTGCTAGGATCAACTAGACTTCATGGGCAACATTTCTGTAAAGTTTCATGAAAATCCATTCAGCAGTTTCAGAGGAGTAGTCGCTACAAAAAAAAAGTTTACGGACGGACAGACAGACAGACGGACGCCGCACCACGGCATTAGCTCTGCTGATCTCTGATCAGAAGAGCTAAAAAACAGTCGTTGCACAAAATGATCAGATCGGCTTGATGTCCTCCTCTTTTGTGAGTGCTATGCATGTTTGTGTGGTATTTTAGGTTAAGTCAATTGAAATACGGCAGTCCTTTATGCAGGCGTCGGTTCATCATAGGTAAATGGTAGGTAAGATCATGAGAACTATGATTCTCATACCTTTGTGTAGAACAACGAGTTAAATACAGATACATTTGGAATGGGTTAAAAGACCGTTAAACCTTAGACAAAGTCAACTCAAAAATGTGATAACAATGTAGATATTTGTTTTTGTCCATACTTTTTAAAAACCAAAAGCAAAACATTTACTATATTACTACAGGTGTATGTTCAGTTGTATCTCCGCACAGTGATTGAGATAGCTGTCTGTTAATTATCAGGCTTTATGAACTTAAGCATATAAACTAAATTGTTCGGATAGGGCCATTGTACCATCCATTTACAAGTCGATGTGCGATGGTGCAATGGCGTTAGTGAAATGGTAAGATGGCGATAATGCGATATGCGCGATGGTCCGATGCCGATGGTACGATGAAGATAAAGAGATATACCATCGCCATCGCGCGATATACGGGTCCCAAACGCAATATCGTAATAAACGCTGTTTTAGGTTTTGTTGTTGTTGAACTATCAGATTTCTGCGTCTTTGTGTATTGTAACAGTTTACAGAAAAGTTACAAAAATACTCAAACACAACTGTATATCGCGAGGTAAATACTGAATAATAGCTTTTATTTGCACCCTTAGGTTCTGTTGTTGTTGAAATATCCTATTTATGAGTCTTTGAGTATCGTAAAAGTTTACAGAAAAGTTCCAAAAATACTCAAACACAACTGTATATCGCGAGGTAAATACTCAATAATAGCAGTTATTTACACCCATAGATTTTGTTGTTGAAATATCCGATTTATGAGTCTGAGTATCGTAACAGTTTACAGAAAAGTTACAAAAATACTCAAACACAACTGTATATCGCAAGGTAAATACTAAAAAAAAAGGTATATTTACACCCCTAGGTGTTGTTGTTGTTGTTGTTGAAATATCCGATGTATGAGTCTGCGTATCGTAACAGTTTACAGACATGTAAACGTTACACAAATACAGTTATTTACACATATAGATTGTGTTGTTGTTGAAATATCCGAATAAGGAGTCTTTGAGTATCGTAACATTTTTTCAGAAAAGTTACGAAAATACTCACACTTCTGTTATGTACTTCTCTACATTGAATATTTAATACTTTACTATAGGAAAAACAATATATAAAAACATGTTTTTGATATGAGGTTATTTAATCATTTTAGCCTACAAGTGGAGCTGAGCCAATAATTCTGCCACATTTACCACACGTCTTTCTGCATTGATTGTTTGCAATGTTCTCATCATTGCACATGTTATAGTCGGCCCCATATGTGCAAGGGAAGTGTGCAACATCTTCGCATAACTGAGCCGTTGTTGCTGATGCAGTTGTTGGGGACACAGTTGTTGGTGATACAGTTGTCAATTTTGTGTTCTGTGTCAGCATCGTATGCAAATCTGAAATTGATAAAGTAAACATGTAATAATGCTCCCTAATAAGTCAGTTCACGGACAAACTACTGTAATACGGTAATAATGCCGAAAACATACAAATGTAAATGACGTATGCAACAGCTAGAAACGCTCCATAGGAACCATGTAGTCCACATACTTATGGGTCCATAATAAATTTATATATATAATAATAATAATAATAATAATTTCTTTATTTAACGAAGGTTAAAACACATTAAATTATGCATATAAAATACAAACACTTATTTTCAATGTGGCCTTCGAACAATAATGCTATAACAGTTATAAATACATATAAATACATGCATACTCATGCGCACACACGCACACATCCACAACAATACTTCATATCCGACAAACACTCATTGGTTAATACATTCATAATATTCTTAATTCATAATCAAGATAGCTTATAGTGTCATATATGACGGATATTTAAGCAACTACATGCATATAGTGCCAGTTTCACTCAAGAAAAAAAATAAAATAAAATAAAATAACAACAGCCCAACAGCGACATAATTATATAGTAATATCAGCTAGTTTATATCCTGTTTTTGGAAAAGAAATTGTTTTAAATTGTATTTATACGAATTAAAGCTATTGATGATACGTATATGTAAAGGAATTGTATTCCATACTATTTACTGTAATAGCTGAAAGAATCTTTAAAAGAGTTTGTTCGATGTTTTAGTGGAATAAGATATTTTCGCCTAATGGAACGCAACATATAATTTTCATTGTGAGAGAGAAGCAAATTAGATCTGACAGGTATTTTGGTACTAGTTCATTTTTACATTTAAAAACTAATATTCCTATATGATATAGACATCGGTTTTCGAATGATAACCAACCCAATTCTTTAAACATTAACTTTGAACTAGTATTTAAGTCTTTATTCAGTATTATTCGTGCTGCCCTTTTTTGAATTTTTCTTATTTTCATGATTTCAGCTTTCGAATTAACTCCCTTTCCCCAAAAAGTGCAACAATAGTCAGACGATGACATAATATAAGCGTTATAAAATATTTTCTTCATATCATATGTTAAATAGTAAATAATATGTTTTAATAATGCAATTTTAGTATTGAGTGTTGAACAAACTTTAAATATTTGATACTTCCACGATAGTGTATTATCAATATATATACCTAGTAGTTTATGTACAGATACTTTTTCTATTAAGACATCGTCAATATATAAAAAACATTTCTTTGGCATTTTTAACCTCATATTTTGTGGAGATAAGCATACATTTAGTTTTTGATGGGTGCAGTGCCATGTTATTAATGCAACACCAACTTTTGACAGCATTCAGATTTTCCTGTATTTTTTTCTCGATAACATCTATATTACGATCAGATTCATAGAGAGTAGAGTCCTCTGCATACAGATCAATATTTATTGCATTTGGTGATATTGATATGTCATTAATATACAGGAGAAATAAAAGAGGGCTTAGTATGGAGCCCTGAGGAACACCTGATTTTATTATCATTTCATCAGAAAACTGGCCATTAACCTTCATTCTTTGCTTGCGATTACTTAATGATGTGAACAATTTAATGGTTTTGTCTGAGAAATGGTACAATTTAAGTTTATACAATAGTATTTGATGATCTACAAGATCAAATGCCTTTTTTCAGTCGAGAAATATTGCTCCTACATATTTTCCAGAATCTATGTCTTTTAACCATGAATCAATTAGCCTTGTTAAAGCAGTTTGACAGGAGTGCAATTTTCTGAATCCTGATTGTGTCATATGTAAAAGATCAGTCGTTTGAAAATAGTTATGTAATTGGGTCGCTATGTGACGTTCGAAAACTTTCGAAATGGTCGGAAGAATAGAAATTGGTCTGAAATTGTTCGGGTCGGTCCTATCCCCAGTTTTAAAAATTGGAATAACAAATGTTTTTTTAAGAGAATCGGGGATATTCCATAATATATACTACTGTTTATTATATGTGCAATAGCATAAGTTATATGATCCCCACAATATTTAAGAATTCTAGGTCCTATTCCATCAAGTCCAGTCGATTTCATAACATCTAATTTATCAATTATAAGTTTAACTTCGTATGGTGTTATTTCTTCTATAGAAAAGGTTTTGAACTTCAGTTTTTCGTTCATACACTGTTGCAGTTTTTTGAAGTTTTCTGTGACAAATGACGTTTTTTCTATAATCTATCTATATATCCTGCATCAACCTCTTTCGAGTGACCTATGCAGCTGCGCGTCTGTGCATTAAAAGTTAAAAGATATAGCATCCTACTAGTAAAATAAGACATTTACAAATGAGTGTGGTGAGCATATATGTGTCCTTAAAGGAAAGTGAATGTTAAGTTGTTAGTGCCAAGACTTAAATTCAAAGTCAAAAATTTAAAATAAACATTTAAATACAAAAAATTGAAATTGGTTTAAAAACATATATGCTCACACTTAGTAAGGCATAGGGTGGTTGATCTTGCATACTTCCCGTTTGAATGTATCCAAATCGGGGAGCATGACAACATCTGCTGGCAGCCTGTTCCAAATAACAATGGTCATGGGGAAAAAGGAGTATTGGTAGTAGTTTGAACGGGTATGGATATCTATAATATTAGATATGTTTATGAAATGTTCATTTAATGCGTTTAAAATAGTCAAATTTCCATCTATAATATTATCATTTATAATTATAGTTTTAGGTAAAGATGCATTTTCCAATCTGCCTTCATTAGGATTACTTATCGTTCGAAGCATTTTCCACAAATAGCTTGGACTTTTATTTTCTCTGATAGCGTCATTATAAAAGTTTTTTTGCTTTTCTTTATCATAGATGCAATTTTATTTCTCATAGTTTTATATTTATCATATTCGCCCTGCCTTTGTAATCTATCTCGCTCAAAGATAGCGTTTTTGATCCCTTCATTAAACCATCCTGGTTGAGTACGATATTTGACTCTCTTCTTTATGAGGGTACCGACCCCCTTTTCGTACGCCGGATTCCGACCCATATTAGCCAGTATTCCGTACGCCGGGTTGTAGTATGCCGTACGCCGACATCGCAGTTTTTCATACGCGTACGCCGTATTTTTCTCAAAAAATATTTGTTTCCATCCAAAAAATAAAATTTTAGCTAATTTATGTCTCAGATTGCTGGAAATGCCATTTCAGAGCACCTAGGTTTCAAAAAATTTCGGGGGGGCATGCCCCCGGACCCCCTAGAGAGCTCGGGCGCTGCGGGCCCTCGGGCTCGGCCGCTGCGCGGCCTCCCATGGTTCAAATAGTATTCCAGAGGCCAACCCTCTGTTAGGGAGTATTCCAGATGCCATGCCCAAAAAAGCCAGTACTCCAGATGCCAGGGGGGGAGGGGGGGGGGGAGGGTGGGGGGGGCTTTTGGTACCCTCCTTTATAACGAAGCATGTTTACATAACAAGTTATTATATAAATTATAAAGGCAATTAAGAGACTGATTAGGGTCACTGTACAATTCAATCAATTCAAGTGGAGCCATAGCTAATTGTTCTTCAAATAAGTTTAGATCAAACTTCTTGAAAGACCTATAATTAATAGATATGTGTGTATTGTTTTTACTTATAATTGGTCTGAATAATCGTGTGCAACACACCGGATAGTGATCACTTATACTGTAAAATGGAATATTTACCATGTTTACATCAGAAAGTATGTTGGGATTTGTGGTATAAATATGATCAATTATGGTCGAACTCTTTTGAGTTACACGCGTTGGAATTGTCACTAATTGTGTTAGGTCGAATTTCTGTATAAACGATTGCCATCTCTTGTTTTTGAACAATTCGACTGAATTATTAGGCATGCAATTAAGATTTCAGTCACCAAGAATGTGAGTTTCAAATTTAAAAATGTTAGCAGTTTGAATTTGTCCTTCATATAAATCAATCCACGTTTGGTGTACATCTGGTGGTATATAAACAAAATTTAAAAGAAACGGTTTAGAGCCCTGTATATTAACTTGAATCCATATGGATTCAATTTCATTTGACTCTATATCAAGTCGACGAGTATATGTGATTTGATTCGAAATAAATACGATAAGACCGCCTCCTTTCCGATTCGACTTCCGGTCTCGCCTTTCAAATGTATATCCGGGAATATGCAAAATATTATCGCATGCATTTTCTGTGAGAAACGTTTCACACAATTCAAGAATTTTGTTTGAATTAGTGCGAGTCAATTGATATTTTATTTCATCTAATTTTGGTAAAAGATGTTGTATATCTAAATTGGCAATATGTATTCCTTTTGACGTTGCGTTAAATATAAAACTAGATTTGTCATAATCCTTATCATGCAAAAGTGCATTTCCATGTAATGAATTATTATTTGAGTTATCGGGTGAGTAATATTCTCCCTTAATAATAGCATTATGTGTATTTATTTGCAATGTTGATTGATATAAATCATCGTAAAATGTCAATAATGAATTTTCGCATAGTAGATAGTTAGTATAATTTAAAACTGTGTTATAAAAGATAATGCGCTGTGGTAATTGTGCGTCTTTCATAATATTGAGATTTAAAGAGTTTATGTATAAATGTACTTCATAAAATGAATACTGGTATGTTAAATCACATAGAACAGAATTATAGTCTGACGATAATAATGTTCGACTAAATATTTTAAGAGGGTATTTAACGAAAGAATCTTTTTCCACCGAAATAGAGTTATTACACTTGCAAATTGTCTCATTACATATTTCACATAATAATGCTAATATTTCATATGTGTTGTAACTTATTACACGAGAGTGCTTGCCGGAAATATCCTAATGTTTGTAAGCATAAACACCGCTGGCACCGAGTGCTCGGTTTCCGCTGTTCGAGTCATCAGCATAGTTACTTCCAGGAGAGTAAAGCTTCTGTTTACTTAGAATGTGTCGTCTGCAGTTTTGAGTGGAATGATCATACATTGAAAATCGCTGCCAAACACCATCATCATTTTGTCTCGGGCGTCTGTTCACGGATGGTGAGTGTGGTTGTCGGTTTCGACGTCTGCATTCACTAGTTGCATGGCTGGTCATTTTGCAGACTGAGCAGTATACCTTCCGACTATCCCGACGATCCCAGCCTTGATCCTTTCCTGACCAGGCGTCTCCATGATCCTGAATAGGCACACGTCTGGTTGGTGATTGTGTCTGTCGCTTGAGTATTGGCAAACATCGATTGACACGCGAGACTAATTTCCGGCTGCCAGGTATATTTAGATGAATACCGTTTCGGGCATAGTAGATCCCAACTTTGCTGTCGTCACCATAGATGAACGAGATGTAAGGATCAATTAAGTTTACCTTCATGTCATGTGCTAGTTGTTTCAGTGTGTCGTTGATAGGAATAACATCAGTGTCTGATCTTGGGCAAAGTGTACATATATAGACTGTCATTTTGTGCCGCTGTAAAAACTCAATAGCGTAATGTTTTTGAGGGGTTTTGTTGAATGGTTTCATTCAAGACTGTGACATCACCCGTCACCGCGGCCGTGAATCAGTTGTTCTTTGGAGCAGATATGTGCTTAACAATCGTTTCATCCGTACGAGGCGACTGTTCACGTCTTTGATTGTGTTAATGTATGCCTTTCAACGTGTCCATAACAGATTGCAGTCGCCGTTGCATGCTATCAGTGTGGCTGGTGAGATTGGTGCTTATTTCCTGTGTGCAACCTGATAATGTGTCCAATATATAGTTGGAATGCGCAGTTAACAGCGAGATGTGCTTCTTCACACTGCAAATTTCATCCTTCAATTGACATATTTGTTCGGTTGATGATTTAATATGTTCCGACAAACACACCCGCAGTTCTTTTATTTCACTGTATATTTAACGAAACGGATCCACATCGTTCGACTTGAAATTATTTTCAACACATCGGCGATTTTTCTTCCAGAAAACCATTTTCATCCAAATCGGTCCCTGTATTTGCGGACGGAACTTCCGGCGAAGCGCAATCACCCTGGACAAACGATACATTTGCAACTTCTGGTGTTGCATAAATTTGTTGCTCGGTAGACTCTTCTTGCCCAGCCCTCTTTGTTTGTTATAAAATAGTTCTTAGACATTCATTTGTATAAGCAACGGAGCTGCCAGAACTCAGGAGATTTTTCTCAACTGTCGCTAACATATTTATAAAGTCAGTTTTCACGAAGTGGTGTGGATTTCTACCATTAACCAAGTACGAACACTTTGTGTGATACATGTTGAGTGTGTAGAGATTTTGTTTTCCTTTCGCTACCTTGTATTTGGTCTCAACAATGTTTCCGTGCTTATCTAACACGGGCGTGTACCTGTAGCCGTAGTTTTGACTGTCCGTGCGATAATAATGCTCAACGATAGACTTAATAAGTTCGTACATCCCGGTATTTAGCAGAATTGTAATGCCTCCGCCAGTTTCTTCAATCTGAATCTCACTTCTATTCGTGAAATTTAGCTTTTTCTCCAGCGCTCTGCTTACATTTAGAGTAAATTCCCTGACTTCCGTATTTTCGCAACTTCCTCCGTCGTTTTCCGTTAGTTGAATTTGCGCCATTCTTCCATAAACTCAAGGGGCCGGGGCAATACTTATCATTAAGGCACAGAATCAAACAGCTGACTTTGAATTCCAAAGGTAAATTTAATGAGTAAACAAAATATCGAACCTTTCTCACGAGTGGTGCCTGTGTAATCGTCTGAACAAGCACGGAAGAAAGTCGTCGCTAAATTATAGCACTTTCCATGTACACATGGGTTAGACTTACAATTATCCGTTTCTAAAATAAAAATATGAGAAGATAGAATTAAATGTATGCTTCTGAATAGGGACTATATATACAACTGCAAGCAAACACAGCAATATGTGTTACAGTATTAAATGTCAAAACGAAATAACATAATGTAAACTAAAAATACCTTCTTTGAAAAACCCGCACCAATCTCGACTCGAAGAGATGACTTGGTAAATAACTTTTGGCGATGTGTATGTTTCTTGAAATCCAAATCAATTCGTAACTATGCCACACATTTCAAAGATTGAATTACATGTGGACACAAATGGTACTTAGTGTTTGCTGACGTAGACAAGTTTGACCATGTGAGTAAATCCTCAAATCCTATCTTGTGCAAGTTATAATTAATTGTGCAACAACACAAGTAAAAATATCGCCATTTCAAACGTGAGATTTTTAATTTATTTGCAATTCCCCCGTCTGATGAATGAGAACTTAAATCCTATAGAAACCACAGCACCTAAACACAATGACACCGTTGGTCCGCATTGCACCACAAACTCACTCAAATTAGCAAATTGAATAGTCAATAAACATGACAATACACAGCATGAAGCATAAATAGTAGTAAAGACAGGGTACCGACGTGGAATCGTCAGTGGGCAATACGGCCTACTGGTAAGCGTCACTCAATATTATGTACACCAAAAGTGTTTGAACTATGCGACAAAGACCCTTGTAAATGTAATTCTGGTAACGCCTGTTTAAAGTAAATGTAATTCTGTTAACGCCTGTTTAAAGTTCCCCGGCCAAGTTTTCTTTTATGAACATGTTTATATTTATTTAAATCGAAATCAATACACAACACTAGATATTTACAATTCACACATTGCAATATCTGTGAAAAGCGAGAATAATATTTTATTTGATGACGTAGAAAACTTCTTTGAACAGATATATTAATCCACAAGTAAATGCATTTATCAATTTTCTGGCAATAGTTGTGCAGCTATACAGTTCAGATTTATCTCATTTCCCCGTGCAGTCACGCAGTGGTAAAAGTAGTAACTACCATGTCTACGTCATGCAAATAATACGTATTTTACATACAAATTAGTAGCGGTTTTAAATATATATTTCTCTCCGGGACTATCAAGACATCTTTATATGATGTTTAAGAGTTAAATTTGTTAATTGATAATACTACCAAAAGGGTGGCCATTCATCTTGAAGACATTCGACGGTATAAGCACAGTACAGGGCGCATTTATGTATTACTATGTTCACAATTACTGCTGTATAATTCATGCTGGCTCAGATTCAAGTACATGTATGACATTTGTTTTGAATATTCACTTTAATTCTACCATATGAATCAAGTGACTCAAACACAGGTATGTATGACATTTACTTCGTACCTTCATACTCCCCGAGGTATATAACAGGCTGACGCAGATACATTACCATTATTAACAATGCCTGTACACCATGCCGACCAAGACATACGTAAATGATGAGTATTTACTTACTATTACTATTTTCACAATGTGGTCCAAACCAATTAGCATTATTAAATGCATACGTAAATGATGAGTATTTACTTACTATTTTCACAATGTGGTCCTTCAAACCTATTAGCCAAACATTTACAAACGTAGACAGCTGGATCATTTTTATCCCGAGTACATACGCCTGCGTTCAAGCATGGAGACGACAGACACGGATCTAGTAGAATATTTATTGAAAATGAAATAATTTCTTACATGTATATGGTAAAGAGTATTACATACTGGACGTTACATGATGCGCAAGACGAACAGGGCGTATGTATATATATATATATTATATTATATAATGAAAAAAAGAAAGATATGTATACATGAACGATTTTGCGGGACGGATTGTTGAAGCTGTCGATTACTATTTAGATAAAATGTAGTAAAATTATTGATATTACATGTGTAAACATTCCTTAACCGGATTGGTATCGAATCCTCCGTCGTCACACCTATACTCTATATTAGAATATTAGAATAGCCAAACGTGCTGCTGATCAGAAACACAATTTTCAAATTTGTGGAATTCGAACGAGAATAGGTCTCAAATTTGGCTTTTAAATCTCAAAGGTATTCTAGAAAAAGAATAAAGCATGTGTATGGGATTTATTTATGAATTACCCGTGTTTTATAAACTGTTAAATAATCAAGGGGACAATTAACCTCAGTATCAATCTACGAAAATATACCGTATAGTTTAAGCAATAACCTTGAAACAATAGTTTATTTGCACCAATGCTAGTATCAAATTATTGGACAATTATTAAGGCTGTACCAAACATGACATCTAGATCGCTTATTACAGTTCCTTTAAGGAAAAACAACAAACCTGGAGGCTTGATATCGTAATTGATGCACGTCTCCTCGCTGGATGCACTACACAAAATAAACATAAATATGTATTACGTGTCTGTTTAACCATTATCCACAAGAACTACAAACTAGTTTACATGTACAACCAAACCAGCTCAAGAGGCTACCTCTGTTAAGAGACTACCTCTGTTATGAGATCACCTCTGTTAAGAGATCACCTCTGTTAAGAGACCACCTCTGTTAATAAACCACCTATGTTAAGAGATCACCTCTGTTAAGAGAACACATCTGTTAAGAGATCACCTCTGTTAAGATACTACCTCTGTTAAGAGACCACCTCTGTTAAGAACCTCTGTTAAGAGATCACCTCTGTTAAGATACCACCTCTGTTAAGAGACCACCTCTGTTAAGATACCACCTCTGTTAAAAGATCACTTGCTTAATAGACAACCGTTTCAGTGATCTGTTTTATATTACAATGCACATATATTAAGATATCATCTTTGTTCAGAGACCATTAATTTCTCTTCCTTTTGGTGTCTCTTAATACAGGTTTCACTATACCTATATTTCTTATTTACCTCTCTAAGATCACACTAAAACTGATTTGATCACTTAATAAATAGCTAGGAACGCCATGTCTATGGAAACTAGATTAAATGGCTATGTACTATATTTGCACAAAATGGAACATAATATATAAAGCAATAAATGCTCACGCTCTCTTTCCCGTTGAACACATAGCTATGCACATTCAAAACATGAAACAAATTGATCAGTTTAAAATTGTAAATAAAGTATTCCCTAAAACTAATAATGTATAGACTACCTGTTAACGTCCGTAGCGATCATACAAAGTTCGAATCTGCCATCCTGAGAGTTCATTGTCGACAACTCTGTCGTGAAGACGGCATTTGCATCATGGGTAGTCGATACTATGGTTCCAACAGCGAATTTATCGAAAAAGCTTTTTGTGATTGTTAATGCTTGCAATGCCCTGTAAAATGGAAGCATTACATTGTAACCCATTAAAGAACGCGTGCGTCAACTTCAACATGAATAACATATTTTAAAATGCTGAATAATTACACGCGCTTTACGATCGATGCATTTTCCAGTACTCGCAACTGGTGGCACTATGTTGTCATATTTAAAGTATAAACATTAAATGAGTGTAACGATATAATGTATGTAAACTATATTTCAGAAATCAACAATACTACTCACGCTACTGACTTAACGTACACGGGTAACACACATGTTGCGTTAATAGTGCATGACACTGTTTGGTTGGATGATGGTAGCCCCACAAAGTATGGTTTACCCTAAATAGTAAAAGAATGGAATTGTATATATGTAGTACACTCAATCGCAAAATATGTTTATGAGTGTCTCATAATATATCCCTCTCGATTTGCTTAATTATTACTGCTAGCAAGATGTATTAGTTTGAAAAATGTAACATTTCAAAGCGCTATTAGTGATACGATCGTCATCCAGGATAACATCGTCATTTGAGTCATCTGCATTTGTGAATGTATGATTTTTTATTTGTTAAACTAGTTATAGAATATCGAATGATAACATTCTGTTGCTCATATGTTACAAGTTGAACATTTTAATAATCACATTTGGAACGATGTATGCTTACTTATCATAATTAATTATAGAGTACAAAAGCTTACTGTTGACACAGGCAGTTCATGGTGGAATGTTTCAGCTGAAAGGAAACAACCGCACGAATCAGAAATACTATACTACTACGTTCAGAAAAAAAAAGAACGAGTCATGTTAGGAATGGTCGGCCAGGTGTCAGAATAATGTGACTGGCAGGTTCATCATGCCATGTATCCACGGCGCGGTATTCCAGTGTGGCAGCACTATAACGTTGAGCATTGAGCTCACTGTTACATGAAAACACCGTTGTAACATTAATGACAAAGGTACACACACAATGCACCGTTGAAAAAAAGAAAATGCCATACAAAACCAATGTTCTATAAGTATGTTTACCGAGACTGCTGCTTTATTCTCTTAATTGTGTTAGTTGCTCTCAAAGGATCACCTTTATCAGTACTTATTATCCGTTGAAACTAGTTTTTGAGAAAACAACTTATTGTTTATGATTATTTATTTAACCTAACTGTTGTATGGTCAATATAACATTGACCTTTGACCTACTGACATACTCCAGACCTCAAAATAATGGTATATTCAAACATGTAAGGAAACTTGCAAGCATGCCGAGGGCAGAATAATGGTAGAATTCAAACGAATGTCCTTATGTCGGGAGACAGCATGCTTATGTAATGTCAATTAAATACGTAATACAAAGGCTGGGTAATTGATAACATTGATACATATTTTGTATGTTATATGCATACAGTTATGTTCACATCTTAATACTGTCCCTATATGACCATCAGTAAACTACCCACTAATAGTAGTTTATGTTATGTTACGAAGTAGATGTGAGGTCATTCAAAATCAGTCTTTAAACTGAAGGCTAGATAAATAAAAGTCGCTAAGCATTTGAACACGTGTATTTACTGTAATAAGATAAGTAAAACTAATACTAAGATTAGTTTAATAGCCTGAGAAACAGGCCTTTACTTGCATATTTACTACACTAGTGAATTATAATATTTATGTCATGGAATTATTCCACTCTTACACCGCATTTATGTGATAAATTAAAGGTAAGAAACACATCATTTAAGTCAATGTAAGATTCTCGTTCCTTAAAAAACTATCAAACTGAAAGTTAATTATATATGTCTCAACAAAATACCTTTAATTTAGCTATGAATATGCTAAAGGGAATTTAAATTACATTCCATTATGAAAAAGTATATGAAATGTGCAAGCGTATTTACCTTTTATTTCAATCAAATAGCATCTGTCACTAGAAGAATCAACCCTGTAAAAATAACATATTTAAATGGAGGTCTAAATAAAAACCGGTTTTCTTTCTTCGACTGTTTGACTATAACATCTAGAACATACAGACTAAGAGAATTATAAAAATGTGGACATGCTGAAAGGAAATTTATTGGTATGTTGAATGGTCCTATATGAACTGATACATACCATCGATGTATATTATTAAGGTTTATTTGTTAAAATCAAAAATGATATACAGCTTATATAAAGAACCTCTTATCAAGTGTCGAGTCTTAAGCAAGATATTATATTCTCAATATCTTACCTGGTGGTATACCAAGGAGATACACTCGCGGTATGTTTACTTTCTCTACACTACATGGCGGGAGTTGTACAGTACTGGTTCTACCCAGGAAATGTGTGTGGTCTGCCTCCACAACTCAAATAAATGTCGACCGTCATATATAACATTACATGGGTTGAAAATGACGTAAAACAACATACAAACAAACAAACAAACAAACAAACACACTCTCTACATTACTCGGTTTTATACCGAGGACAAAAAAAAAGATATTTATAATTATAATCCCTCTACCTTTCCCTGGGTTTTATACTGTGGACAAACACTCTGATAATTATATTTCCTCTACCTAACCCCGTATTAAACTTAGAGCATACACTAATGGTATGTATTATCATGTTCTGTATGTCTTACCCTGTGTTATCAACTACACGGATACATATTATATGATGCCCAATATCCGAGGTTGCTGGTGTCCACGATATATGCGTATATCTGACCAAAGGCCTTGCTGCGTCATCATGGATGCCCGAGTCCTTTATTTGTTCTGAACCGGTAGATGTAACTACGAATTCGTCAATAGTACTATAAAGAAATATTTGTCCATTAGATAGTCGTTCTATCATTTGATAAGATTATAATTTTATATAGTTAATACGTAGTAAGTTTTTAAGGGCGATACTAAAAAAAAGATCCGCAAGGTAGTATATGCTGAGTTTTACAGGATGATACGTACGTCAAGATGCAGGAGACACACGATGCAGGAAGTCAGGGGACACAAAATGTTGGAAGTCAGGGGACACAATATGCAGGAAGTCAGAGGACACAAAATGCTGGCAGTCAGGAAATACAAGATGCAAGAAGTCGATGGACACAAGATGCATGAAGTTAGGGGATGCAAGATTCTGTAAAGCAGGGACACAAGATGCTGGAAGTCAGAGGACACACGATGCTGGAAGTCAGAGGACCCACGAAGAAGGAAATCAGGGGACACACGATGCAGGAAGTCAGGGGACACAAGATGCTGGAAGTTCGGGGACGCAAGATGCTGGAATTCAAGGGATACAATATGCTGGAAGTCAGAGGACACACGATGAAGGAAGTCAGGAGACACAAGATGCAGTAAGCCAGGGGACACAAGATTCAGGACGTCAACACAAGATGCTAGAAGTCAGGGGAAACAAAGTGCTGGAAGTCAGAGGACACACAATGAAGGAAGTCAGGGGACACAAGATGCAGGAAATATAGATATATAAATCGAACAGAAAAAGTAACATTCAAGGACGACAGTCAACCACAAACACAGAAACAAAAAACAACTTTGAAGATGAATTAAAAAGACATAACAAACACAAAAGGGTTTACAATAGGACTACCGCCTTGGAACGGTCAATGGCAAAAAAGGCCGCTTGGTGGGGGGGGGGGGGGGGGGGGGGGGGGGGGGGGGGGGGGGGGAGGGGGGGGGGGGTTACACGATGCAGGAAGTCAGGGGACACAATATGCAGGTAGTCAGGGGATACAATATGCAAGAAGTCTGGGGACACGAGATGCAGGACGTCAGGGGACGCAGGATGAAGAAAGTCAGGAGATACAATATGCAGGTAGTCAGGGATACAAGATGCAGAACAGAAGATACTGCAGGCAGTCAGGGGATACAAGATGCAAGAAGTCAGGGGACACGAGATGCAGGACGCCAGGGGACACGAGATGCAGGATGTCAGGGGACACAGTATGAAGGAAGTCAGGAGATACCATATGCAGGTAGTCAGGGGATACAAGATGCAGGAACCAGGGATACAAGATGCAGAACAGGAGATACTGCAGGCAGTCAGTGGATACAAGATGCAAGAAGTCAGGGGACACGAGATGCAGGACGCCAGGGGATACGAGCTGCAGGATGTCAGGGGACACAGGATGAAGGAAGTCAGGAGATACCATATGCAGGTAGTCGGGGGATACGAGATGTAGGATGTCAGGGGACACGAGCTGCAGGACGTCAGGGGACACAGGATGGTGGAAGTCAGGAGATGCAATATGCAGGTAGTCAGGGGATACAAGATGCAGGAAATCAGGGGACACAAGATGATGTAGGACGTCAGGGGACACGAGATGATGCAGGACGTTAGGGGACACAGGATGAAGGAAGTCCGGAGATACAATATGCAGGAAGTCAGGGGACACAGGATGAAGGTAGTCAGGGGATACAAGATGCAGGAAGTCAGGAGAAGGTGACGTTGTAAATGTATGCCTGTACATTTTTATCCCGAGTACTCCTTAGTTTTAGTCTGTTCATGACACGTTATATAAGATGTAACACCTGCTGCGACTCCTAGCGCCGGCTTACATCTGCTGCGACTCCTAGCGCCGGCTTAAGCGGTACGCTTCTTTAAAGACAACGTGATTGTGATCGATGATCCCGTAGGATCAGTACGTAATAACACTACTGAAAGTTACGTGTTAACGACTGCCTTTGCATACACGTCAATCTGCCATGTCGCCCCAACGTAAAGAATAAACTTGTTATGGTTGCTATCTAGGGTCGGCTCCACAAATTCGGGCTCATTAAGATTGTCCAGTACTTGCACTAGAAACTATAAAATCAGGGTGATATATTTAATGCGTTAGCATTTTTATTATTGTGAATTTTGAATACACTATGCATTGATATTTAAACGAATTATGGTATATACGATGAACAACAGTGTGCAGTGTGTGTTTGTGGTTGACTGTCGTCCTTGAATGCTGTTTTTCTTGTTCGATGTTTTATATCTATATTTACATTACAGTATGTCGGGTTATCACACAAAGAAGAAATCATAGTAGCGAGTTGTAAATATATCAACCACTAAACATACAGTGTTGCAGGATGATTGGGTTATTACCTATGTTCATCAATTTGTTTGTTAAAGATTGTATGAACCAAAATCTTACGAAGTTTGTAAATCACATCACCATAGAAGTCAGTTTTCGTCATTGTCATATATTTTGCCTTTTTTCTGCTCATCCATGTTTCATCACCAGATACGATCTCGAACAACCGCCTATCATCGCAACCATCGTACATCTGCAATAGTCCTGAAGCTATCTTCACGCGTTTATCTTTCTCGTTCTGCCTTTACGGAGTCCAAGTTTTGTTTTAAAATATTAAACACTGCCCCCGAACTAATGCCACATCTGTCGGAAATCTCCTCCACAGTATATCGGGCGTCTTCGTCATTCGGTTTTTTACGGCAGTGACGTCATTTTCAGTAAACGCTGAAAGAGGGCTTCCAGGACGTGGGTCATCTTCAAGTGACTCTCTGTCTTCTTTAAACCATTGAGATCATCTTGTAATTGTGACATATGACACAGCTTTACTCCTATATACTTTATCCAGGTCCGCTTTAATAACAGTTGGTGAAGTTTAATAACGTTCGAATTTTGATATAGGCTATTTGCTCTTCGAGCGCCATTGCTGCTAATATGATCAGTAATCCAGTCGATAATGAAAACCATGCCTTATATAATTCGCTATTATACACGCCCGTCATAGTTTTTCCGTGCAAATTATGCACCTGTCGAAAGAGCCTACTCTTTCCGTACATATGCAAATTATTAAAAAAACGTTAGTCAAGCACGAAGTTATCGAGCAAGTTTCAGGACTTTTAAAATGTCCCTCGTAGTTGTTGATTTTTTTTAATGTGTTTTTTGGTATACTGCGTTCTATGAATTTTACATTTCCTGTTGAGACATGCCAATCGAGAAAAGCAGTATCAGAGACATTATTAGCTTGTAGAGTTGATTATTTAGGACCGATAATATTAACATAGTAGAATTAAATCCCTCCTGATCCAAATTATCTGGTCGGCTGGTTTGTCTTGTACACGCAATACATTTTACTTACTGTTTAAATGTTTAACTTGCCCTATTGTCAACCCTTTTGTGCTTGTGATGTCGTTTGTATTTATTATTGCTTTTCTCTTCTTGTTTGTCTGTTTGCGTGTTTGTTTCTGTGTTTTTATATTTCTTGTATGCATAGCGATGTCATTTTGCTTAAAATGTGTCATGTAACTGTCTGTATTGTATCCATATCGACTATAATGCGAAAAATGAAACAATTGTGCTTTCAAATAAAACTATGATTTAAAAAATAAAATTCTTAAACTTGAAATGTCAAAACTTGCCCAGCCAACCTCCTTAAACATCACTGAAACACAATGTCCTCATTTTACATATTAAATAAACTATGTATGCTTATGTTTATATGTTTATATTATGTTTTTTTATATAACCGGCTGAAAATAAATATTTTTTTATCTTATCTTAACTTATCTTATCTTATGCTCGTAAACGGGTAACGACTAAACATATCTAAGTTACAGCGACTACTTGTAATGTATAAACATTATAATTATACTAACCTGAACACTTATTGAGCTTAGAGCAGGTCCTATCGGAGGATACCTGTCTGTTCCAAATGTTATGAAGACCCTGTTGTAGTCTCTAACCATCACCAGTATGGCTATCCAGTCACCATCGTGGTACCCGTGAGAAGAATCTGCGTTGATGACGACTTCACAGGCCTAAACAGTAATTTTAAACATTGTAACTTCTTATCAAGTAGGCTCTTGTTCTAAAACACAGGACAACATGGCCTTGAAGACAATCGGCTTGTATATAGTAGTTGACAGAATTACATTGAAACTTCCTGTATGTTGGCCATCTTTAATAAGAAGCTCAACACAAGCGTGATTGTGATCTACACAAGAAAACATATTCTGGTGTGGTTTCGTTTAACTATATTTCATTAAAATGTGTTCTTTGCCATGGTGACCTAGTAACCATTTTGAATAACTAACGACAACGAATAAACACGGACCTAATAGAGGTCAGCCTTAGGACCATGACCTTTTATTTTACTTGAATTGACGAACGTACGGTTTTAACTGAACTAAATGTTGGTTTATTTGTTTAACATCTTGGTTACCATATTGGGCTGCGACAAACGGCATCACGCACCGAAATTAAGGACAACTTTTCATCCGATTGTGAACAGCTGGTTCGAAAAGTTTAAATGTGTAAATCTTACCTGTACAATACTATTGATTATTAATGAGAACGGTACACATGCACTTATTATTTATTGACTACTTTGTTTAAATAAAAACGTGGTTTTAAATGTCCAGACTTCTAATATATTTAGTAAATGCGATCATCTTGGGCGACGAACAATACAAACCATAAACGATACCAAATTAATAAAAGTTTGATCGTGTCTCATTTTCATTTGAAATATGTGATTTCAGAGAAGTTTGTGGTTTTAAGTTTCCTTGACATGTGTAGATTTATAATGAATTGATGTTGCAGTGGCTGCCATACTGCATATTAATGCCGATGAAAAACACAAATAGGATAGATATCAACACAGGTAATGTGCATTTGAAAGGCTAGTAGCATTTTATATGCGTTTAAATTCATTTATTTATGTCTAATTTAATTACGTGGTCCGAATATTAACTTTCACACCCCATCCAACCCCTTCTCCAAGAAGCGAAAACGGGGTTGGATGAGGTATGAAATAAAACCTGAATTTCAGCTTAAAATGTTTGCATATTGTAAAATTAAAACATTTAGTAGGTTTCGCATTTTTTTACAGGACCACGTAATGAAGATGTCCATTTTACATGACAGTAGCAATAAAAACTAAAATTATCATAAAAGGCATTACACAGTGAGCATCTCTTGAAGGTACACTGATGGAACATGCACATGCCATTTAAGCAATTAGAATGCAATTGTAGAAGTGGTTCTGGAGATACTGTCGTTTGAAATGTTTTGTTTTATTTAAAGGCGACACTTTTGGTTGATGGAAAACATTAACGTACATACATGTGTATATACCCTAGACTATAATATAATTTTAAACTCTACTGCAGTTGCAGAGGAGATATCGATACTGTGGTATTTATCAGCCTCACTTTATAACCTCTTTTAGATACTCTTCCTATGAGCCGTAGGTTCCTGCAAAAGCATGTAAAGTAACTACGAACAACGAACACAATAATAAGTATCCATCTAATTGTAGTGCTCTAAAACAAACAATGAAGATATATGTTCAACAAAACATTTATTACATTTAACGTGTTTCCAAACAAAATAATGGAAAAAACTTCTTCATCAACATAAAGTATCATACACTGTTTACTGCGACCCCGATCGGCGAAATGCGAAGTAATTGTCTGATTCATTTGCCTACATCTTTATAATAATCTGTAACATCGGCACCCTGCAAAGGCTTTATAAGTAAGACTTTGTCATCCTATATGTGTCCAGCAGTTACAAATATATTCCCTGTATTATCGTGCTATAGCCTTTCAACCAAGAGAAACAAATAACAATTTCTTCTGCATACAGTATCACGACTACCTCTGTCAATGTAGTTTAATGCAATAAATTACAAAGTAGAGATTGATTCGGTGACTTTCAGTTTTGTATCATCAAGTCCAATATGTGTAGCTTTAAAATAGAATACCGCTTAAGCCGGTGCTATGGGGTGTGAGAGATGTTGCACATTATATACCTCATCTCATGAACACACTAATAAAATCGAGTCTGCTAGTTTTCTCTCTTTTTAGTGTGTATTGCTTTCCAGTTTTATTATTTTCAGTATTTATTACAATATTATAGTTACCTGGTTAATTGTGACTCCCCTCAATGTAGTTCTACCGATACTGCCAGCCTCTACGAAACTGGCTTCTGCGCATTTGACAAAATCACCATCGGGATCGTTAGCCGCTATTTTGATCGTGTTGTTCTTGTTAAGATGTATGCTGGAACAAATTGACGATGAACATGATTTTGATACAGTTATTATAGCGAACGAAAGATAATATATATATTTATTACATTTCTATCGGTGAAAGATTGGGATTTCTCAGTGAAAGAATATTCATAATTTCTATTGTATCGCGAAATAATAATATCTAACTCTAATACAAAAATAACTAACTGTGACGTTGAATCATGACGTCAATAATGTTTTGCTGATGCTGATATCATCCATCATTCACTCGCATCCACACGCCTACTATGTCGAGAAGGATTTGCCTGTAATCGAATCCAGCAGTTACCTATTAATCTGTATGTATTTATTTTGGCGTTGTGTATCGAGCATATCTAAATAAAATCCTTTACGTAAAGTAACTAGTATATTGTGATTGGTGTAAATGGCAGTGCGATTACTATATACAGGAAAAATATAAATCGAGATTCATAAGCACATATATGATATTTCACTCTGAAATAATGGATAGCTTGAGGAGTTTCTCTGACTTAAAACAAAATTGCATTCTATAACACTTAAAGAATCCCACGCCATGCACTTGGTGAAATATTGAAAGTTGATGAATAGAATGGTCAATTACATGGGAAAGTAATTAAATTACACGTTGCATTGCAAATTGATCAAATACATATAAATTACACATAACATCAATTTTGCCAATGATTTACCTAAATTACTTTACCAATGGTTTTATTAAATTGCAAAATAGTTTACATTGAAGTATATAAAATACAGAAAGACGTACATAAGCCGTTAACATTAGCATTACCATACACTATATATTTTCTTTTAATTTGTTAGACTTTATTGGTAACTTTGGCATGCCATGTTCTTTGTATCAGATCCTTGCAATGTATTATATTTTACACACGATTACTTTGTTTTCTTTCATACCGGATATGGTTATCCGCATTTTACACAGGTGATGGAAAGCCTGATCAGTAATAGAATACTTAAAATCCAGAAGAGGGCCGCACGAATCATTTTCGCGAAACCTATAAAAACACCGTCTAAAATAATGTTTAAGGAGCCCCAGTGGCTTACTTTTCAACGCAGATGTGATTGTCGCACAGGAGTTATGATTCATAAATCAGCCCCAGTGGCTTACTTTTCAACGCAGATGTGATTGTCGCACAGGAGTTATGATTCATAAATCACTTAACAATTTGACTCCGGATTACATAACCAATTTAATAACCTTCTCTTCAAATTCAAATTATAACTTAAGATCTGCTGCTAGGCAGGATATAGCTCATTTAAAACCTAGAACAAATATTCTTAAACATACATTTGGATATTCAGGAATGGTAGTTTGGAACATGATTCGCGTTGACATAACAGCTTCACATTCTTTAATTACATTTAAGATTAAATACAAATCCTTTTTTTTAATGAAAGAATGAAACTCCATTGTATTTTGTAACCTTACTTTACAAGTATAATAAATGTGTCTGTCTGGTTGAAGTTATATAATGATGCATGTACTGTTTTATCTTTCACTTTATGCATTTATTGTAACATTGTGTAGTTTATTGTAAACAAGACTTGTATTTTTTGTAAATGCTATGTTTTAATATGTTACCTTCTTGAAATAAAGTTATTATTATTATTATTATCATACACATGGAGGAAAATAAAAGTCACGCGCTGATATCAACAATGACGTGACGTCATAGTGTAAAACACATATTGCAAAACGTTAGTAATTGGCGACGTCAACGCACAAAATGTCAATGATATGCAAGAAAAAGAATCAATCACGGGTATTCGCTTCAGAGAGGGAATTCCAATATATAACTGTTTTAATCGGAACCTCGGCAGAGCCTCGGTTGAAATTCCCAATCTTTACCGTATACCATGAACGATTTTCATAAGCATTTTAGCTGGCTGCGTTCTACATCTCTTTGTTTTAGTTTGATTTTTTGTTCTTACCGGTAATATGGTTTTACGAGGGCTTTTGGGCTATCGTTGGGTCTCCCAGTGTCGCTTCTGATGTTTGGATTTATCTTGGCCTGAATGTGCCAATTCATTTCAATACCTGATCCCTGTAGCGACAGAGTGTGCCATGCAGCACCGTCATATCTATATCAGTATATAGTATAATAGAATAAGACATTTAAATACCTATTAGTTTCAATTTTACTAACATCCAAAAAGTCGGAACATTAGCCAGAAATCGAGGCGTACCATATCACATATCTACCTAGGCTTCGTACAGGTAACATCGATGCAAATACGGCTCCGAATATATTTGATAACAAATATTACCCGAGAAATTATATCAACTTCATATTATATTTTATTAATTGTATAGTTTATTATTTGTTTGTTGTTGTTTTTTTCGCGTTTTGAGACGTGTACTATGAAATGTTTTTACTGTATTTTGTTACGTATAACTCACATGATATCCTCGTACTCAATGTTATCTTCCAGCTCTATAGTAACTCTCATCCACTCTTGTTCCCATTTGGCTCTATCACTTACGGCATACACCGTTTCCGTCATTGATTTTAGCATGAAAGTGTTAATGTTCCTTTCGGAAGGCCTATTACCGATCAGTTTTATGTCAGATTTCCAGTCTCCGTAATAGTTTTCACCAACCGAGCGCCTGTAAGGCAATGTACTTCTACCGATGTCGGCCTTGCTGCAAGTAGGTCCACAGGGACCAGTGCCCAATTGCCATCCGGTAATTATATCAAGGAGAACCTGTCGGTATAACACACAGATGATCATGTATCTATGAATATCAAACAAACAGAAGCCTAGAAAACCAGAAAGTTAGTACTCAAAAACTAGGCAGAAGCGGAACTACAGGTCAAGACTGGAGACAAACATCAAAAGGCTACCGTCCTTTCAGGAATTAGCTAGAAGTTATCATAGATGTCATGTTGTGATAGTCCTTGTCGCAGAATCATGCGATTGCCTCCAAGTAGATTAGCTACTCATAAACACATTCAATAAAGCGAACTGTCAAAGGTAAAACGTTTATACAAATAAATCTATATTTTGCATGTTATATTAACAAAGAGATTTTTCTATAAAAGTCGGCACTTACCTCATACTTGTGAGATGTTGAATTCTGGTTGATACTGTAACTAACAGAACCCCCGTTAAACGTACGAACCGCGGCTAACGTTAACTGTACACAACTCAGTGTGAATATACAAAGCCATGTCAATGGCGTACGACAACCAACAATAACCATGTCTACATCTGGAACGAAGGATCAGAAATCATTAAGCTGTGTTCATGCCATCATTTTTGTTAATATGATTCATAAAAGAGTCTTGAAATACTCGTTTTTAAAACAAAACAAAACAAAAAATCACATAATCAGTATAAATGATAGGCATCGGAAAATATAGCGCCATGATGTAATGTTTAGCATTGCGGCTTAGTAACCCAGGGATCGTGCGTTCAATCCCAGCCAGGACCGAATTTGGTTAGTTATCGAATTACTTCAGTATTTCCTACCTTCATTACGTGGTCCGAGTATTTATTTTCATACCTCATCCAACCTTTTCTCCAAGAAGCGAAAACGGTGTTGGCTGGGGTATCAAATAAGACCTTAAGTTTGCATATTGTAAAATTAAAACACTTAATAGGTAATTTTAAACAGGTTATCGCATTTGTTTCAGTAAAACAAATTTTAAACGTGTTTGATTGTCGAAATATCCGTTATAAAATCCTGCTAATATAAGCTTTCCCGTCGCTTATTGGAATTACGGCGGTGCCACGTAATGTTACCAGTTCTTCGAATGAGACTTTAAATCGAGGTTCGCTTGTTAAAATGACCAGTGTAATACAGCGAGGATAAATAAACGCATATATACATAGGCATAGGCAAAAGTAAGTCATACTTTAAATGCCATATGATTGCATTTTTTAAATGAACAAATGTAAAAGGTAAGCTATTTGATGGCAATACTTGAAATTAAATTCGAGGTTGATACTTACTACCTACCAATAAAGGTAATTCGCAGAAGATATACAATGTATTAGACATAAATAGTCTTTTTGTGGTTTCTTTATTTTGGTTATATTTAGCTTTTTTCACTTTAATAAGTAAATACGATTTTGTTAAAATTATATTTTTATACTCTTAAACATACTTGTATAAGTAATAGATATAATATTGTCAAAAATATTCTCTTAACTAAATAGAGAAACCAATTACGTTACCAAAATTATGAAAATAAATTGACAATAATTCAATTTTCAAAAACTGAAACCAACATTTTATTGACTAAGAAATCGTGAAGCTATATTTGTAGAAGTAGACACACCTTTTATACGACATAACTATTTCAAACAATGTTCTACAGGGTCGCGTAAGTCTACGAAAAGTTGATATACATCTAATTGAAGACTGCAAATAGTTCTTACAAAAAGCTTGTATTAATGATTGGAACAATGCGTCGTGGAAAGCGAGCCAGTTAGACGGTTATTTCGCTGCGTGTTAACGCAGTTGATGCTCTCATCTGGAAAATTCACCGGTTGCAAGCGTTCCAGAAGGTTCAGCCGTCAAAGTCCTCCTCAGGCATCAGTGGGCCTCCCCCTTTGGACGTACACGTGTCTCCTAAGGTTCAGTCGCCAAAGTCCTCCTCAGTCACCAGTGGGCCTCCCCCTTTGGACGTGCATGTGTCTTCTAAGGTTCAGTCGCCAAAGTCCTCCTCAGTCACCAGTGGGCCTCCCCCTCTGGACATACATGTGTCTCCCTAAGGTTCAGTCGCCAAAGTCCTCCTCAGTCACCAGCGGGCCTCCCACTTTGGACGTACATGTGTCTCCTACGGTTCAGTCGCCAAAGTCCTCCTCAGTCACCAGTGGGCCTCCCCTTTGGACGTGCATGTGTCTCCGTTGCCAGTAAACCAAATTATGTTGGTGTTGAAACGTTCACAGAAGTGCCATTGGACTCGGGCTTGCCCTTCAAAGCAGTTACAGTAGACGTAGACCCGTCTATGCAGATCTTTGCATTACCAAGCGTTCATGCGGACCATGGGTTCTCTGTATCGCAGTCAGTTAAGTCTATGCTATAGCTGACCAGTACATTGATCTTGCCAGTTTATTGGAGGCTCAAGTTCCCATGGACAAAGACAAACACTTAGATATATCTCCATTTGGTTGATGGTAAAACATCTAAGCATTGAAACTATGGACCGATGCATTTTTGTGTGTTTTCAATCATTTATTTATCGGCTCATCCTAAAAAAGTCCAGGAATTGTTGAAGTACATATACATGTAATTATGACTAGGGCAACGCGTCATGGTGGTTTTGGATGGAAGATGGAAGCACAGTTATTACCTGATTGATTCAATAATGGTTTTAAGCTTCAATACACGGAATCAAGACAAAAATCAGATGCAAAAAACTTAAAGTCTGCAAATCAGCATTTTCAAGCATTGAAATCAAAGATTGATAGAGAAATTGATTTGTGGAGAATGATTGATCCGTTCGATTGCCCTCCTGTTACTAATCTAAAAGTATCTGCATTTGGTATTGTGCCCAAGTCGGATGGTTCTTGGCGTTTGATAACTTATTTGTCTTACCCAGAAGGTAGGAGTTTTAATGACGGGATAAATGATGGATGACCCAAATACAGTAAAATATACTTCATTTGACAGGGTGGTGGAAATGGTTTTTAATCTTGGTAAATCTGCCTTAATGGCAAAACGGGATGTTAAATCAGCTTTTCGATTGTTGCCTATACATCCAGGGGATTTTCATTTGTTAGGTTTAAAAGTTGGAGAACAGTTTTTTATTGACAAAGATTTTGCCTATGGGTTGCAATATTTCTTGTGCTCTGAGAAGTTTTCTACTTTCTTACATTGGCTTGTTAGTTTTTCTTCAGCGTTCAGACTTTGACACTTTTGACCATTTTCTTGATGACTTCAATTTTGCTGGGAAGCATGGGACTGAAATATGCAATACATTTGTTTCAACCTTTACTCGGGCTTGTTCTGAAGTAGGTGTCCCTATTGCTGAAGACAAATCAGTTGGTCCTACAACAGTTTTTGTTTTTCTAGGGTTGGAAATCGATTCAGATGAAATGGTCATTCGCATTGCATTGCACACAATTGAGAAATTGATTCATATTATAAATAGTTTCCTTCATAAGAAAAAAGTCACTCTTAAGGAGCCTTAGTCTCTATCTGGAATGTTGTGTTTTTTTAGCTCGACTATTCGAAGAATAAGAGAGCTTATATAATCACCCCGGCGTCGGCGTTGGCGTCGGCGTCCCACATCAAGTTTTGCGTGTAAGCTGTGTTTACAAGCCAATATCTCTTACATTTCTTATCCTAGCACAACCAAATTGGCCATGGGCTTCCTTATAGCATTATCTTAAGGGCTGCATAAGCCATTTTTGTTCATGTAATCCATGGGCTCCCATGGAACCCAAGTTATGATAGCCCATAAAATGTATCCCATTTCACATCAAATTTTGCGTGTAAGCTGTGTTTACAAGTTTATATCTCTTACATTTCTTACCCTAGCTCAACCACATTTGGCCATTAGCTTCCTTATAACATTATCGTAAGGGCTGCGTAAGCAATTTTGGTTCCTGTAACCCCTGGGCTCCCATGGAACACAAATTATGATTGCCCTTAAAATGTATCTGTTTCACATCAAACTTTGCGTGTAAGCTGTGTTTACAGGTCTATATCTCTTACATTTCTTTAGCTGAACTAAATTTGGGAATTGATTTCCTTATAGTATGTTGTAAAGAGTTGGGTAAGTAATTTCGTCTTCTGCAAATGCTGGGCTCCCATGGAACCTAAATTGTGATGCCTCATAAAATGTGCAATAAAGGCAGATCTAGGATTGCATGTAAGCATGTATAGATCTGTAATTTTGGTTTGGGATTTCTTACAGCATTATGCATCTTATTCATACTTCACCCATATTGGGGCATGGGCTCCCTCCTCCACCCCGCCCCCACTCCCTCTACCCACCCCACACACCCTCCACAACTTTTTTTTTGTTTGTCTACATATTTCCGTGTTGTTTTAGTCAGTTTTGACACATATATGTTTCCCCTCCCCACCCACCGCCTCTCCCCGCACCCCACTTCACTTGGTACTCTATTATTTTTTTTTACATATTTCTGTGTTGTTTTAGTTAATTCTTACACATAGCTTCTTACACATATATATGTTGCCCGCTTCCCCAAACCCGCTCCCACTCCCACTCGAACCATCCCACCCCCACTCGAAACTGGATTTCTTTTTTTTTACATATTTCTGTGTTGTTTTGGTCAATTCTTACATAGCTTCTTACACATATTGTTGCCCCCACTCAACCTCACTTCCCGCCTATCCCCCCAACCCCACCCCATCACCCCAACTCGAAACTCGATTTTTTAATTATTTTTTTACATATTTCTGTGTTGTTTCGGTCAATTCTTACACATAACTTCTTACACATATAAGTTACCCCACCCCCTGCCTCTCCTCCACCCCACCCCCCACCCCTCCACGCAAACTCAAAATCGATTTTTTTATTTATTTAATTTTACATATTTCTGTGTTGTTTTTTGTCAATTCTTACAAATAGCTATGTTGCCGCACCCCCCCCCCCCACACACACACAACCCCCCCCCCCCACCTCCCCCTCCACACACACACACACACACACACTCGAAACTGGAATATTTATATTTTAATTTTTTTACATATTTCTGTGTTGTTTTGGTCACAATTTTTATATAGCTTCTTACACATATCTATTGCCCTCCCGCCCCTCCCGATTTTTAATAATATATTTTTTTACATATTTCTGTGTTGTTTTGGTCAATTTTTACACATATTCGACCACAAATTTCTTTAAAATGACGGCAATTTTGGATTAACACAGATAAAAAGAATAAAATCTCACATAAATTTATATTTGCCCGCGTTGGCTATTGAAGCCCCATTCCCCAACCCCACCCCACATTGTTTTAGCTTTGTTTTCTGATGGTATATACTAGCTATATAATTTATTATTCTCTGAAAATCGAATAGTCGAGCTGCGCTGTTCTACGACAGCTCTTGTTCTGCCAAGCAGTAAAATCTAGTAGAGCATTTATAAGGCATTTTATATGATATAATGTCTGATCTACGAAAGTAGCATCATAGACGTAGGATTTCTTATGAGCTTCGAGAAGACCTCAGCCTTTGGCTAACATTTCTAACAGGATTTATTGGCATTTCCTTAATTCCAGACAGTTCTTGGTATGCTAGTGATAATTTGCAGCTGTTTACAGATAGCGCTGGTTCAACTGAACTGGGTGCTGCTTGTTTCCTTCAAAGGAGATGGTCATTTTTTCCTTGGCCATGTAACTGGCACAAAAGTACCGTTTTGAGGGGCATTACTTTTCTTGAAATGATCTCTGTGCTTCTTGTAATTTTTCTATGGGGAGCCATTCTGGCAAATAAAAACATAATGTTAAGGATTGACAATGAATCCCTGGTTCAGGTCATCAACAAGCCATCTTCCAAGTAAAAAAGTGGACCAGATTTCGCCATGCAGCCCCGGAGGCCAGCAAGAGCCACCCAGAGGTATTGCCTCCGGAGTTTCTTTTACTGATTTGGAAGGAGAACTACAAGACTACTGAATCTGTCCTTAGCGTCCAACACCATGGACTCGAATAAAGTTGTCCTGAATAAATTCAACTTGTTCAGGCGTCTTTATAGTTTACGTTATGTTTTTCCCCAACATTAGAGCACTTAACACAATTTAAAACATGGCTGTCCTTGGAGGGTTTATCATATTTAACTGCACACTACTTATACACTATTTCCGTTGGTTTTCAATGTAACGTTAAGCATGTCAAGGATGTCATAAAGCATTTCATCGTATAGAAAGTATTAGAAGGTTATAGGCGAGTTGGGAAAAACTGGATACCCGTCTACCAATTACAACAGCAATATTGTCCTCAATACTAGCTAAAGTACTAGCAAAAGTACATGTAGCTTGCACGAACACGTATGAGTCCACCTTATTTAGCACAGCATTTATTTCGGCTATTTGTGGATTGTTTAGAGTTGGCGAACTAGCAGTCACCACGGGGGCTCCATTAGAAAATATCTTATCAATTGAGGATGTTAGTTTGAGTTCCCAGAAGAGAATTCTTGTTGTACACATTAGGTATTCAAAAACAGGTCAGTTAGGTCGCGGCACCATTCTGAAATTCACAAGATCTGGAGGCCCTTTTTGTCCAATATATGCCTGTGTAAAAGTTTCTTAATATACGGCCTCATATATCTAGTCCTTTATTTTGTCATTTTGATGGGCGTTCTGAGGCGTACCAAACTTACATTCGTTTCCCAGTGCATGCTATCCCAATTTTGTCGTATTAGCTAATACCACAATGATCTCGTCATTAGCTAAATATTAACCATAAGCAAGTTATTTTAGGTTGACAACACGATCTGGTGTCTGGGTTCATCAATTGTCAAGGGGGCGTTTTCGTTGGCGCGTACAAGACCAGATGGAATCAATTTAGGACTTGTACGACGTCATTCAACAGTATGGTGGCAAGACTATAATGGTTTGGATATCCTAGAATTGCAGAGCAAAATCCAGTACCTGCTAAAATATGGTGCAGCCCAAAATGATTTAGGGAAGTACCCCCTTTAAAGGTTCGTAGAAAGCATGTTAAGCTTCTGATCGAGTTTTTAGGGTCAATTTACCTGACGTGGTCGTTATTTGGTCTCAAATACTTCCTAGGCTTTCATGGCGTTATTCTAACAACCCTGTTGCAATGGAAAGGGCTAGAAAGCGCTAAACAGTTATGCTGCTAAGGCTATAATAGATATTGGGGGCCGTTATCTGCTGCACCCAGACATTCAGGCTGATGATAACTGTCTTGAAAAGGATGGTGTTCATTTATCAAATGTGGGGAACAATGTGTTTCTTAACCAGCTAGCGGCTATATTTGAATTTTTCATTAAAAGTAGGCAGTTATAAGGAAATATATTCTTTTTTGTGTTGGGCGTGGCATTCGGATATTTTGTTTTTAATATGCACACTTCGCTGCTACCAAAACATGTTTCCCCTGTCTTGGAGTTCCCGGGCTCCCATCCATATGGGGGGCAGCGAATGTGTGAAAGGAAGGAAATATAAGTTTCAGTTTAACTTTATTCAGTTCCTGTATACCCAAAGACTGAATTGTAATCTAAACATAAATTATATACAAATTTGCTCTCCGTACGAATTGCTAAAACACATTTGAATTTCTTGATTTCGGTGCACTTGTAATTATGCTTGAATATCAACCGTGCTTTCAACATTTGCTTAAATGCTTATCAGAAAAGTTGCTTTCATAATGAACATTTAATTTGGTGCACATGTATTTATGTCCTTAATATTGTAATATTCTATTTGCTTTATTGCTTAATGCTTTCTACTGTAAGGGCTTGCCATAATGGTCGTTTGTGCTTACCGACAGCCCAATTGTTAAGCCCCATGCCTTGGGGCTTGTTTTTTAATCCATGCCACGCCTAATTTATTTAGCCAACTCTATTAAAATAAAGTTAAAAAATAGTGTATGTGTTTTTATTACAGTGCTCCATTTTTCATCCGAATATGGTACAAGTTTGTACCATATTTGGTCAGGCATTTTACCCCAAAACTGCAGATACGTATATGGTACAATTAGACAGTTGTACCATATTCGGCCGAATATGGTACAAATTTGTACATATTCGTTTTTGTACCAAATACGGTCCGACAGTGCTCTCCATTAACTGTAATTCATTAGTCATATAAGTTCTTGTTTTATCCCCACTGCCAACCCGTTTGTGGTGTCGGAAACGTTCCTACTCTTTTTTGTCTTGTATGTTTTGTTTGAGTGATGGGCGCCGTTGTCTGATATCGTATCCTCAATGCGTGCTTTTGGTTGAATGCTTTCGGTGAACGCTACATTTCCTGTTCGATGTACCTACTTGTATTAGTGTCACTATACAATGAACCTGTATAGCGCAGCCGTAATAATTCCGATTGAACTGGACATAATTTATAAAACTACTAAAACATGTCATCATAGATAACATTACACCTACGTTTGAGAGGTGTTGCACCTTATAAAACCTCTCATGAACCGACCCAATTAAACTGTGTATGCTAATTATTTCTCGTGCTTTATGTTTGTTGCTTCCAGTGGATCCTCTTTTCAGTATGTATTGACATTCACACGAGCGAATGTGGAAAGTTTACGATGTCGTTAAAAAGTGTAAGAAAATAGAAATTACGAAATCGCCGAGCACTGCTCTCTCGGTTTTATTGAGGCTGTTCAAGAACGGTAGTGAAAAAAGCAGAAACCAGAGCAACACGAAAATAAACCATTACGTACATCACGACAAGACACGATAGAAGACAAACATCAAAAGTCTCCGTTCTTTCAGGATTTAGGTTGACGTCATCATCTAGGGTCCGATGATCTCGAGGAAAGCGGAAGACATAAAACTACCGATTTATAAAACTATATACATGTATACAGATTTGTATCACGTGGATGTTTTACGCCGGTCGAACAGCACTGAATAATTGCTAGAAAAAATGTCAATAGACTGAGTAGGCAACAAACACAACAAAAAGAGGATATCCAGTTTTATTGATGTATTCGTTTGTTTGAAAAGTGTTTTACGTCATGTTTAGCACATGTTAGGACGGTCGATTTATTTTTTAAAATATGAAAAAGTTAATGCAATTGCTATATGATATCAGTCTGATATATGTTCATAAAACTTAAAATTTCGATGTAATATAAAATATTTGTAATTGTGCTAATGCTTACCTGAATACAATTATTTATCTTAGCACCGTTTACATTAATCCTTTCACGTAGCAATGTTGGAACAATGACTCACAAACCCGTCGTCCCTGCGTTTAATATCATTCTAGTAGATATATGTACTTCTGATACATGTGGCTATATCGTAATAATCTAGCATGTATGATGATGATATCAGATTAGGTGAACTAGACTATTTGTAACACGCAGTTCATAATTAAATTGATAACCAAACAAGAATACATGTATGATTTTGATGTAAGATAGTAATGTAATCATGTTTAGATGGCCAAAGGTTCAGATGAGCTAGTATGACCGCTGTTCTTCCGTCGCCCGCCAATGTTTGTCTCAAAAACAACAGCTTGGTCTATTTTTTTAACAAACTTCACATGGATAATTCCACGATTAATGTCTCTCAGATTTGTCAAAATCCAAGATTGTCGCCGTTACTAAAATAATTGTGAACTAAATATATTAGAATTGAGTTATTTTTCAGAAATGATACCACACTATAAAGAAGAGGATAAAAAGTCAAGACGCTCTACAAGACAGTGACTATGGCTATTATATACATGTAAGGTTATGATGACGCAGCAGTGTTTAAACGTGAATCTGCATCACTAGAGAATTAGGCGTAGGATTAATACCGTAGTAGTGATTCTTAAGATCACAGTTCTATGTAGAAGATGTGACCGCGGGCCATAGTATGTTTTATTCCATGGTCATAATTTATAGTGACAAACCTAGATCTATGTTTTAAAGTATGATCATTATTTTAACTTGAATGCACACAATAATCAATGATAGAGTGATATTTTATGTAGCTATATGGGTTTTCCGCGGAACACGTATGTCGCCTGTCAGCGCTTTGTCAGTATAACAATTTTTTTTAGGACCCAGGTAAATGACCTTGAAAAACTGGCCTGACAAAGATTTCGTGAAAAATGTTTTAGTAATTAACCCATATAATGACATTCAGTGTGCCCTTGACCTTTATATTTTAGTATGGTCATGCCGATGTTGTCCTGGCAAGTGTATATTGAAAGATTGATGAAAAAATAAAAATAATTGAGAAAGTTATGGCCAACGGTAAGTTTTAGTGAAGAAAAAGAAAAGAGTATTTAACCCATATAATGACCTTCAGTGTGACCTTGACCTTTATATTTTAGTATGGTCATGTCGATGTTGTCATGATGAGTATATATATATATATTGAGAGTTTTGATGAAAAAATAGCAAGAAATGAGAAAGTTATAACCAACGTTAAGTTTTTTGTGAAGAAAATGAGTATTTAATCCATATAATGACCTTCAGTGTTACCTTGACCTTTATATTTTAGTATAGTCATGTTGATGTTGTCATGATGAGTATATATTGAAAGTTTGATGCAATAAATATCAAGAAGTGAGAAAGTTATAACCAACGTTAAGTTTGTGTGAAGAAAAAAAAAAGAGTATTTAACCCATATAATGACCTTCAGTGTGACCTTGACCTTTATATTTTAGTATGGTCATGTCGATGTTATCATGATGAGTATAAATTGTAAGTTTGATGCAATAAATATCAAGAAATGAGAAAGTTAAGGGCAACGTTAAGTTTTCGTGAATAAAAAAGGAATATTTAACCCATATAATGACATTCAGTGTGACCTTCACCTTTATATTTTAGTATGGTCATGTTGTCATGATGAGTATATATTGAAAGTCTGATGAAGAAATATCACGAAATGAGAAAGTTATAGCCAACGTTAAGTTTTCGTGACGAACTGACGGACGGACGGACGGACGACAAAGTGATCCCTATGTATCACACTTTTCTTCGAAAAGGCGACACAAAAATGGACCTATAGAAACAGACACACCTTAGATCTCCAGTAGGACTAGCGCTGGCGAGGGTGAAACCTTTTATTGCGGATGCTACTGCTGGAGAGGCTAAATCCTTTTATCACGGATGCTACTGCTGGAAAGGCCGAAACCTTTGATTACGGATGCTACTGCTGGAGAGGTTGAAAAACTTGATTGTGGATGCTACTTGTTCCCTACAACTGCCACAATGTTTCAATGTGGGCGCTGAAGTCAGGATAATAGCGAGGTTGTGTTCACATTAAATCGTTTTAAATTAACCAGTAGGCCATATTGCCTGCTGACCGTTCCAAGTATGTAACCCTGTCTTCATCACTATTTGTGTTGTGTATTGTCCTTTTCATTGTATATTTAATTTGCTCTTTGTGTGACCTCCGGTACCATTTGGTGCTGTGATTTCTAAAGGAGCAGTTGTCTCATTCATAAAACAGACTCTTACAAATTTGTATTATCGTAAGCTGTTTTACTTTTAAAATATAAAAGTATTTTAAGAACTCTTCTGCGACAAGGTCCATCACAACCCGACTGCTATAGTGACATGATCTACGGACTTGGATCCTAATCACGTTCGTACAATCTTTAATAAACGTATTAAAAAAGTATAAAGGGAGAAGACTCAATAAAAGTGAGTCTGTTCCTTTTCTCTCTTTGTGTTTGTAGCTTCCAGAGGATCCCCTTTTTCAGTAGTTATTAACATTCACACTAGCGTTTGTCTAGTGCTTTAAGACAGCAGTAAAAAGTCGCCCTGATTACAAATCAGTAGTGTTATTACTTACTGGTCCTTTGGGATCATCAAGCCAAATATGTGTGGCTTTAAAGTAGAATGCCACTTAAACCGATGCTAGTGGGTGTGATATGTGTTGCACCTTATATAACCTCTCATGAACAGGCTCAATAAAACCAAGACTGCTATGTTTTCTCTCTTGCTTGTTTGTTGCTTCCAAGGGATCCACTTTTCAGTATGTACTGTTAAAAAGTTTATCAATAGATGTTATGACCCAATCATTTTGCATCACATTACATGGTTAGCGGTTGACTCATTTACAATTCGCCATTATGCTTTCCTCTTTAATTGTGCGATCACCAGACATATTGTGGACCGTATGATGATGCCTACCTAAATCCTCAAAGGACGGCAGAATTTGAGGTTCATCTTAAATTGTTTCTTGTCGTGGTCCGTTCGCTTGATGCTCTGGCTTTTGCCTCGTCATTGAGTACTTACATTGTAGCTTTCTATGCTTTACTATATTCATAAATACATCATCTATGTTATACTTATATTGCCTATTAAGTTTGCCTTATTTGTTATAGAATATCTTATTTACACGCTTTTGTTTGATTGGAATAATAGGGTAAGAGTTAGGTTTGGTGCACCCTAGAACCTGGTTAATCCCCCATCGGCCTTTCTGTCACTGACCGTTCCAAAGGGGTAGCCCTTATGTCAACCCGTTTGTGATGTCACATGCCTTGCTTCTTATTACCATTGTAATTGTCTTTGTTGTTCTAATGCGTGTCTTTGGAAGACTGTGTTCTGTAAAAGCTACATTTTCTGCTCGACATCTGTACCCAATTGTCAAGAGTAAGGCTCCAGAGAGCAATATTTTATTTTTCTTGGTACGTTGTCCCAAGTTTTCGGGTATTGTATAAATGAGCACCGTCACTTGTACAGGATAATATTAAAGGGTGTGTTTGCACATGAAGGTTCTTTGGAATTGAAGAACTCACAAAACAACATCAATTTATAAATTATGTTGTATATAACCTGGCATAGCTTGAGACGTAGTTATCAAACTGTAAGATGATACATTATACAGCCTGAAGGGTAACACTTAAAATAGATAATAAAAGACAACAAAGTATAAACTATTTTATTATTATTAAAAGCTGTCTTAAAATCATAAAAGAGGAATGTTATAAAAATATAAATATTGCACAACAATACCATATATGGATACTTAAGTCTTTAAAGAGACATACGACAGCCTAGATTTGTTTAATAATTGCAGTGTTCAGTTAATTTATCTAAATATCTGGCATAAAATATAATTTATTAAGAAATAATCAGTAATAATAATTTAAATAATTAACATAATTAAGGTAACTCTCAACTGCCCAAAATGAAAAAAAAAATCCGTCGCATGATGCCCAAATTATAGTTACATTTTTACAAAATATTAATAATAATAAAAAAAATTGTGCAAAAACATTAATATTTTCAAAATCTTGGTTTGAAGACGCTTAAAATGATATGCAAAACATGCACAAACTCCAACAAAATCACATATAAAACTAAAAAAAAAATTCATTTTGGGCAGTTGGGAGGAACCTTAAACATGTTAAAAGAGAATTATTATTTGTTTTAATATTACTCATTGTTGATTGAATTGCATCAATACAATATTTAAACACAATGAACGAAAATCTGTAAATCAATATTGTATCACATTTTGTTGAAATTGATTGGAACATGTTAACTTTAAAGTTAGAACAATACTGGAAGACATCAATACTGGAAGCCATCGAGAGAGATTAATATAAGTTGTAAGAGAACTTATTTCACAATCGATGTAAAAGAAATATGTTTAAACTATAAACACTGGTTTTATACATTCAGTGGGTACTTAAATGATTAATGCATACTTCAAGATTGCCATGTGTCTCTTTAAAAAGCAACAAATTAGGTCGTCACAAATCTTTTATGATAAATGTAAACTGGGTTCCCTCTGGAGATCGCACAAACAGGAAACAAGCAAGCTGATTATGTGACCTTATTAGATATGTATGTGGTTTTTTTCATGTCAACGTAGAATTGCTGGCATACCGAAAATAAATCTGATTTAATTGCGGACTAGATAGAAACTATTACGTTCGACTTCTTTTTGTTGTTACCATATGTGGTTATAAATATGTGTTTTCTCCCCGCCAATCTTTTAAAAAGAAGGTTATGCTATGCACCTAGAAACAAAAAATGCTTGGTGGATGAGGCCAAAAAATTATATATTTGTGTTTCTGGCAACCCGACCGTACCTAGCAAAACCTGCTGACCCCTAAAGTTTTTTGCTGTTGATCCTGAAAAAAAGATTGTATTTGAACGAGTACGATAATGTCTGTATTTCAATTCGTCAGAGTATTATAGATGTGGCAAAGGAGACTACACATAAGCAGATAGACTGCTTCACTGCGCATGTCCTGTTTCACTCAATATTTAAATGCTGTGTACAGTCTAATAAGCAGATACATGCAAACGCTTGTTCAAATGTGTAAAGATACAAACACCTAGACCATGTAGACGATATTGATGAAATCAGCATCAGCATGTCTTTATTTTTGCACGTATTTAGACATGAATGAATGTGCTCATGAACATGATGAATAGTGAATTTCCCAAACCTACAAAAAAATTTTGGCTCGACTATTATTTTCATCTCACATCTACAGGTGCTTCTTCATAAATTGTTTTGTGTATTTGTGCTTTGAAGAAATAAATGAAAGATCATGAAGAATCCCATAAGCGTGAAATACACAAAATGAGAATATTATTGACATGTTCTTAGGTGGGTACTTCGGAATATAACAAAAATACCGTACATAACCCATTAAATACTACTTTAAGGAAGCCCATGCCAAAACTTTAAGGAAGCCCATGCCAAAATTGAGATTGGACAAGAAATGTAAGAGATATAGATCTGTAAAGATAGCTTACACACTAAATTCTATGTTAAATGAGTGTTTGCACATTTTTGGTTGTAAAATCAAGAAACTACTGCCATAGACACAATGTTTTATTAAACACAGATCAATGACAGTCGAACATCTTAATGACGTAACGAATAAATTAACGTAGAGGAGAGGTCAAGCCCGCAAAGTCCCAAAATGTCAGTATATCTTGTATACAGTATTATTTCATCTAAAAAACTTGCTGAACTTTTTTCCCTCAGTATAGGTACTAAATGACTTATTCAGCCATATAAATGATACTATAAGAAACATCATGCCCAAAGTTGGTTGCGCTAGGACATTACATTCAATAGATATATATTGTAGTAGTAACTTTTGATCATATCACATGTATCAGCACCTGCAGTTCATATCAGTTCCACTACATCATACAATATTCTCTTGTGTGTACTTTACACTATATCATGCAGAATAGTTCCTTATTCCCATCTGCCTTAACAATATCAGTTACATAGCTTTAAGAATGATTTTCGTATTCCCATTTGTGTACTACACACTATATCATGCAGAATAGTTTCCTTATTCCCCATCTGCCTTAACAATATCAGTTACAATATAGCTTTAAGAATGATTTTCGTATTCCCATTTGTGTACTACACACTATATCATGCAGAATAGTTTCCTTATTCCCCATCTGCCTTAACAATATCAGTTACAATATAGCTTTAAGAATGATTTTCGTATTCCCATTTGTGTACTACACACTATATCATGCAGAATAGTTCCTTATTCCCATCTGCCTTAACAATATCAGGTACAATATAGCTTTCAGAATGATTTCCGTATTCCCATGGTTGTACTTTGCACTATATCATGCAGAATAGTTCCTTATTCCCATGCCCTTTCTCTCCCATTCAATGGAGAGGCACTTTCACACTAACCCACTACCTGGTTATGTCAGCAGAGTGTACATCCCCAGTATACACTCACTGTCACAACAGCTCTAGACCTTTGGTTGGACTGAATTTGTACAGTGCCCTAGACCATGTGAGTCCATTCCCATCTGGCCCATGTGTAGAGGGTAATAACACATGCCTCCAAAATGATCTGAAATGTAAATGTTACAAGGAATAGGGTTTTACATAATAGTATGAGGTCATATTATTAAGAGTTTATTAAACTGTTGAATATGGTTAATGCGAAGGATTATTTAATATTGGTTTTATTTCAATCTCTATTAAAACCAATGCAGCAACCTCAGTATCTCAGTAAATGAGGCCTCAGCTTTTGGGCTACACATGTCGTAAATGGGCTTGCTCCCCGAAAGAGGTGTGTCTGTCCATTGCAGCGACCTCAGTATCTCAGTGACTTAGGCCTCAGCTTTTGAGCTACACATGCCGTAAATGGGCTTGCTCCCCAAAAGAGGTGTGTCTGTCCATTGCAGCGACCTCAGTATCTCAGTGACTTAGGCCACAGCTTTTGGGCTACACATGCCTCAAATGGGCTTGCTCCCCGAAAAAGGTGTGTCTGTCCATTGCAGCGACCTCAGTATCTCAGTGACTTAGGCCACAGCTTTGGGCTACACATGCCTCAAATGGGCTTGCTCCCGAAAAAGGTGTGTCTGTCCATTGCAGCGACCTCAGTATCTCAGTGACTTAGGCCTCAGCTTTTTGGCTACACATGCCGTAAATGGGCTTGCTCCCCGAAAGAGGTGTGTCTGTCCATTGCAGCGACCTCAGTATCTCAGTGACTTAGGCCACAGCTTTTGGGCTACACATGCCGTAAATGGGCTTGCTCCCCGAAAGAGGTGTGTCTGTCCATTGCAGCGACCTCAGTATCTCAGTGACTTAGGCCACAGCTTTTGGGCTACACATGCCTCAAATGGGCTTGCTCCCCGAAAAAGGTGTGTCTGTCCATTGCAGCGACCTCAGTATCTCAGTGACTTAGGCCACAGCTTTTGGGCTACACATGCCTCAAATGGGCTTGCTCCCCGAAAAAGGTGTGTCTGTCCATTGCAGCGACCTCAGTATCTCAGTGACTTAGGCCTCAGCTTTTGGGCTACACATGCCGTAAATGGGCTTGCTCCCCGAAAGAGGTGTGTCTGTCCATTGCAGCGACCTCAGTATCTCAGTGACTTAGGCCTCAGCTTTTGAGCTACACATGCCGTAAATGGGCTTGCTTCCAAAAGAGGTGTGTCTGTCCATTGCAGCGACCTCAGTATCTCAGTGACTTAGGCCACAGCTTTTGGGCTACACATGCCTCAAATGGGCTTGCTCCCGAAAAAGGTGTGTCTGTCCATTGCAGCGACCTCAGTATCTCAGTGACTTAGGCCTCAGCTTTTGGGCTACACATGCCGTAAATGGGCTTGCTTCCCGAAAGAGGTGTGTCTGTCCATTGCAGCAACCTCAGTATCTCAGTGAATAAGGCCTCATCATATTCTCCAAATGAGGAGTGTCTGATTGGAAACTTCATTTTTCGTCTCATCTCCCTCTGAGGTTGCTGTCCTAATATGATTTGTTAACGGGACGTAAGACTCAATTTCAACTTCAAAATTCGTATTAAATAAACAAAAAAAATAATATCAAGGGCCACAACTCTGCTGTTTCTTGTCTGACGTGGCTAGTGTTTGTCTAGACTTTCTTCTATGCAGAGAATTTGAATGGTGTTTTACATAATTTTAGCAAATGTTGGGCCATATATGATGGTCGGTTTGTTTGTGGTAGATGCAGACCACT
>JAWPHD010002004.1:177500-280615 GCA_037043455.1 Cyrtodaria siliqua | reverse complement strand
ATGATAGCCTTAATTTGGCATGGTCTTGATGTAAGAGAATGTTTGGTTTGTTTGAATGGTGTTTTACGTCATTTTTAGCACATGCTAGGTCAAATAATTGATGACCGTCGATTTGTTTGTGGTTGAAGCAGACCACCCCATTTTTACTGGGTAGAACCAGTACTGTATATCTCCCGCCATCCATAAGAATCGACACTTTACAAGTCGAGCTCCCAGGGGAATTCGAACCTTTAGAAACCCGGGGGAAATTCACATGTCCGTCTTGGAAGCGAATCAGCTGCCTCAGTAACTAAAAAGAACATGTTTACTCAATTGTCATTGAAACTGTAATGTTGAAAAACGTTGTTACCTTTAGCGTAGACAGTTATAACCTATACATTATTTTCCCATCGCTATATAGTATGAACAAAAACGTGCAGAATGATAATGATTTTAAACAAATTTGTGATAATTTATCCAAAAAGTGGAATAGCCATTTTTTATTATTATTTATTTATCGTGTTGGAAACTTTGGATACGTGCGCAGTAGCTCCGACTTCCTGTTGAGTAACAATGGCTACAAACAAAGAATTAAAACAGGAACAATAAACATTCCATTCAAGAACTATTTCACTTGCACGCATTTTATGCATTTTTTTTTAAAAAAAAAATTTATTTATTTATTTTTTTTAGATTTTTTTCAGATCGAGTGTTCGTGGGTTCGATCCTCGCCGTGGCCATGTAATTTAACCTTGAGCAAGATAATTAATCCACATTGCTTAGTACTGGTTCTACACAGGAAGCCATCGAGAGTGATTAATAAAAGTTGCAAGAACTTGCTTCGGAATCGATGTAAAACAAATATAAATATTTAAATACTAAATATCGACATGATTATTTATCAATCTTGTACCATTAAGTTTTGGTTTTAGATAATTAATGAACTTATACATTATATATATATATATATATATATATATATATATATATATATATATTACTCAAACATACTTTAGCGTTTGATATTATCGCAAAAACTATACAAACGTGTGTGTGTGTGTGTTTTCTTTGATAAAACTTTTCGTAATATTTATAAAGCTTGTCGTTTAATACAAATTCAAATTTGACATTTGTGCTAGATGGTTATCACGGTGTGTCGATCAATTGATTTTATGACAAGCCAAAGTGGTTTTTATTCGTCAATTTCCGATATCGGAAAATGCATTTCCGTTAACGGGAATTCTATTTCCGTTAACGGAATTGGCTTGACATATGATTTCTATTAAATGACATGTCGATGAGTGGTATCTAATAGATAGAGTCTGGTCTCAGCGAGTTGGTTATTTAAACACCGAGATGGGCGTAGCCCGTCGAGATGTTTAAACAACCAACGAGCTGAGTAGGTTGAGTCTGGTCTCAGCTCGTTGGTTATTTAAACACCTCGATGGGCTGCTATAGTTGTAGTATACGGTATAGCCACGCCCCTTTAGTTACCTGAAATAAAACGATTTAATGCTTTACATTCATCAAAGGAAATGTCACCGACCATGCTACAAAAATGCTATATTTATATGTAGTTTTGATTTATTATGAACTTATGTTGAGGTTATAATAAGATTAAATAAAGTGATCCAGCCTTAGTCAATCAAAGATCAAACACGTCTAATGTCTGACGCTAAATAACCAGTGAGTCTTCTTTTATGATATGTTGAAGCGGGATCCTCTTAAAGGAGCTACCCCGCCAACAACAGTCAAACTCTCTTCTTTTATGTTATGCTGTGGCGGGATCCTCTTAAAGGAGCTACCCCGCCAACAACAGTCAGTCTTCTTTTATGTTATGTTGAAGCGGACTGCTCTTAAAGGAGCTATGCCGCCAACAACAGTCAGCTTTTACAACCATGTACACCATTTCTAAACCTACTGACGATGAAGTATATATATATAACTTTCATATTTTGAGAATCCAAACTCTATAGACACCATATAAACGGGCAAATATACATTATTATGACCTGAACAATTGGATAGAATTTTGATAAACGGTTTTGTAATGTAATTTTGCCGTTATTCGATCGGCGGGTTAGTTTCCTTAAAGTTGACCAACAACTGATAAATGACTTTTATTGATCATGGTTATATATTGTGTAGCCAGTTATTTGAGGATATTATTTGAAGATCTCCTAAATGTCGCATAAATAAATTCGTATTTCGGGATACATGTTTAGCTAAAGTAAATGTATGCTATGCTTAGCAGTAAAATAGTTGATTTTACCAATGAATTAAAAGTGGTAGTTCATACGTGTGAAATATAGAGCTTTATATTTTCACTGCCGGAACTACTTATTTTTCAATATCAAAAACTTTTTTTTCATTTGTTTAGAAAATAAATGTTTAATATATATCATTCGACTGTAAATGGTCTAAAAAAATGAGTTTTAGTTTTTAAAACTGGTCAAGTATGTCAGAATTGTTGACATTTACAGTAAAATATGCCAGCTTGTCATTTTTCAGAAAGTTGCTATAAAAGTTATATTATTGGATTGGAAATAACTTAACTAAGACATTTAGTCGTAGATTACTGAAATCCGTTAAGTAGTTTAGAAGTTATGGGGAATTAAAAACAGCAATTTTACCATACATGCAGTACACCTTGATTATAAAAAGAAAATGTATTGTTTAGTCGCGAATAACAGATTTTATTTCATCTCGAAGTGATCAAACTTCAATATCTTCACTCGTGCTTAGCATTCGTGAAAATACAAAGTGTTCACACTTCTCGATGAAATAAAATCTGTTATTCACTCCAAAACAACAAATATCCTCTATGAATTTTCATCAGGAGTCTGATCTTAAAATCTTAAATAGTTGAAACATTTAAAGAAACTACTCCGCCAAATAACGACACTGAAAAAAATATTTATCAAAACTCTATCCAGGTGTTCAAGTCATATAATAACAAATATGTGTCGATTAAAAGTATATCTTTATTCACGGGTTATTAAAATACCTGCGATTGAATGTGCGTGAAATAAAATGACGTTCCAGTTTTTGGGATTCGGTCTGGATGATTACTATGTCTATAGAGTTTGGATTCTCAAAATATGTAAGAGACATATACCTCGTCGGCAGTAGTTTATAAAACGGTGTACATCTGTCGTAAAATTTGCCTGTTTATGGCAGGATAGCTACTTTAAAGGATACACGACAATCGTGATTTTATTAGGTTTTCATCATAGTATGTAGTGTGTAGTATGTATAGCCCGGTTAGCTCAGTCGGAAGCTATGTCGACCACCTTACGCTCACGCTCACTATTATTACCGCGAGTGTAATTTTAGTTTGGGCTGCGAGTTCTTTTTTTGTACCGCGATTGAATTCCGTCAAACAATCCTGCTTTAATTAGTTAATATTCAATAATGTTTGGTGTGTAATGTTTGCGAACATAATTAGTGTGTGTTTTATAAGCTAAAAGTTACGGACTGTGTCCCTTTAAACATTCGGTGTTTCGTTCTTGCATATTTGGGACTAGGAGTATGTAGATCCTTTAATAGTGATTTGAATAGTTCAGGGGATAGTAACTGCTGTTGATTATGTATTGCACTAATAAAATATTTAAGGCTAAGGAAGAAAACACGGACCTGCGTGACTTTTATTTATTGCAAGCCTAGCAGATTTAATCGAGTTGCTAATTTTAAAGGGACGCACGGCAATCTTAATGTGCTTAAAACTAGCGGCGTTCCGTTAGTTTTTCTACAAACTTGCATATTTTTCATCGTTAATATTAATTATTAGAATAATGCAAAGCAACGTGTTTTAATATACACTCAGTACATTTGAAAACGCACATCTTTTTGCTGATGAAATTTATTATGATCCCATAAAGCTACAACAACAACATTTTGGAGTATTCATAGGCATTGTTAAACGCTCGAGGTGGTCACACGCGATATTAACTTTGTGACTTTGGTATATGAAGTGGGTAACTTTGAATAAGTAAAAATACATGAATTTTCTGTACGATATTGATGAAATTTGGCAAATGAATAAAATAAAGATGATATATTATATGAATACTACAAAATGTTGTTGTTGTAGCTTTATGGGATCATAATAAATTTCATCAGCAAAAAGATGTGCGTTTTCAAATGTACTAAGTGTATTACTGACTGTTGATTACACTCCACCAATAATATATTTACACATTTGGTAGAATACTGAATAAACAAAAAATGAAATCTCAAAATCTTATTTAATTATAACGCAAACAGATTTAAAGTGAAAATATCGATCGAGGTGTTGATTTTAACGTTTGATGAAAAAAATCAAGATAATTGTGTGTCCCTTTAATACTTCCGTCTTTAACCCTTTCAGGAATAGTTATCTGGATTAAGATTACATATCTTCATAACAGCTATGTTTTGGAAGTAATGATAAATATTGCGGAATTACCTTATTCTGTCACAATTTTGGGAAACAACTACTAACGTATCATGTCTGACTTTACAACGCGTGGTTACCTCCCTTCTGAACATTTGGGGAACAACTATACTAACGTATCATGTCTGGCTTTACAACACGTGGTTACCTCCCTTCTGTACGTTTGGGGAACAACTACTAACGTATCATGTCTGATTTTACAACGCGTGGTTACCTCCCTTATGAACATTTGGGGAACAACTATACTAACGTATCATGTCTGGCTTTACAACGCGTGGTTACCCTCCCTTCTGAACGTTTGGGGAACAACTTTACTACGTTATCATGTCTGACTTTACAACGCGTGGTTACCTCCCTTCTGTACGTTTGGGGAACAACTATACTAACGTTATCATGTCTGACTTTACAACGCGTGGTTACCCTCCCTTCTGAACGTTTGGGAAACAACTATTCACCTATCATGTCTGACTTTACAACGCGTGGTTACCTCTCTTCTGTACGTTTGGGGAACAACTACTAACGTATCATGTCTGACTTTACAACGCGTGGTTACCCTCCCTTCTGAACGTTTGGGAAACAACTACTTACCTATCATGTCTGACTTTACAACGCGTGGTTACCCTCCCTTCTGAACATTTGGGGAACAACTATACTAACGTTATCATGTCTGACTTTACAACGCGTGGTTACCCTCCCTTCTGAACGTTTGGGGAACAACTTTACTAACGTTATCATGTCTGACTTTACAACGCGTGGTTACCCTCCCTTCTGAACGTTCAGGGAACAACTATACTAACGTTATCATGTCTGACTTTACAACGCGTGGTTACCTCCCTTCTGAACGTTTGGGGAACAACTATACTAACGTTATCATGTCTGACTTTACAACGCGTGGTTACCTCCCTTCTGTACGTTTGGGGAACAACTATACTAACGTTATCATGTCTGACTTTACAACGCGTGGTTACCTCCCTTCTCTACGTTTGGGGAACAACTACTAACGTATCATGTCTGACTTTACAACGCGTGGTTACCCTCCCTTCTGAACGTTTGGGAAACAACTACTAACCTATCATATCTGACTTTACAACACGTGGTTACCTCCCTTCTGTACGTTTGGGGAACAACTACTAACGTATCATGTCTGACTTTACAACGCGTAGTTACCCTCCCTTCTGAACGTTTGGGAAACAACTACTAACCTATCATGTCTGACTTTACAACGCGTGGTTACCCTCCCTTCTGAACGTTTTGGAAACAACTACTAACCTATCATGTCTGACTTTACAACGCGTGGTTTCCCTCCCTTCTGAACGTTTGGGAAACAACTACTAACCTATCATGTCTGACTTTACAACGCGTGGTTACCTCCCTTCTGTACGTTTGGGAAACAACTACTAACGTATCATGTCTGACTTTACAACGCGTGGTTACCTCCCTTCTGTACGTTTGGGGAACAACTACTAACGTATCATGTCTGACTTTACAACGCGTGGTTACCCCCCATCTGTACGTTTGGGAAACAACTACTAACCTATCATGTCTGACTTTACAACGCGTGGTAACATCCCTTCTGAACGTTTGGGAAACAACTACTAACCTATCATGTATGACTTTACGACGCGTGGTTACCCTCCCTTCTGTACTTTTGGAAAACAACTACTAACGTATCATGTCTGACTTTACAAGGCGTGGTTACCCTTCCTTCTGAACGTTTGGGAAACAACTACAAACCTATCATGTCTGACTTTACAACGCGTGGTTACCTCCCTTCTGTACTTTTGGGGAACAACTACTAACCTATCATGTCTGACTTTACAACGCGTGGTTACCCTCCCTTCTGAACGTTTGGGAAACAACTACTAACCTATCATGTCTGACTTTACAACGCGTGGTTACCCTCCCTTCTGTACGTTTGGGGAACAACTACTAACGTATCATGTCAGACTTTACAACGCGTGGTTACCTTCCCTTCTGAACGTTTGGGAAACAACTACTAACCTATCATGTCTGACTTTACAACGCGTGGTTACCATCCCTTCTGAAAGTTTGGGAAACAACTACTAACCTATCATGTCTGGCTTTACAACGCCTGGTTACCTCCCTTCTGTACGTTTGGGAAACAACTACTAACCTATCATGTCTGACTTTACAACGCGTGGTTACCTCCCTTCTGTACTTTTGGGGAACAACTACTAAGGTATCATGTCTGACTTTACAACGCGTGGTTACCTCCCTTCTGTACTTTTGGGGAACAACTACTAACGTATCATGTCTGACTTTACAACGCGTGGTTACCTCCCTTCTGTACGTTTGGGAAACAACTGTCTGACTTTACAACGCGTGGTTACCTCCCTTTAATAAATGGTGTTTTACAACCCTTTAACAGATTTCTGAATTATAGAATAGGAAAAGTTGATGAGCAAAACATGACAATATTGGAGGTGAAGGTGACTTCCAGAAATGTAAATAATTAGCATGATCATCCCCCCCCCCCCCCCCCCCCACCCCCACACACACACACACACCATTTAATTCAAACCCATATGTTGCATGTATTCAGTTAGCTCCCTTCATGTGAGTGAATCGGTTGTCGAGAGGGTAAACAAGCTGCGTTTAAAGCCTCCCCCCCCCCACCCCCACACACACACACACACCATTTAATTCAAACCCATATGTTGCATGTATTCAGTTAGCTCCCTTCATGTGAGTGAATCGGTTGTCGAGAGGGTAAACAAGCTGCGTTTAAAGCCTTCTCGCCCTTGTGGGTTCAAATATCGATTGGAGCTCGACTTGTAAGTGAGAAAGAGTCAATTCTTCGGTGAGAGGGGCCGGTGGGGATTCTACCTCCTATGTGGAATGACAGTTGGTTATTTGTTTATAGTTTAAATATGTTGACTGCATTCTTCAAATTTATGATGCTGCAGTTACAAAAATCATAGAGGAAAATGTCAAATTAGTGACACATACCGTTGTTCCAGAAAATATAGACTCACAGAGGATAATAAAAAGGGAGTTTTAAAAGTCCAATTGATGTTGCTATGGGACCTTAAATTTGGTAATGTTTCATTTCTGATATTGCAACAGGGAAGGTCAACAAAGTCCGAGCTGGTCATTGCGCAGCTAGTGTTACAGCTCAAATGGAATCAATAGATTGTCCTATAGAAATGGCAGTGAAGCGTGGTGTTTTATATGTTGCAGAGTCAAAGAAGGATGCAATCGTATATAAGGACTTGACAGGTGAGACAATTATAGAAGTTGAGAGATTACATGTTAAACAACTACAAGAAAAACTAAAAGAAACTGGTTCAAGGGACAACAATGACAGGAAAAAATCAAAGAAATTGCTTCAAGACAATTAAGCAAAAACAACTACTGAGTAAACAAGGAACAGAAAGTGTGAGGGTATAAAAAAGGCAAACTCTGTGTAGACAAGAATATTTCTAGGCCGCTTGCATTAGCATTTGACAGCAGTAACAATGTGTTTGTGTCCACAATCGGGGTAGAAATTCACATGCTTGAAATTCACTCAAATATTGTACAGTTATGAGGGACACTGCTCAAAATGCTAGAAACAAAATAGTTTTGCTGTATTGACTAGCTTTCATGAAGTACTCCATGTATGTTGCTTCTCATGATAAAGATGGGGGAATACTTATAAGTCAACTGGGAATGTGAAACAGCAGAACCGGTTATATCAAATGGAAACGAATGTGTCAGGGTACACAGTTTGGCTGTTTTACAAAACCGATTAGTATTTAGTGACACAGATGACTATTCAATTAATTTGCTCAGTCCCAGCAGAATACAGCCAATATATTGGAAATGGGAAAGGCCAGAGAGATGGAAAGGATTCCCAATTTTCCCAACCTGCAGGACTATGTGCAGATAGAAAAACACTGTCATATGTAGATACTGCTACTGGTCCCCTCAGAATGATAAGCGGTGTTAGTGTACTTGTTCTTTATCTGAATAATCTTCGAAAGTTTGGCTTGATATTTGATCTCCACTGAGAGAAACAGAAACCATTGTATATTAGTCCAGATACAGCTATTGGACGATTGCAGGAGGTATATGACTTTGTCATTGCGTTGACAAGTGAAAACATACCTTGAAACAACAGCGTCCACGCAAGGTCCTCAGGGAACTGTATCAACTGTTGTAATTGATGACGCAAAAACGTATTTTAGACTCCGTGTGTGACATCAAAAGCTTACTTATCCGTGCCAATGTATCACCTAGATCGTTGAAAATCTTCAGAATGAAGTGTTTGTTAACATTTGTCGTAGAACATTTGTTTTCAGAGATGAGAGCTGTGTCGACATGCCAATGCAGCTTAAGTTTGACGATATATTTTGTAGAGCAATTAAGGAGCATTTAAAGCAAATGTGCAAAACAAAATTTGCCACTTCACAAGTTCGAAGTCATATTACCCAAATTGATAACCTTCAAGTATGATGATCTGCCCAAAATGTACGCTCCTAAATCTGTGCATTTGACCAAAGAGCAGAAACAAGAGATGAGAGAGTGGAGAGCAACATATGGTCAAAGAGTTCCATAAAAAACGGCGAGAAGTATGAGTGTCAACGACAATCCAGGAATTCTGCTAATTAATTTGTATGCTTCAGAACCTACTGTGTGTAAACCAGTTGACTTCAGTAAAGTCGGTGAAGTACAACAAATTCAAGCTGAACAATTACCTGAGGTTGTGTACGATGCAGGGACTTAATATTTTTAAATATATTGAACAGAGTAGGCATCATTATGCTCAAAGATAGTGTTACCTCAGGTATGAAAAAGGCAAAAGGCATAAGATACTCTCAAGACCCATTCAATCCGTTGTATTTTATGGAAAACGATGAAGTGGCCGTTTGGTTTAAACGTATTTTATTTTTTCAATGGTTTACAACATTTCATATATACATTGTACAATTATATCAAAGGATTAGAATGAAAGCAAACTGCTTATAGAATTCTTCTCCTAGGAAAGATTGTTTGTAATATATAACAATGACGGTTATATTTACAATTTTTAGAGCTGTGAACTTCATCCAAAACATTACAAGTGTAGCAAAAAATAACATAGATAACATGTAAACGTTCAGCAAAAAAATGCTAAGGCAAAAAAAAAAAGAACCTAATGTCATTTAGATTCAAACAATAAAGACATGATATATTATACTGGAAAATAAATGAGGAATTATATATATTTTAGGAAAAAAAATATAGTGAAAACGATTAGGATACACAGGACGGTGACAGTGGGGTGGGGCAACGGGCACATGCAGCACAAATCGTGCATAGCATTCCCCTGTTCAAATAAATAAGATAGTAGTAGGCAGGCAGCTTCCTAGTTCAGTGTTATGTTAGAAAATACAATTAAAACCGTTTACTCAACATGATGTACCTGTGCACAGCTTCGAATATAGCCATTTTTGTTTGGATTGCGAGCGACGGATCTGCGTATAATAGTATATTTAATGAGACATTACAAAGTGGTATTAATGTATCCAATATTTCCGTACGAATGTTGTCATAAAGGGCAGTTCAAAAAGAAGTGGTGTGTATTTTCGATACTTCCACATTGACATGTCGGTGAATCCGTAATATTTTTTTATGTATAGGTCATTATTTAGTGAGTTACATTTAGTGCGAAGACGAGTATGAAGAAGTTGTGCCCGTCTAGAACCCTTTGTAATAGTATGATGGGGTATGCACTTGGTTACGGTTTAAGTAATGTTTGAAAGAGTCAATTGGAAGCAGGCAAATTTTCAGGCACTCAGGTCGAAGATATCTTCTTCGATTCATCTCGTAGTAACAAAGAAAGGAGATTTATTCTTGAATTAATGGTTTGAAAATCATTTGCATTGCGTAAATTGTAGTTAGATGCAGCGTGAACTGGTGTTGGGACTAACAATGATAGGTACTGAGGTGAAGTGGCCGTTTGTATGAAAGATATAAATGGAAGCTTGAAAACATGTGTTGCACACAAATATCAAATTGAGCTAGAAAAGAAAGAGTTTATTATGATTCAATCCCAAACAAGCAGTGCCATTGAAACAGTTACTTTAGCAGAAGCAAGAGAGGAGGTTGATGAAAATACCATCAGACAGTCTACAAGAGGTCAGAAGAGGGGAGTAATGGAAGATTTTTATACTATAACTAAATGTCAAGTAAAATAAAATCCTAAATCTTTCAAAATACTGTCGTGCTCAGTAGTATTTAACATTGATGATTAAATATGATATGCACATGTTTAGAACAAATATATGTGAAAACAATAACAAGAGGCCCAAGAGTGCCTGTGGACGCTCTACTGGCTAACATGGCTCTTATAACATCAATGAAGCGAGTGACTGCCATTTACGTTTTTCTGAAAGTTTCGGGCCAAAAACAGTTTTGGCTAAATCAAGGGCCATAACTAAAGAATCTGGTAAAGTTTGGTAAAGATCAGACGAAAAATGAAGGCCCTACCGTATTAACGAGGCAAAATATAGCATTTTAACTAAATCTAGAGCCATAACTCCTCTGTTACTGGTCCGATTGGTCCAACATAGAGCTAAAAAAATAAATATATATATATATAAAAAAAAAAAATATCAAAAATAAATCAAAACAAATAATTCAAACAAAAAAAATTCAAAACAAAAAAAAAATTCAAAACAAAAACTTGTCTGAGCTTTCATTGATATTAACAATGTGGTAAAAATTGGTAAAGATCGGATGAAAAATGAAGGCCCTATCATCTTAACGAGGCAAAATATAGCATTTTTAACTAAATCAACGGCCATAACTCCGCTGTTACTTGTCCGATCTGGCTGGTTTTCGAACTTGTCCAAGCTTTCATTGGTATTAACAATCTGATACAGTTTGGTAAAGATTGGATGAAAAATAAAGGCCCTATCGCCTTGAGGCAAAATATAGCATTTTTAACTCAATCAATGGCCGTAACTCCGCTGTTACTGGTCCGATCTGGCTGGCTTTCGAACTTGTCTGAGCTTTCATTGATATTAACAAACTGGTAAAGTTTGGTAAGGATCGGATGAAAATTGAAATCCCTATTGTCTTAACGAGGCAAAATATAGCATGTTTAACTAAATCAAGGGCCATAACTCTGCTGTTACCAATCTGATCTGGCTGGTTTTCGAACTTATCCGAGCTATCATTGATATTAACAATCTGATAAAGTTTGGTAAAGATTGGATGAAAAATAAAGGCCCTATCGTCTTGACGAGGCAAAATATAGCATTTTTAACTAAATCAAGGGCCATAACTCTGCTGTTACTGGTCCGATCTGGCTGGTTTTCGAACTTGTCTGAGCTTTCATTAATACTAACAATTTGTTTAAGTTTGGTAAAGATCAGATGAAAAATGAAGGCCCTATTGTCTTAACGAGACAAAAGTTAACAGACGACGGACTGACGGACGGACGACTCGCCATCCCATAAACTCTGCTGGCCCTTGGCCAGTAGAGCTAAAAAACCAAGAGGCCAAAGAGAGCCTGTGGACGCTCTACTGGCTAAAGATAAAGTTTATGTATAAGGGGACATAACTCTTCCAAAAATCATTCAACCGGAACATGGCGATAAAGTATGCAACGGCTTGGTACTGATCATCCCTGCCAAGTTTCGCTGAAATCCAGCCTGTACAAAGTTAATGTATTAAAACCTTTTTGAGGTCACAACTGTGCCAAAATTCATTTAACCACAAAACGGCAATGATAGGTGCAACTAGGCTTGGTACTGATCATCCCCACCAAGGTTTGTTGAAATCCGGAAAGGAGTTCAGAAGAGACTAATCTGGACAAAGTTTGTCTATTAAAACCTTTAAAGGGCCATAACTCTGCCAAAACATCATTCAACCAGAACACGGCGATGATTTGCGCAACTAGACATGGAACTGATCATCCCTAAAAAGTTTTGTTAAAATCCAGCCAGGGGTTCAGGAGAACTAGTCAGGACAAAGTGTATTAAAACCTTTAAAGGGCCAAAGTTGTTCAACCGGAACAGGGTGACGATATGAACAACTAGGCTTGGTACTGATCATCCCTGAAAAGTTTCACTGAAATCCGGCCAAATGAAGGCCCTTTCGTCTTAATGAGGCCAAACTATATTTCAGAAAATCAAGGGCCATAATAACTCCAGTGTAAATATCGTCTTAATGAGACAAAAGTTAACGACGGATGACGGACAACTCGCCATCCCACAATTGAAACAAGATGCCCAAGAGGACCTGTGGACGCTCTACTGGCTAACACGGCTCTTATAACATCAATGAAGCGAGTGACTGCCATTAAACAGCTTTTTTAACTAAATCAAGGGCGATAATTAAAGAATCTGGTAAAGTTTGGTAAAGATCAGATGAAAATGAAGGCCCTACCGTATTAACGAGGCAAAATATAGAATTTTTAACTAAATCAAGAGCCATAACTGGTCCGACTGGTCCAACATAGACCAAAAAAAATAAATAATAATAATAATAATTTTAAAAAAATTAAAATATTAAAAAAATAAAAATAAAAAAACAAAAAATAATAATAATCATTCAAAAAAATTAAAAAAAAAAATATCAAAAAAATAAAAAAATATATATTAAAAAAAAAAATTAAAAAAAAATATTTATAAAAAAAAATAATAATAAAAAAAATAACAAAAAAAATCAAAACTTTTTTAAAAAACAACAAAAACAACAACAAATATATATAAAAAAGAAAGTCATAAAATCTGCTAAAGTTTGGCAAAGATCAGATGCAAAATGAAGGCCCAATCGTATGACGAGGCAAATTATAGCATTTTTAACAAAATCAAGGGCCATAACTCCACTGTTACTGGTTCGATCTGTTGGTTTTCGAACTTGTCCAAGCTTTCATAAACTTTAACAATCTGATAAAGTTTGGTAAAGATCGAATGAAAAATCTTAACGAGGCAAAATATATCATTTTGAACTAAATCAAGGGCCATAACTCCGCTGTTACTGGTCCGATATGAATGGTTTTCGAACTTGTCCGAGCTTTCATTGATATTAACAATCTGATAAAGTTTGGTAAAGATCGGATGAACAATGAAGCCCCTATTGTCTTAACGAGGCAAAATATAGCATTTTTAACCGCTGTTACTGGTCCAATATGGCTGGTTTTCGAACTTGTTCGAGCTTTCAACAACATTAACAATCTGATAAAGTTTGGTAAAGATCGGATGAACAATGAAGCCCCTATCGTCTCAACGAGGCAAAATATAGCATTTTTAACTAAATCAAGGGACATAACTCCGCTGTTGCCAATCCGATATGGCTGGTTTTCGAACTTATCCGAGCTTTCATTGATATTAACAATCTGATAAAGTTTGGTAAAGATTGGATCAAAAATAAAGTCCCTATCAACTTAACGAGGCAAAATATAGCATTTTTAACTAAATCAAGGGTCATAACACCGCTGTTACTAGTCCGATATGGCTGGTTTTCAAACTTGTTCGAGCTTTCAACATCATTAACAATCTGATAAATATTGGTTAAGATTGGATGAACAATGAAGCCTCTATCGTCTTAACGATGCAAAATATAGCATTTTTTAACTAAATTAAGGGCCACAACTCCGCTGTTACTAGTCCGATATGGCTGTTTTTCGAACTTGTCCCAGTTTTCATTGATATTAACAATGTGGTAAAGTTTGGTAAAGATAGGATAAAAAACGAAGGCCCTATCGTCTTAACGAGGCAAAATATAGCAATATAGCATTTTTAACTAAATCAAGGACCATAACTCTGCTGTTATTGGTCCGATCTGGCTGGTTTTCGAATTTGTCCGAGCTTTCATTAATATTCACAATGTGGTAAACTTTGGTAAAGATAGGATAAAAAATGAATGCCCTATCATCTTAACGAGGCAAAATATTGCAATATAGCATTTTTAACTAAATCAAGGGCCATAACTCCGCTGTTACTTGTCTGATCTGGCTGGTTTTCGAACTCATCCGAGCTTTCATTGATATTAACAACATGTTAAAGTTTGGTAAAGATCGGATGAAAATGAAGGCCCTATCGTCTTAACGAGACAAAAGTTAACGCCGACGCCGACGACGGACGACGGACGACGGACAACGGACGACGGACAACTCGGCATCCCATAAGCTCTGCTGGCCTTCGGCCAGTCGAGCTAAAAAATGAAATATTATGAAAATATTTAAAAAAATAATAATAATAATAATAATTTAATCCATGAAAAAACAAGAGGCCCATGAGGGCCTGTGGACGCTCTACTGGCTAACATGACTCTTATAACATCAATGAAGCGAGTGACTGCCATTTACGTATTTTTTTACAGTTTTGGGCAAAATACAGCTTTTTAACTAAAGCAAGGGCCATAACTAAAGGATCTGGTAAAGCTTGGTAAAGATCAGATGAAAAATGAAGGCCCTACCGTATTAACAAAGCAAACTATAGCATTGTTAACTAAATCAAGAGCCATAACTCCTCTGTTACTGGTCCGACTGGTCCAACATAGAGCTAAAAAAAAAAAATATATATATATATATATAAAAAAAAAAAAGAAAGAAAAAATAAAAAAAAATATTAATAATATAAAAAAGAAAGTCATAAAATCTGGTAAAGTTTGGCAAAGATCAGATGCAAAATGAAGGTCCTATCGTATGACGAGGCAAATTATAGGATTTTTAACAAAAGCAAGGGCCATAACTCCGCTGTTACTGGTCCGATCTGGCTGGTTTTCAAACTTGACCGAGCTTTCATTGACATTAACAATCTGATCAAGTTTGGTAAAGATTGGATGAAAAATGAAGGCCCTATCGTCTTAACGAGGCAAAATATAGCATTTTGAACTAAATCAAGGGCCATAACTCTGCTATTACTGGTCCGATATGAATGGTTTTCCAACTTGTCCGAGTTTTCATTGATATTAACAATCTGATAAAGTTTGGTAAAGATCGGTTGAACAATGAATCCCCCATCATCTTAACGAGGCAAAATATAGCATTTTTAACTAAATCAAGGATCATAACTCCGCTGTTACTGGTCCGATCTGGCTGGTTTTTAAACTTCTCCGAGCTTTCATTGATATTAACAATGTGGTAAAGTTTGGTAAATATAGGACGAAAAATGAAGGCCCTATTGACTTAACGAGGCAAAATATAGCAATATAGCATTTTTAACTAAATCAAGAGCCATAACTCCGCTGTTACTGGTCTGATCTGGCTGGTTTTCGAACTTGTCCGAGCTTTCATTGATATTAACAACCTGTTAAAGTTTGGTAAAGTTCGGATGAAAAATGAAGGCCCTATCGTCTTAACGAGACAAAAGTTGACGACGGACAACCCGGCATACCATAAGCTCTGCTGGGGTTCGGCCAGTAGAGCTAAAAAATTAAAGAAAGATCAGAAGGGAAAAAAAGCCTCCAGTGAGATTTGAACCCACGGCCACTGGGGTTTTCGAACTTGTCCAAGCTTTCATTGATATTAACAATCTGATCAAGTCTGATAAACATCGGATGAAAAATGAAGGCCCTATCATCTTAACGAGGCAAAATATAGCATTTTTAACTAAATCAAGGGCCATAACTCTGCTGTTACTGATTCGATCTGGCTGGTTTTCGAACTTGTCCAAGCTTTCATTGATATTAATAATATGATAAAGTTTGGTAAAGATCAGATGAAAAATGAAGGTCCTATCGTCTTAACGAGGCAAAATACAGCATTTTTAACTAAACCAAGGACCATAACTCCGCTGTTACTAGTCCGATATGGCTGGTTTTCGAAATAATCTGAGCTTTCATTGATATTAGCAACCTATTAAAGTTTGGTAAAGATAAAATGAAAAATGAAGGCCCTTTTGTCTTAACAAGGCAGAATATAGCATTTTTAACTAAATCAAGGGCCATAACTCCGCTGTTACTTGTCCGATCTGGCTGGTTTTCGAACTTATCCGAGCTTTCATTGACATGAACAATCTGGTAAAGTTTGTTAAAGATCGGATGAAAAATAAAGGCGTGAACACTCTAGCACCTTCATTTATTATTTGATATTTTCCGAACTTGCACAGATCGTTAATATTGATGAAAGCTCGGACAAGTTCGAAAACCAGCCAGATCGGCCCAGTAACAGCGGAGTTAAGGCCCTTGATTTAGTTAAAAAATGCAATATTTTGCCTCGTTAAGATGATAGGGAGGCAAAAAAAATGCATTTTCAGAAAACAAGAGGTCAGTGACCTTGAAGCTCTACTGATTGATTTTGATTTCAGGAAGTAGTCGCTACAAACTTGGCCCTTGTTTTGCTGAAAAATGACATATTAAGCCTTGTGAACACTCTAGCACCTTTATTTATTATTTGATCTTTACCAAACTTGCAAAGATTGTTAATATCAATGAAAGCTCGGACAAGTTCGAAAACCAGCCAAATCGGATCAGTAACACCGGAGTTATGGCCCTTGTTTTTTCTGAAAATTGCTATTTTCTGCCTTGTGAACGCTGTAACACCTTCATTTATTATTTGATTGTTACCAAACTTGTACAGATTGTTAATACCAATGATAGCTTGGACAAGTTCGAAAATCAGCTAAATTGGGTCAGTAACACCAGAGTTATGGCCCTTGTTTTTTTCTGGAAAATGCCATTTTCTGCCTCGTGAACACTCTAGCACATTCATTTATTATTTGATCTTTACCAAACTTGCACAGATTGTTAATATCAATGAAAGCTCAAATAAGTTCGAAAACCAGCTAAATCAGATAGGTAACACTGGAGTTATGGCCCTTGTTTTTTCTAAAAAATGCTATTTTTTGCCTTGTGAACACTCTGAGGCCTTCAATATTTATCGGACCTTTACTTAACTTTGCCAGTGTCTTTATATCAATGAAAGCTCGGACAAGTTCGAAAACCGGCAAGATCGAAATAATTTCACCGGAGTTATGGCCCTTGTTTTGCTGAAAAATGCCATATTAAGCCTTGTGAACACTCTAGCACCTTCATTTATTATTTGAACTTTACTAAACTTGAACAGATTGTTAATATCAATGAAAGCTCGGACAAGTTCGAAAACTAGCTAGATCGGACCATAACAGCGGAGTTATTGCCCTTGATTTAGTTAAAAATGCTATATTTTGCCTCAATAAGACGATAGGGCCTTCATCTTTCGTCCAATCTTTACCAAACTTTACCAGTTTGTTTATATAAATGAAACCTCGGACAAGTTCGAAAACCAGCTAGATCGGACCAGTAACAGATGAGTTATGGCCCTTGATTTAGTTAAAAATGCTATATTTTGCCTCGTTAAGATGATAGGGCCTTAATTTTTCATGCGATCTTTATGAAACTTTACTAGATTGTTAATATCAATGAATGCTCGGTCAAGTTCGAAAACCAGCCAGATCAGACCAGTAACAGAGTAGTTATGGCCCTTGATTTAGTTAAAAATCCTATATTTTGCCTCGTTAAGACGATAGGGCCTTCAGCTTTCATCCGATCTTTACGAAACTGTTAATATCAATGAAAATTTGGACAAGTTCGAAAACCATCCAGATTGGACCATTTACATCGGAGTCATGGCCCTTGATTTTCTGAAATATGCTATATCTTGGCCTCATAAAGACGAAAGGGCCTTCATTTGCCGGATTTCATTGAAACTTTGCAGGGATGATCAGTACCAAGCCTAGTTGTACATAGTCACCGTGTTCCAGTTGAATGATTTTGGCGGAGTTATATCCCTTTAAAGGTTTTAATACACAAACTTTGTTCCGACCAGTTCTCCTGAACCCCTGGCCGGATTAAACAAAACTTTTTAGGGATTATCGATTCTATGTCTAGTTGTGCAAATCATCGCCGTGTTCCGGTTGAATGATTTTTGGCGGAGTTATGGCCCTTTAAAGGTTTTAGTACACAAACTTTGTTTTGACTAGTTCTCCTGAACCCCTGGCCGAATTTAAACGAAGCTTTTAAGGATGATCAATTCCATGTCTAATTGTGCAAATCATTGCCGTATTCCGGTTGAATGATTTTTTTGGCAGAATTATGGCCCTTAAAAGGTTTTAATACACAAACTTTGTCTGATCTACTTCTCCTGAACCCCTCGCCAGATTTCAATGAAACTTTGCAGGGATGATCAGCACCAAGCCTAGTTGTGCATGTCATCGTCACGTTCCAGTTTACAGATATTTGACAGAGTTATGGCCCTTTAAAGGATTTTGATACAATTTTTTCCCGGGCTAGTTCTCCTGAACTCCTGGCTGGATATAGACGAAACTTGACAAGGATGATCAGTATCAAGCCTAGATGTGCATATCATCGCCATATTTCGGTTGAATGATTTTTGGCAGAGTTGTGACCCTTTAAATGTTTTAATACACAAACTTTGTCCAGATTAGTCTCTTCTGAACTCTTTCCCAGATTTCAGCGAATCTTGGCGAGAATGATCAGTACTAAGCCTAGTTGCACCTGTCATTGCCATGTTCTGGTTGAATACCTCCTTCATCTGTAGGGCATGAATATTCAAGGGATATAATAGTAAGTCTTATGGCCCCTTATACATAAACTTTATCTTGAGCCAGTAGAGCGTCCACAGGCCCTCTTGGGCCTCTTGTTTCAAGTGTGTGTGTTGGGGTGGAAGTCGTTCTAAGGTTTAACGTCCCTCCACCATACGACCCGATAAGACGTCTTACAGGGATGGGCAGAGTAGTCTGGACAGTTTGTTTTTTTCAAATGTACCATCGAATGTTATATACTTGGCTTTGACATGCATAACTAGAGTGGAAATAAATGTCTACAAATTTCAATTGAATGGTGTGTGCTCGTTGTCTCCCTAAGCTTATTTTTTTTAGCCCACGATATTATTATTTTGGCATGTAAAATGTATTCAATGGCCAGACGTAAAAGGTCAGATACTTTAATGGGTAATTTTCTTGCGCATGCGCATTAGAGCCCGATTCCTCGGTTGTGATTTGTCTATATCTGAATTTATAAAGGTAAACAGGTTGGTTTGAGAGACTTTATTAAACTTTCTTAAATATGTTTTCTCTCCAGTCGTCTGATGTGGGGATGAAGTGGGGATGAATCCAGTACAACCAGTATTGAGTATGCTAAATGGGCTGGAAGCGATCTGGTGGGGTTTTTGATAGTCTACCCAAATACAAACAAAAACCCTCATAATGGGCTTCAGTGAAAAGTGCAAATAGATTAAATTAAACCACAGGTTACCTTCGGCTTAATTATTGTTTATATTTTTTTTTCGTTCAGTTGAAAACTGTGGGAGGAGATACACACAAACGTTTCGGGATGGACAAACCCCATGGACGGTACCTTAAAGTGTTTTTTCCTTTAAGATCAAAGGAATTACCAGTTATACAAACAATAGGCTTAAGTGGTTACAGAATAAATTGTTTTGAATTCCATTGTGTTAAGTCACACCTCCTACCACCTTAGGCAGTGACCGTTTGCTCGGACGGACAGACAGACAAGGCCAACTCTGCATAAAAATGTATGGTACTGGTAATTTAATGAGAACTTGAGACAACTTGTTCACATGTTTTATTGGTCAATATTTCAGTTATAAATAAAAACTACATTTTAATATACCATAAGGGTACATACAATATTTAAAATTGAAGGGACGTACGGCAATTTTCATTCTTAAACGTTTTTGCCTTCACGCTACTTTTCTACCAAGTGAAATATCTGCAAACCGTATTTAGCAATTTGTAAAACAGTTAAAACAAATTATTGAGGCGTATCGCTAACGATGCATTATTTAAACCTATGCATTTTTACCCCCGATTTTTTAATACTAACATCCTGATTTAAAGTTAAAATACCCAGAATACATAAATCAAGATTCTAATTGTAACATTCAAAATTACTTTGAGATTGCTGTGCCCTTGAACAGTTTGGATAAAATGGCTGTTTCTGTACCCTGGTCACACCTGGTCAGTCTCACCCAGGGTACTTATTTGTATATGCACATGTATCTGTATACAAAAGCATGCACTGGTTATACATGTACATCACTGTATGACGTATCTATCATGTTACAAAGACGACTACTACACTTCAATCATGTAAACTCAACCACGAGTTCATGTCAAAACTTCTATTTCTCTTTTTTCTTTCTACAATCATTATTTCCTGTTATTTATGTGGAAATGTATCAATGGCCGACTCTAAACCTAACACAATCGAATTAAATAAATCACCATTATGACATATATAGAGCCCTAGACTTTAGGCAGTATCTTAAGTAAAACACTTTTATACTTTTGAAGTACAAAAGGAAATCACTGTGCTTAGATTCGTTAATGTATCAACTAATGAAAATGAAACTGTTGTATTTTTGTTTTAACATTGTCTGATAGTAAAGACAAGGTTCTAGTTATTTGCACAACACCTTGACCTGTACTCCTCAACTGGGTATGTACCTACCGTATAATGTGTGGTGCATCAGTAATACCTTTGCTTATAATGTTTACAATAGTGAATTTGTTATGGGTTTGTGGTCAAAATCTCACAATAAAGAGTTCGCAAGTTATTAGTAATAACCTGTCAAATACACCTTCATTTTTATCCCGTTACCCAACAGCAGTCTTTCTATAACGCAGCTCCTTTTTTTTTGTATATGTGCGTAGAGCAATATGTTTGTAAGTTTATCAAGTTAGGTTTTATTGTGCCTAAATACAACGAAAGACTCCAAACCTCATGACGTGGAAGAATCTCTGTGTTTATCAGTTCTCACAATATTTTCAACGGTTGTCCCACAATTTATATCTCAACCTGCATCTTCTCAACGTGCATTTGAATTTGTATGTGATTTTTTCTCGAAAACACATCCCGATGCAATCAGCTAACGAAGAACCCAACAGTCTCATTAAATATCTACAGTACATAAAGCTCCGCCTCCTGAAATAAGAAGTATAGATAAGTTTTAATTTCTGATAAAATTTCTGGACACAAAAGCTTTTATATATCTATATCAAGAAAAATTGTGTACAAACACAATGAAGACAGATAAATATATTACACAATGAGAAAAAACAATTTTAACAGTTTAACACCTCTAAACATTGAACATGAATGAATGAATTGTGTTTTACGGCACGTCGACACATAAATAGGTCATATTGTGCGCAAAAACTGATGAAGATGAAGGAATGAAGTAGTAATTAAAAAGTAATGTAAATATATAAAGATAGAACTATTTACAAATAAGGGATGATATGGTAGAAATATAAACTATATATGTAAATCAACAAATGCCCGTCAACAATATATATAAATAGGTAAATTTATATAAGAATATATTATAATGATTATATAGTGATTTCTTTCAGGAAATCTAAAACAAGACTAAATAACTCTTTCATAGTATTAACATTGTAGTACCTTTGACGTATAGGATCAAAGTCTACACATTCCAACAATATGTGTGACCGTTAACGGTGCAAAGCAGGGTATACATTCTGGCAATTGCTCACAAACACTTAATGTTTACCCATATATGTTGTGAAATCCAATTAACCCTTATTCGTGGCACGTATTAATGGAACATTATCTCACCTTCCGTTCATTTCATGACTTCTTGTAAACGTTTCCGTGCCTCGGTGACGCGAGATTCTTGTCTACGGATGTCTTCATCAGAAACAATCAATTGCTGAAATACACAACCATAAATCAGTCTTGCAACAATTTTCAATATGATATAAAATCAATCATAAAGTTTATACAGCCAACCCTGGTCTGACAAGAGAACACCTCCTTTAACAGATAACCTGCTTAAAAAGGTCACAATATTTACATGTAAGATGTTCAGAAATGTGACACACTCCCGTTATTAAATGTTGTGATGGGGAAATAACCTCTCAAAACGAATGTTATGCTGTCAACAATGTATCATTTGAAATACCTGATTAAAAATCTTTCTGTTTTGAAAAAGTCAAAACGAATATATATCTTTCCGCCACATTTCAACACACTAAGTCTTAAATAAGTTTTGATATTGTTCACATGCAAGGCTGTAGTACATAAGATAAAATAACCTTGTATTGTAATAACAGAATCGCGGGGTGTTTTTCGTCTATAAATAGGGGACTTCAGTGGCTCAATGCACAGCACGGTGGACCCAGAATCTGGAGATCAAAGTTTGAGCCTCACGAGGCTTTCCTCACCCTCATTAGCATTGTCTTTCAGATGGGAACATTAGGGCTGGCGTGGCAGTCGGTAGCGCGGCGGATTTGTAACTGGAGGCCGCGGGTTTAATCCTCCGTGGTGCCACTGAGTTTCATCGGTGTGTTCTTGGGCAAGACCCTTAGCCTCGTCCGTCGGATGGGGACGTAAACAGGCGGTCCCGTGTATCGGTCTATCCTCCGAGCACGTTAAAGAACCTCTTGGGAATCTATTCGATAATAAGAGTAGGGCACAGTTCAGATTCCTATGTATCCTTCCCCTCTCTCTGGGGCGGCTCGAAATAACCTATACTGTGTTGATGAGCTGTTAAACAACATTCAGTTCAATTCTATTTGCAGAGCATGTTAAAGAACCACAGGAATCCATTTGATTTGATAGTAATAGTAGGACAGGGTTCACAGATTCCTATGTGTCCTTCCCCTCTCTCTCTGGGGCAGCTCAAAATAACCTTAGATAATGAGGCGATGAGCCTTTATTGATAGAAGCTAACCTGTATGTGTGGCTGGTTGACATCCATGTTGACACCTGGATTTTTCTGTATTGCATTCTTATTGCCATGCTGCCCAATGATGGGGTTATTGCCGATGTGTAAGGCAGCCGAGATGCTCTGTAAGATGTTCTCTGTGGTCAGCTCCGGACCCATACCTGCACAATGTAACAAGTGACCATTTTTCAGATCCTGTTTTTCACTTTGAAAACAATTACTCAGTACAATGGTCAAGTAAAATGTGTTTCCTATTTAAGAACTCATTTGGTGTCACTTGTGAAACTCGCAGGAAATAACTGATGGTATCAAATGTGTGTAAAGTTGCCCCTGTTGGCTAGGAAACAGTAATAACTGAAAACTTTAAGGCATGTGTCCTAAAACCAGAGTTAAAACATATTAACCTACCAAACATATTAACCTACCAAAATTTTAAATCTGAGCACAGAAGGACAACAAAATCACTGTAGTTAAATAATGCATTGAAAAGCAAATTGCTAATTGATATTACAGATTTATATTTAGAGTACCTTGAACATTCCTGGGCAGTTCTAAACTCTGAATAAGTTCTTCTGCACTGTCGTAGGCCTTCATACCCTGAAGTCTCTTCTCCCAGAACAACTGTTCATACAGAAAAACTTACTTTAATTATTTCAGTTAGAACAACTGAAGGTATAGGAAGTCTCATGCCAAACAAAAGATTGTTGGAATGGTGCTGAGTCATTGCCCAGCACATTTTAGGCTATGTATGACGGGTTGATTTTTAGTGGTGGAGACAGACTACCCACTTATTCCTGGATAGAACCAGAACTGTACATTTGTAAGAATCGACACTTTCTCACAAACAAGTTGAGATCCCAGTAGGATTCGAACCTGCAGCGGTGAGAAAAAAGAAGTTTTTTTCAAACTCGGTTATCTTCACCCTCTCGACCACAGATGCACCCCAAACAGAAGATAACTTCACAAATATGTTTTACTGACTTCATGGGAACACTTTGCTGACTGACAGTGTTTTCCGACACAACAGAAGCAGCAACAATCAGATAAATCTGAAACAAAGGTCCTAAGAAGTTGTGCGTGTTGCTTTAATTCATTTTCAACACATGCAAGGTTATATATGACGGTCAATTTTTTGTGGTGGTGGCAGACCACCACCTTTTCCTGGGTAGAACCCGTACTGTACACCTCCAGCCATCCGTAAGAAGAGTAAAATAAACAAATTCAAATGAGAAATAAATATGCTGGAAAATATAACTATGATGACATATAAACTAAACTCAATAATCCCTATAATTAAATATGTGTTCACTGCCAGATGTCGTAAAATAATTCATAATAATACATAACATCTCAAGAAAGCAACCATTTTGCAACAAGGTTCAATCACCTGTCTTGGAGGTTCCTGTGGCCCGTGTTTGATATCTGTCTTGGTGACGCTGTCTGGATGATTCCTAATCACTGTCACTGGCTGCTTGAAGATGGAAGCCGTCTGACGTATCGGTAGAGAAAGGTTGGCATCGTGACGTATTCCTGAAATGCAAACATGTTCTAGTCAGTAGGTTTCTAGAAGCCCCTTTCTGAAATGATCTTATATATTTTTCTTGTCTCATCATGCTTTCATATTTTCTGCTACGGAATGTTATGTGTACTCTTTAGGTTTTTTTGTATTCTTCTTACAATATTACAGCATTGTTAAATGATATAATTAGTCACTGATTATTATTCTGATAATAATGATATAATGATATAATATACTAATGATATAATGATATAATTAGTCACTGATTATTATTCAACAATAAAAATCATAATTTCCATATTTATATAACTCCCCATATTTTATTAAAAAAAAACAATTCACCCACCCCATCCTGCTCCCCAACCAACACAGTTAAATTATAAAAATGTTAGTCATGTTATTATTAATATACTAGTACTCACGTTTTGCGTACTTAAGTGTGAATGTAAATTTGTTACCAAAACCATAAAAACTCACTCAAAACCAAATAAAAATAGTTAACAGAAATTTGCTATTTAAAGATCAATTTTTGACATTATAAATTAGTGGTAATCTATAGTAAACTAGTGAGTAAGTGATTGAGTGATCTGAGTATTATTGATTTAGGATTTTTGTAATAAATTGTAAAAACAATAAACGTAAATGTTGTAAGGTGTATGAGGGGATGGTCCTCCTCGACCTCTCATACATCATTGGACGGGCAGTAAAGAAAAAATAAATAAAAAAATTCCGTACGACTTAATAATAATATTCAGAACTGCTGATAAGCTGGGTATTTGAGCATTTTACTCACACTTCTTTTTTTTATAAATACCCTCTGATTAACATATATTTCAACCGTATGTCATATATGATGCTGATCACTTCAGTATAGCTCCAGTATGAATATCTTCTACCCTTCTAGTAGTGTAGAGATCAAAACTTTATAATATGTCATGTTTATTTTGCAAGAAGCTTCATTTCATTTAAGATCAAATCTCCAAAAACATACGGTATGGAATATTCCTGAGAACTTTTATGAAATACCACAGTTTCAGTTTTTTTATGCCCCCCCTTGAGGGGGCATATAGACTTGCACTTGTCCCATATGTCTGTCCCAAAAACTTGTGACGCACTATCCTCCATAACTATTTAACCCACGGTCAGGAAACTTTACAGGAATGTTGGACGGCAAGTAAAGATGCGCACATGGGTTTTCATTTTTATTTTGGACCAAGAACCACAGAGTTATGGCCTTTGACTTAGTCAAAATAGGGGCTGAAAAACTTGTGTCGCGTGATCCTCCGTAACTATTTAACCCATGGTCTAAGTTTACAGGAATGTTGACCAGCAAGTGGATGCGCACATGGGTTTTCATTTTTATTTTGAACCAAGAACCACAGTGTTATATGGCCCTTGACTTAGTCAAAATAGGGGCTGAAAAACTTGTGTCGCATGATCCTCCATAACTATTTAACCCATGATCACTGAAACTTTACAAGACTGTTGATCAGCAAGTGAAGATGCAAACGCAAGTGATTGAATGAATTGGATTTTATAGTCGCACCAACAGCTAAGGTCATATGGCAACTTTCCAGCTTCCATTGGTGGAGGAAGACCCCAGGTACCCTCCGGGCAATTTTCGTGCACGGGCGGGCACCTGGGTAGAACCACCGACGTTCCGTAAGCCAGCTGGATAGCTTCTTCACATAAAGATTCCTAGGCCCCTGAGGTATCGACCTACAGCGGTGAGGGGCAAGTGATTTCAAGTCAGAGACATTAACCACTCGGCCACGGACGCCCCCGCACGCAAGTGAAGATGCACACCTAAGTTGAACGTGTTTATCAGTGTTTATGTTCATTATCAAAATGCTATGGCATAGTGACCCAAGTGGGGGCATCCGTGTCCTATGGACACATTTCTTGTTTTTCTACTTTGGAAACATAACCCATACCATAGCAAATTGGGAAATAAATTTTGCGCAATTTTTCATAAAAATGGGGAAAAAATACAGTACAACATTAATTTAGTAATATTATCTTTAATACTGTGTTTAATACACTAAGGTCAATAGAGGTATTTACAAGCATTTTGTTCTCAGTACTTGTCACACTAATGTTTTCTTTTTTTTCTTTCTTTTTTTTTTCAACTGGGAATTTTTATCTCAAAATTGGAGAAAAAAAGGTATGTTTTGGCATTGGGAATATAGCGCAATAACGACTATAAAAACAACCAAAAACAAGAGGCCAAATAGGGCATGTGGACGCTCTACTGGCTAACATGGCTCTTATAACATCAATGAAGCGAGTGACTGCAATTTACGTTTTTTTTAAGTTTTTGGCAAAATATAGCGTTTTTAACTAAATCAAAGGCAATAACTCCGCTGTTACTAGTCCGATATGGCTGGTTTTCGAACTTGTCCAAGCTTTCATTGATATTGACAATCTATTAAAGTTTGGTAAAGATGAAACGAAAAATAAAGGCCCTATTGTCTTAACGAGGTAAAATATAGCATTTTAACTAAATCAAGGGCCATAACTCCGCTGTTAGTGGTCCAAACTGGCTGGTTTTCGAAATCGACCCAGTTTTCATCGATATTAACAGTCTGCTAAAGTTTGGTAAAGATCAGATGAAAAATGAAGGCTCTATCGTCTTAACGAGGCAAAATAAAGCATTTTTAACAAAAATCAAGGGCCATAACTCCGCTGTTACTGGTCCGTTCTGGCTGGTTTTCGATCTCATTCGAGCTTTCATTGATATTAACAATCTCTTGAAGTATGGTAAAGATCAGATGAAAAATGAAAGCACTATTATCTTAACGAGGCAAAATTTGGCATTTTTAACTAAATCAAGGGCCATAACTCCGCTGTTACTGGTCCGATCTGGCTGGATTTCGAACTCGACGGGCTTTCATTGATATTAACATGGATATATATGTACACTGGATTTGAAACTCCCTATATGCCCCTTGTTAATTCCCGATTTATCCGCCGAATGGTCAATAAGCTGGTTCCCTGTTTATTCTGCGGTAAACAACATGGTACCTGCCAGGGTAACAGGTGCGCCGTGGCTATTTTTGACGCGATTGATTATCCTGAAATGAGTTGATGCTGACATAAAGCTGAATTATTAACATACTACTTCACGATCTATTTCAAATATCGAGGCCTAGGAATCTTTATGTGAGGAAGCTATCCAGCTGGCTTGTGGAACGTCGGTGGTTCTACCCAGGTGCCCGCCCGTGCACGAAAATTGCCCGTAGGGGCACCTGGGGTCTTCCTTCACCAATGGAAGCTGGAAAGTCTCCATATGACCTTAGCTGTTGGTGTGACTATAAAATCCAATTCAATCAATCAATCAAATATCGAGGTAAGTTATTTAAATCTGCATGTATTGCTTTTAATTTATTGAAAGAAATTATGGAATTCATACTATAACTTGGGTTTTAGCGGCGAAAATACGCTCGATAGCTGTGTTGATTTTCTTTTTTCTACAGTTTTCGCCATTTACGGCTTGAAATCGAGAATGTACATTTTTTGAAATTTAACTTCTCTTTCATTTACGTTACGATATTCAAAGTAATTATTCCTTCATAATGCCATTATTGTGTAGAGTTGATTGGCGGTCTTGGATTTCTGTATAGCCTTTGTTTTGTTCGCAAATTACGCAGTTGAATTTGGTTGAAAATTCATAAATTCTTTTTCTAGTTTTCGTCATTTGCGACTTGAAATCGAGAATGTACATTTTTTAAAATTTAACTTCTCTTTTATTTACATTACGATATTCAAAGTAATTATTCCTTCGTAATGTCATTATTGTGAAGAGTTGCTCGACGGCCTTGGATTTCTGTATAGCCTTTGTTTTGTACGCAAATTACTCAATAAAATCGCCTTTATTTTTCATAAATGTATAAACATTCTAAGTGAAACTCATGTTTTATTTATGGTTCGATATTCAAAATAATTATTCCTTTGTATTGCCATTATTGTGTAGATTTGAATGACGGCCTTGGATTTCTGTGAAGCTCTTGATTTCGTCTCAAATTTTGCTGTTTAAGTTGGTTAAAAAATAGTATTACGATGCGATACCTGTGTATTCGGTATGACATGTTTGACTTTTGGGGTACTTGCGTGCAATAAAACAGAAATATTATATCGATCACCAACATCCTGTTATTTGGAACACAAAACAACCCTTTGAATTACATCTGTTACTGCCCTTCTACATGTTCTAAGGGGACAATATGCCGAAATATCGCGCACGACCACCTTGTATATTCGGTATGACACCTCTGACTTGGGGTTTAAGGGTGTAATAAAAACAGACACGTCGACTGCACTGTATATTCGGTATCGAACAGTGTTAATTAGAAGGTGCCAGATGTGCAATATGGAACAATAGACCACTAAATCCATCATAGTTTAATTAAACAAGGCAACTGAAGCCAAAATCAAATCGAATTACCTAATGAGCCAGCGAACTTAAGTACTTACATGTATCATTATGCATGTATATTTACAATTTGCAGAGTCACATGATCATTGTCGTAGTTTCACCTGGGCTGATAATTAAAGCCCTGGTTTCACCTACAGTCATATTATTTTGTTTTGTTTATTATAAAGTTAAAACAGAAGTCACTTTATAGAATGAAGAATAATCTCTCAGCTTGTATTTGAATTAGCCAGCTAGTTTAAATACTTTTCCCAGAAGAAATAATACAGCAACGATATATATTTAATTTGTCGAGTCACGTCACTGTCGCAGTTTCACAAACGGTCAAACGAACGTAATTGTTCTTATTTAGTTTGTTTTTAGTAAAGCTTAAACAGACATCACTGCATAGAATAAAGAATTATCTTTCAGCTCATATTTGAATTAGCCAGCTAGCTTAAATACTTTTCCCAAAATAAACAAATCAGCAACAATATGTATATATATATGTTTTTAAATTTGCCGAGTCACGTCACTGTCGCAGTTTCAAATACGGTCAAACGAACGTAATTGTTCTTATCAAGTTCTTTTTTAGTAAAGCTAAAACAGACATCACTGTATAGAATATATAATTATCCTTCAGCTCGTATTTGAATTAGTAGCCAGCTAGCTTAAATAATTTTTCCCAAAATAAACAAATCAGCAACGATATGTAAATATATATTTTTTAAATTTGCCGAGTCAAGTCACTGTTTCACATACAGTCAAACGAACGTAATTTTGTTATTTAGTTCATTTTTAGTAAAGCTAAAACCAACATCAATGTATAGAATAAAGAATTATCTTTCAACTCGTCTTTGAAATAGCCGGCTATCGTAAATACTTTTCCCAAAACAAATAAATTAACGATATGTATACATCAATTCGTAAGACGGTGCGTAACTTAGCGCAATGCGCATGCGCCATAATACCTTACCTGTACGCGCAATATTCATGGGTAAATTATTATTCGGCGGATAAATTGGATTTACGACATGTTTCAAATCCAGTGTATGTAGATCTATGATATTAACAATCTGGTAAAGTTTGGTAAAGGTCGGATAAAAATGAAGGCCCTATCTTCTTAACGAGGTAAAAGTTAACGGACAGACGCTGGAAGACGGACAACTCACCATCCCATAAGCTCTGCTGGCCCTTGAGCTAAAAACCAGATGAAAAATGAAGGCACTATATATCGTCTTAACGAGGCAAAATAAAGCATTTTTTAACTAAATCAAGGGTCATAACTCGGCTGTTACTGGTCCGATCTGACTGGTTTTCGATCTCATTCAAGCTTTCATTGATTTTAACAATCTCTTAAAGTATGGTAAAGATCAGATGAAAAATGAAGGCCCTATCGTCTTAACGAGGCAAAATAAAGCATTTTTAACTAAATCAAGGGACATAACTCCGCTGTTACTCGGCCGATCTGGCTGGTTTTCGATCTCATTCGAGCTTTCATTGATATTAACAATCTCTTAAAGTATGGTAAAGTTCAGATGAAAAATGAAGGCCCTATCATATTAACGAGGCAAAAAAAAGCATTTTTAACGAAATCAAGGGCAATAACTCCGCTGTTGCTGGTCTGATCTGGCTGATTTTCGAACTTGAACACGCTTTCATTGATACAAACAATCTGGTCAAGTTTGGTAAAGACTGCCTAGACGACGGACAACTCGCCATCCCATAAGCTCTGCCGGCTCTTGAGCTAAAAACCACAGAATTTGGGTTTTGTAACGAACACACAAAATAGCAATGGAGCAACAGATGCTAAACAACGTGCCATTCCATAAGCTCAAACGATCTTTGATCAAGAGAGCTGAAAAGCAGCACAAAAAGATGTCATGCAGCCGTCTTAAAATATAAATAAGCAAAAACAAAATCTGCAATAATCTACTTTTAATGTTTAAATAAATGTAAAATAGTCTCTTAAAACAGACGCTCTCTTAATACAGGTGCATTTTAATTTAAAACAGAACAACTGGAAACTGAAATGGTGGGTTTATTCAAGCAGGTTGTCTCTGAATAGAGGTGAGGTGGTCTCTTGGGCAGGTTTGACTCTCATCTCTATCCCTGGCCTCATTATGACTACCCTGCCCCCCACCCATGAAGTGGTAGGGGAGACAAGTGAGCATCACGGCTTAATAGCCAATGTCCCCACATAAAGGGTCAAGTATAGAAACAAAGCCATACTAGGAAGAGAAACAAAATGTATAGGTTATTAAAGCAACTAACCTGCCAAAAAACAGCAAAATTTCACTACAAAACTATTTATCAAAAGTCTGTGCTGGGTCCATATTCATAAAGCTCGTCACATTTTAACAATTTTTTAAACACCTTTTTCTATCGATTTAAGACGTTTCTTAATATTGCTAAGAAGATTATGAATAAATAAAATCTACAATAAAATATTTATCTTAAAGTAGACAGTTTGTAGTGTCCCTGACAGGTAAATAAGGAGATTTAAAATATGTAAATATCTTAAGTTTTAACTTAAATATAATTTTCCACTTACGTGTAAGTTGCTTTATGAATGTGGACCCAGGTCTTATAATAATGTATATGTGCCAGTTAAAAGTATAGGATTTTTATGGGTACTTACAATATCCATGATTGAGTATGTGTAAAATTAATTATGAGTTGGTAACTCTTGATTCAACACTCCAGTTTTGGGGTTTGGCATAGCTAGTTAAAGCATTTATATGACATGTCAAAAAGAGTTATGATTCTCAAAATATGCAAGTTATATATATACCTCGTCATCAGTAGGTTTAAAAACGGTGTACGTATGTTGTAAAATGTGGCTGCTATTGGCGGCATAACTACTTTAATTACACATTTTAAAAGACAAGAATAGAGAAGAGTTGAATTTCTCCAGACACTTTTTCTAATTAAGCTTTTACATTTTTATACAAAGAAATAAACTACAAAGAAATAAACAATTTTGTCTTTAATTGGCTAAGCATTCACAAAAAGCACACACTATACAGTGCAACTAATGAAACAAAAGCACAACAAACAAACCTCTTGCATAGTCATACGCCGATCCCTTGTGTCTCTTACTTTTTCTTAGGGCACTACTTATAATCCTTCCTGTTCTGAAGTCAAATGAACTCAGGTCAAACGTTTCACCCAAAAATCTGGCCAGGTGGGGTTTACCTTCTGATCCTTACACCATCCGGACTGTGGACAAATAAAACATGTGTTAATAAAATAAACAGGTTCCTTTGAACAAAATTAATCTTACTCCATCTTTACCGTCTGAATCTACACAGACATGAGAATGATGGCTCTTATGGTAGTATGGACCTACCATAGAGCCATGATTCCTGTGCCTTTAGTTATAGGTAGGACCTGTACCGACCCCCATACGCACCTTTTTGGTGAGGTTTCTGCAGGCATCATGCAATGCCTGCATAAACAACCACCGTATTTCAATAGAACAAACCTTAAATACCACAACTGCATGCATAAGACTCACCAAAGAGAGGAAAGCACGCTGATATAGTCGGTCTTCAAATGCCACTGTTAATTTTCGTCATTTTCATTGTTTAAGTTGAAATAATCTCGTTCTCGTGTGATGTCTCCTTCTGTTTTTTAAAACTTAACCCCGCCCTACTCACACACCTGACCATTTCCGGTTAACACTGTACATTTGTTTCATTTGTGGGTGGGTTTAAGTTTCCAAATACGGAAAGACACGGCGAACAATATTTCAAAGATAAACATTCAAGAAAAGTATGTCTGCTAAAACATCGTGTACAAATTCCCTAGATATTCTTCTCTTTGGTGAGTTTTATGCATGCATGAGTGGTATTTAAGGTTTAGTCTATTAAAATACGGCGGTTGTTTATGTAAGCACTGCTTGATACCTTCAGAAACCTCTATTGACTGGGTCGACCCTAATATCTACATATTATATAAAGAATCGCATCGTAGCTCTAAGGTAGGTACCCACCATAAGAGCTATATTCTCGCAGTTAGGATTCACGGTAAATGCCATTTTCGACTGTAGGAATACAGGGGCGTAGCATGGCATACTCCATTATTCCCGGGAGTAACTTTGAAACTTTAAAACCTGTCTCATTTTTCCTCATCAAAACAGCAAAGTTACCAATTATGTCCACATCTTTTTAATTTCAAAATGTAATGTGTCAGTTAAAATTAGATTAGTTAGAAAATGACTCCAGTACTCAAGGTAGTTTTGGGAAAAAAAGGCTAATGACGTCACAACTCTATTTTTTCCACTAAGGTGTCTAATACGGGACACAAATATTAGTATACCGTCTCGTCACGATTTTTGTATGTCAAAACTAAAACTGTTTTCTGTACATGGTGAATCAAATGTTTTATATGTCAAAATACCGCATTCTAAAAAAGTATCTCACACAAATGTAAATATATATAATGGCAAAGAAGCAATACATTGTAGTTGTCATGAAAAATAACCTTTTTTTTAGATATCTCAATACAATGTATTTTTAACAATTGATATTTCCATAAAATAAGGGTTATCCCATGTCTCATTTGTAAACAAAATATCCGTGTAAGAAATGTATGCTAACACCTCCTGGCAGGGGGTCTGCATATACCGTTCATTTCTTCAAAGGGAAGTAACAATGTTATACTTAATACATAATTTAATGAACTTGTCTTCGATACTAAGTTATTTAGCTAGTGCTTTGTGTGTGTCGTTTGCTATTTATAGAAGTTGAGCTATAAGAAAACCCGTCTAGTTCCCCAACATTATTTTTATAATCGAGCCATCTTGTATATATGTGCGCGCATCCCCACGCGACGATGTTAACAAATTAAGTGCACATTTGAGTCTGCGGTCATTTTTACGGTCAACATTTACTTTTTGATGTATTTTTTCTTGTTTTTGTATTTAGATTAAGCGCTTATGCATTTCAGATAACACTAATACTGAGGGGAAAAAAATCAAAATTTAAAATTATAACAGAATACTGGCTATTGCTTCTCGACGACTATTGCTTCTTTGCCAGTATATTAAATGCAAAACAAGAGGGCCCTCTTCCTGTGAACGCTTTAACTGGCTTAAAAGGCTATTATATCAAGGGTTGTCATCACAAAATTCTCATCAGTACTACTTTTAAAAACACTGCAAAAACAAGAGGGCCTGAGTATGGCCCTAAGGGGTAAAAACTGCCAAGGGGCCATAAAAAAAACAAGAATTATCACTGAAAGTGATTAATACCCCCACAATACCGCCTGTCACATAAACATGGCAACCACAAGAAAACAATGGCAGGGCCACAAGTTATTACAACATTAGAAATCCGGCCCTCCCGCTACAAAATATTCATACAATTTAGACAATGGCAAACAAATTATTTAAACTACAAAATAAGAAATAAACAGGAAAAATAAATAATGAGAGAGAGAGAGAGTGAGAGCGAGGGGGCAGAGAAGAGAGGGAGTTTTCAATATTGTTAGTGATCAGGGAAGAAGACTAACAAAAATTTGCGTGTTACACCGTTCAAGTCAAAGATGTATAAGTGTAATAAAAAGAAAATGGTCATGAAGAGGATGCATTATAAATTGTTTAAATTTAATACAAACCCAAATTAGCAGGTTCCTCAGAGCTGACTGTAGCATTTTTTTGGCAAATTCTAAGTTGAAAAGGGGTCTTAAACCTGTGTACCAAAAATTATTTAAATCCGTCGACCCTTTCAGGAGTTATCGTCCGGACACCGTTTTTTGGGCAAATTCTAAGTTGAAAAGGGGCCATAACTCCGTAAAAAATTGGTGGTTTGTAACCAAAGTCGAACTTGACTTGTATCTTATGGTCTTAAACCCGTGTACCAAAAATTATTTAAATCCGTCGACCCTTTCATGAGTTATCCTCTGGACATCGTTTTTTGGGCAAATTCTAAGTTGAAAAGGGGCCATAACTCTGTCAAATATTGGTGGAAAGTCGAACTTGACTTGTATTTATGGTGTTATACCCGTGTACCAAATATTATTTAAATCCGTCAACCCTTTCATGAGTTATTGTCCGGACACCTTTTATTGGGCAAATTGTAAGTCGAAAAGGGGCCATAACTCCGTCAAAAATTGATGGTTTGGTGGTGGTTTGGCCATAACTCCGTCAAAAATTGGTGGTTTGTAACCAAAGTCGAACTTGACCTGTATTTTATGGTCTTAAACCCGTGTACCAAAAGTTATTTAAATCCGTCGACCCTTTCATGAGTTATCGTCCGGAAACCGTTTTTTTGGCAAATTCTAAGTTGAAAAGGGGTCATAACTCCGTCAAAAATTGGTGGTTTGTAACCAAAGTCGAACTTGACTTGTATTTTATGGTGTTATACCCGTGTACTAAATATTATTTAAATCCATCAACCCTTTCATGAGTTATCGTCCGGAAACCAACAGACCGACCGACGGACAGACGGACAGACAGACAGACCGACAAGCTCACTCCTATATACACCCCCAAACTTCGTTTGTGGGGGTATAAGCAAAGAGCCAGAAAACGCAATAGGCACAACATGAAAATAACATTGGTTGTTAAAGATCGGATGAAACATGAAGGCCCTATCGTCTTAACGAGGCAAAATATAGCATTTGTAACTAATTCAAGTGTCATAACTCCGCTGCTACTTGTCAGATCTGGCTGGTTTTCGTATTTGTCCGAGCTTTCTTGACATTAACAATCTGGTAAAGTTTGGTAAAGATCGGATCAAAAATGAAGGCCCTATCGTCTTGAAGAGGCAAAATATAGCCTTTTTAACTAAATCAAGGGCCATAACTCCGCTTTTACACGTTCAATCTGGCTGGTTTTCGAACTTGTCCGAGCTTTCATTGACATTAAAAATCTGGTAAAGTTTGGTAAAGATCGGATGAAAAATGAAGGCCCTATCGTCTTAACGAGGCAAAATATAGCATTTTTAACTAAATCAAGGGCCATAACTCCACTGTTACTGGTCCGATCTTGCTGGTTTTCGAACTTGTCCGAGCTATCATTGACATTAACAATCTTCGGCCAGTAGAGCTAAAAACAGGCACTACTTAGCAAGTCAAGGGTTCTTTCGTCTATAAACCATTAATTATATGATGTTATACGAAAAAATGAAGACCTAACCTAGATTCCATCATTCAGTGATGTTTTTAAACAATATATATTTTCATATTAGTTGATGTTTTAACTAATTTTAGGTAACTTATATGACGCAAATTGACTTCCATAGAATTTCTTCTCAAAGAGCTCTTCAGCGAGCAGACGGTTCTTTTTTTAATAACATAATACACTTTCAGTTGACATAGACCGTCTGCAAGTAGGACGTTTATAACTCGATTTATAACATTTTAAACAGAGGTTGAGAAATTAACTCCGTGAACAATTAATAAAATAGGTATGTATGACTTGCATTTATAAATAATAACTTAGCTTTATTCTGTTCGTATTTAGCTCGTCAAATAGCTAATCAACCTTTTGATTGTACACTCCGGCTGATCGTCAGTCAATGCGCTTCATAGTCTAGGAAAACTACACAAAATAAAAATTGCCTCGAGATTACAGGTTACTCGAGAACAAGATACTTGAGGTAGGGATAACAGTCAAAAATTAAAAAAAAAAAATCAAAATAAATAAAACAAGCAATTATGTTCTATGAGGACAGACAATAATTTGGTGTTTAAATCATCAAACTCCAACAAAAATAACAAAGTTATAAGATTAAGAGTTTTAACTTTACAACTATCCAAATATTGTCTGTCATATTTTATACATGACGCGTCGATAAATACATCACAGTAATCACATCAACTTGTACAGCGCGCTAATAAAGCCTATGTAAATCTGTACACAAAAATCTTGTTTTAGGGGGTACTTTGCTTGCTCGGCACAAAAAAGCGCTCCAGGTTTATATGTTTGCTTTGTGATATTCTCATAGATAAAAGTCCAAATATTCTATTGTGACCGTTCCATAAAAGGCAAAATCAAGATTGAGGGAAATATAGCTCCTGAAAAATGGGTAGTTTTCGAGATTTGATAGCAATTAATTTACATTTACTTTATTTAATAGGAAAAAAATGGGTTTCCCTGTCGAGGTGCCTCTTGAGGCTCTTCTGATGAAATAGATAGCCTCGTTTCAAATTTGATTTCAGAAATAGCAACAAACGAGGGTATTTCCCACATTCATTGAACTATGTTTGTCAAAAATGGCGGTCGTTTTCAGGACGGAATCTCCAACCTATGCTTCTGTTTTTATCTCGGTTTCAGGATTTTTATCAGGTGTACTCGTCGGGGGCCACTTTCCGTCACTTATGTAAACATAAACTAATATTTCAGACAAATCTATGTATCACTGTGTATCCTGACAATTGTTACTCTATTTTCTATTAGGTTACCTCTTCCTGGAAATTTGATACCAAAGAAATTTTTTTTATATAAATGATCGAAGTGGCACGTGTCCTTTTTATAAATAGAGTAAAACTGAGAAATCATTTTGTTTACAAGCCCAGTTTCTGTCATGTATTTTATCGAGTGGTAGATTAAACTTTTATGAATTAGAAACTTGTTTGCAAGTCTATTCAACAATTTCATTGTAAAAATGGTATGTTTGCACTGTTCCATCAGTCACATCGATCGTTATAACAATACGCCTGGTAACGACGACAATTTACAGAAACTTTGTGTAACTCAAACAGATACAGGTTGTACGAGTTGCTTCTCTTTGGTTAAACTATTATATATAATTACGGTATATTTTAACTGCGACCACGGAAGAGTGATAAAAATATGACGTCATTACAATGTTATTTTTTTAATAGTTTATTATGCAGCAGTATGCGCGCGCATCCCCAATGCCATATAAGTAAGTAAACACATTTTTCGGAGAAATCCCTTTCGTTTTTGTACCGCTTATTTACTTTTTGGTGATTTTTCCTGTTTCCAGTCTTCAGTTATAAACATCTGACAATAAGTGACATCACGTAAGTAATTTGCAGTGTAAAAAGGTTTTTTAAATGAGAATGACGGAAACTGGGCTTGGATTTACAAATTATATCATCTAAAAGATCGAAGTTTATTGTCAGATATCAATTCAACAAATATACAGGATTTCTATATTGTTAATTACTGTTTGAAATACGAGTGTTTACAATTCATAGTTTTGATAGAGCATCATCAAAAAAATCTGACCAATCAGTGACCACGAATAAAACATACCAATACATTCTGGTAGGTGATAAACTCGGTCTTTATCCTTGTTGTTTAACCAAGTTTACAGTTAAAATTAAGGTATCTACAGTGTGATTCTTTTAAAACCCTGCATATGTCATGCACATTCGTCCTAATTGATTCAATATATGTAGCTTTCAAAATCAAAATCTTGAATATTATCGTATTTTTACTCTGCCAAAGATTTTTATTTTACTATAGAACCTAAGGATAAAAAACGATTAAGACAAATGTTATCACCTACTGAAAATAAGATAAAATCTCAACATCTCTGCAATAGAAATTTATGAATTGTGACAGATATGACCGACTCGCTGTCATCACTACTTTAGGAGACTCAGTGTGGCTATATTTAGCCTTCGATCCCGTGTGCACGGGAAGCCATAATTGGAACTCGCTGAACTTTTGTGTTAATCAGTTGTACAAAAATCACGTAAACCCTCGCTCTGAAACGAAGCTGCCTTGATAATCCAAAAAGAGCGTATACGTGCAAAATCAGAAGAAAGAAATAAAGAAAGTGGCGTTTTTCAGTCTTCGGTCCTTTGTCTTCTTCCGCCCACACATACCTGGTATAGTAAACATCTGTCTTTCCAGCAGATAGACCACACTTTCTAACACATTCTTCTCGAGTCCAACCTGGTGGTAAACCGGGGCAACCGGCCTTTCTTTTAATATCAATTCCATCCATATTTTCAGAAAAATAACACACAAAAATTCGGATAGCGGTGTCGTAGAAATAATAACACGCCCATGAGATATACTTTACAATCAAAGTGGCCAATTATTTACTGTGTTTCTAACAATCTTAATATTCATAATTTTCCGTTGCAAAGATATTGAGATTTTATCTTATTTTCAGTACGTGATAAACTGTGTGTTACTCGGTTTTTATCCTTAGGTTCTATAGTAAAATAAAAATCTTTGGCAGAGTAAAAAGACGATAATTTTCAAGGTTTTGATTTTGAAAAATACATATATTGAATCAATTTGCATGAATGTACATGAAATATGCAGTGTTTTAAAAGAATCACACTGTAGATACGTTAATTTTAACAGTAAACTTGGTTGAACATCAAGGATAAAGACCGAGTTTAACACCTACCAGAATGTAGTGGTAAGTCTTATTTCTGGTCACTGATTGGTCAGTTTTTTTGATGATGCTCTATCAAAATTATGAATAGAGTCTCTATATCAATGGATTTCTTCTTTGTGGGCGTGTCTTTATTTGTATCTTCATTTTCACCAGCTTATGTCGAAATCGGGTATTTAAGCCAGCAAATATAGCGCAGGAAATCATTTATCTTATCGGTCTTATGGCGGAGGGACTATAAACCTTATAGATAGCCATTTTTGGGGCTCGAACACACAACCTACTAATTTCACGTCCGGCGCTCTATACACTGAACTATAACTCTACTTGAGAAAACAGTGTACTAAATACCATTTATTATGAGGCAAAATAACTTAACATATTTGAACGCAACTCAAGATGGATCAATAAATATGTACATTTAGACCATCTTGTCGAATGTGTAAACTAACATTGCCTGGTGTAATACTGTATGTTATCAATATGAAACTAATACTTCGCCTCAAAACAACCAGATCTCGACTTGTTATTTAGCGCTTGATGAGTTTGTGTGTGCGCGCTTGTTATTACGTAATGCCTATTTTGAGTGTTAAAAATGCTACAACATAACAATAAATACCGTGGTCTAGTGGTTCAGCATACATCCTTCAAAACTTGCAAGTGCAAGGCTACAGTGGGTTTTTTTCTGTCATATACTGAAGCCGTATATTTATCGATGTTACCTGTACGGAGGCTAAATAAAATTGTGAAATTTTACGTATCGATTTTCTGCTTATATACCGACTTTGGGGTGTTTGAAACTACTTCACACGTGCATGAGTTACCAGTTAAAATAGGGACTGTGTATCTTTAAGGTCAGTCCCATGAAAAGTCCGTCGTATGAATACAAACATCAAGTCGAGAAAAATACACTTCTTTTGTTCCTCCTTACCCTCTCCCCTCTATCAATATTTTAATTTTATTCATTTTGCAAAAAAATAATTCAAGAGGTCCAAGAGGGCCTGTATCACTCTACTGGCTATATGGAGTCTTTGATGCAGAACACACCAACAACATGCGCAACTAGGCTTGGTACTGATCATTCCCTGCCAAGTTTCACTGAAATCCAGCCAGTGGTTCAGAAAAAAAATTCTGGATAAAGTTTTTGTATATTAGGCCAAAACTCATTCAACCAGAACACAGCAATGATAGGCGCATTACTAGACTTGGTACTCGTCATCCCTGCCAAAACTGGTTGAAATTCTTCCAGGAGTTCAGAAGAGACTATTCTGGATAAAGTTTGTGTATCAAAACCTTTAAAGGGTTATGACTCCGCAAAAATCATTCAAACGGAACACGGCAAAAAAATGCACAACTAGTCCTGATACTGATCATCCCTGCAAAGTTTCACTGAAATCCGGTCAGGGGTTCAGGAGTCCGGACAATATTTGTGTATTAAAACCTTTAAAGGGCAATAACTCAGCCAAAAATACTTCAACCTAAATATGGCGATGACATGCATAACTAGGCTTGGTACTGATCATCCCTGCAAAGTTTCGTTAACATCCAATCAAGGGAACGAAAAAGAAATAGTCCAGATAAAGTTTGTGTAGTAAAACCTTTAAAGGGCCATAACTCAGCCAAAAATCATTCAAGCGGAACATAGTGATGATATGCACCACTAAGCCTGGTACTGATCATCCCTGCAAAGTTTCTCTGAAATCCAGATTGCGGTTCAGGAAAAAAGTGTGTATTAAAACCTTTAAAGGGCCATAATTCTGCCAAAATTCATTTAACTGGAACACGGTGACGATATGCATAACTAGATTTGGTACTGGTCATCCCTGCAAAGTTTCATTAAAATCTGTCCAAATGAAAGTCCTATCGTCTTAAGACAAAATACAGAATTTTTAGCTAATCAAGGGCCGTAACTCTGGTGTTACTTATACGATTTGGCTGTTTTCCAAACTTGTCTGAGTTTACATTGATATTAACAGTCTGTGTAAGTTTGATAAAGATCAAATAATAAATGAAGGTGCTAGAGTATTCACAAAGCAGAATATAGCTTTTTTCAGAAAAACAAGGGCCATAACACTGCTGTTACTAATCCCATTTGGCTGGTTTTCAAACTCATTCGAGCTTTCATTGATATTAACAATCTGTGCAAGTTTGGTAAAGATCAAATAATAAAAGAAGACGCTAGACTGTGCACAAGGCAGAAAATAGCATTTATAAGAAAAAACAAGGGCCATAACTCTGGTGTTATGGAACAATTTAGCTGGTTTTCGAACTTGTCCAAGTATCATTGGTATTAAGAATCTATGCAAGTTTGGTAAAGATCATCAAATAATAAATGAAGGTGATAGTGTTCACAACGCAGAACATTTCATTTTTCTGAAAAAAACAAGGGCCATAACTCCTGTGTTACTGATCCGATTTGGCTGGTTTTTGATCTGGTCTAAGCTTTCATTGGTATTAACGATCTTGCAAGTTTGGTAAAAATCAAATAATAAATGAAGGTTCTAGAGTGTTCACAATGCAGAAAATGGCATTTTTCAGAAAAAAAACAAGGGCCATAACTCCAGTGTTACTGATCTGATTTTGCTGGTTTTCGAACTTGTCCGTGCTTTCATTGATATTAAAATAATCAGTGCAAGTTTGGTAAAGATCAAATAATAAATGAAGGAGCTTGAGTGTTCACAATGCTTAATATGGCAGAAAAAACAAGGGCTATAACTCTGGTGTTACTGATCCAATTTAGCTGGTTTTCGAACTTGTCCAAGCTTCCATTAGTATTAACAAACTGTGCAAGTTTGGTAAAGATCAAGTAATAAATGAAGGTGCTAGTGTGTTCACAAGGCAGAAAATAGCATTTTTCAGAAAAATCAAGGCCCATTATCATAATTCTGGTGTTAATGATCCGATTTGGCTGGTTTTCAAACTTATCCGAGCTTTTATTGATATTAACAATCTATGCAAGTTTGGAAATGATCAAATAATAAATGAAGGTGCTAGAGTATTCACAAGGCTTAATATGGCATTTTTCAGCAAAACAAAGGCCATAACTTCGGTGAAATTAATCCGATTTGGCTGGTTTTCGAACTTATCCAATCTTTCACTGATATATGTTTCAGAAAGATCTGATTAATAATGAAGGACCTAGAGTGTTCACAAGCAAAAGTTAACGGACGGACAACTCGACATCCCATAAGCTCTTAGCGTTTTCCCGCATGAAAACTAGCGGTTACGCGCATATTTTGAGAAATAATTGTGGAAAAAATGCTAATTTAAATTATATAATAATGTTTTCTCCTCAAGTAGTTTCTTCAGTCAGACATTATGCACCTATCAATATTTTGCCCCAGGGGGGGGGGCGGCGGGCAGACCCAGGGGAATTAGACAATCCTTTCTTTTTGGGGTATAATTCCCCACCCTAGAGCCAATAATTTTGTCTAAATCCCCATAGTGGGAGATGTTGTGAATCAAATGCCCCGGGGGTGAAGCAAGCTAGCGCCAATATTGCCAGTTTAGCATTTTTCCACCATGAACTGGCTACAAATCACTGAAATCAGCCAAAACAATGTCAGCAATTCGACAGTTTAACCAATGGTTTATGGAGAAAAACCTAGCATCAATTTAATAATTTAGTATTCTGATAGAAAGCAATGAAGGTAAAAAGTTACAGCACACTGTAAATTTCATATTTTATTTTGTTTTTTTACATAACAAATTCACTAAACATCCGCCTCTTTCTCTTCCGGTAGGCATACGATGACAATACCTTAGGCCAATTTGACGACAATATCCACAGTAGGGGGCGGTCGAAGGCGGAGCTATGAGCAGAGCGAGTTGATACACTTTCAGAACTTTATTTTAAACGAAAAATCAAAGTATACCAGTACTGAGCGGTGTAGGTTGGTGTAGGTTGGTCGAAGGGGATTCTTTGACGGGGCGTGAAAGAAGCAGAATGCGTTGCATTTGTTTTGTTATATTTGTATTATAACAAATTATCCCATTTATGTGAAGAATCCTTCCAACAGTTTTATTATGACAATATTATAAAATGTGGAATGTATTGTAAACTGATTCATGTATGGGCGTGTATTACGGGAACATAGTCAGGGTTCTACATTAGATATATGTATGGGGTTGTATTACGGGATAATATTCAGGGTCAGGTTTGTATACGTAATAGGTCGAAATATGTATTGGCTTTAATTAAGAGACAATATCCAGGGTCAGGGTTGTACATGGGCCTGTATTAAAGGTCAGATGTGTACATTATGTATAAGTATGGGCTTGTATCATGTGACAATAGTTAGAGTCAGGTTTGTACATAAGGTACATAAGGTATGTATATATGGACCTGTATTAAAGGAGAATATGTAGGGCCAGGTGTGTACATGGGCTCGTATTATGTGACAATAGTTAGAGTCCGATTTGTACATAAGGTATATATATGGGTATGTATCAAAGGAGAATATCTAGGGTCAGGTGTGTACATTATGTATATGTATTGACTTGTATTACGTGACAATAGTTAGAGTCAGGTTTGTACATAAGGTATATATATGGGCCTGTAATAAAGGAGAATATCTAGGGTCAGGTGTGTACATAAAGTATATATATGGGCTTGTATTAAAGGACAATATCCAGGGTCAGGTTTGTACATTAGGTATATGTATGGTCTTGTATTACGGGACATTAGTCAGGGTCAGGTTTGTACATAGGTAATATGTATGACCTTTAATCAAGAGACAATATCCAGGGTCAGGTTTATACATAAGTCGTATATATGGGCCTGTTTTAAAGGACAATATCCAGGGTCAGGTTTGAACGTTTGGTACATGCAATGGCTTGTATTAAGAGACAATATTCAGGGTCAGATTTATACATAAGTAGTATATATGGGCTGTATTAAAGGACAATATCCAGGGTCAGGTTTGTACATCAGGTATATGCATGGGCTTGTATTGAGGAACAATAGTCAGGGTGAGGTTTGTACATTAGATATATGTATGGGGTTGTATTACGGGACAATATCCAGGGTCATGTATGTACATTAGGTATGTGTATGGGCTTGTATTACGGGACAATATCCAGGGTCAGGTTTGTACATAATGTATATGTATGGGCTTGTATTACGGGACAATATCCAGGGTCAGGTTTGTACATAATGTATATGTATGGGCTTGTATTATGAAACAATATCCAGGGTCAGGTTTGTACATAATGTATATGTATGGGCTTGTATTATGGAACAATATACAGGGTCAGGTATGTACATTAGGTATATGTAGGGGCTTTTATTAAAGGACAAATCCAGGGTCAGGTATGTACATTACCAAACTTTAACAGGTTGTTAATATTAATGAAAGCTCGGATGAGTTCGAAAACCAGCCAGATCGGCCAAGTAACAGCAGGGTTATGGCCCTTGATTAAGTTAAAAAATGCTATATTGCTATATTTGCCTCGTTAAGACGATAGGGCCTTCATTTTTCATCCAATCTTTACTAAACTTTAACAGGTTGTTAATATCAATGAAAGCTCGGATGAGTTCGAAAACCAGCCAGATCGGCCAAGTAACAGCGGAGTTATGGCCCTTGATTTAGTTAAAAATGCTATATTGCTATATTTGCCTCGTTAAGACGATAGGGCCTTCATTTTTCAACCTATCTTTACCAAACTTTACCACATTGTTAATATCAATAAAAGCTCGGACAAGTTCGAAAACCAGCCAGATCGGACCAGTAACACCAGAGTTATGGTCCTTGATTTAGTTGAAAATGCTATATTGCTATATTTTGCCTCGTTAAATTGGTAGGGCCTTCGTTTTTCATCATATCTTTACCAAACTTTACCACATTGTTAATATCAATGAAAGCTCGGACAGGTTCGAAAACCAGCCATATCGGACTAGTAACAGCGGAGTTATGGCCCTTGATTTAGTTAAAAATGCTATATTTTGCCTCGTTAAGACGCTAGGGGCTTCATTGTTCATCCAATCTTTACCAGACTTCATCAGATTGTTAATATCAATGAAAGCTCGGACAAGTTCGAAAACCAGCCATATCGGAATAGTAAGAGCGGAGTTATGGCCCTTGATTTAGTTAAAAATGCTATATTTTGCCTCGTTAAGACGATAGGGGCTTCATTGTTCATCCGATCTTTATCAAACTTTATCAGATTGTTAATGTCATTGAAAGCTCGAACAAGTTCGAAAACCAACCATATCGGACCAGTAACAGCGGAGCTGTCGCCCTTGATTTAGTTAAAAATGCTATATTTTGCCTCGTTAAGACGATAGGGGCTTCATTGTTCATCTGATCTTTACCAAACTTTATCAGATTGTTAATATCAATGAAAGCTCGTGCAAGTTCGAAAACTAGCCATATCGGACCAATAACAGCGGAGTTATGGCCCTTGATTTAGTTAAAAATGCTATAGTTTGCCTCATTAAGACGATAGGGCCTTCATTTTTCAACCTATCTTTACCAAACTTTAACACATTGTTAATATCAATGAAAGCTCGGACAAGTTCGTAAACCAAACATATCGGACCAGTAACAGCTTAGTTATGGCCCTTGATTTAGTTCAAAACACTATATTTTGCCTCGTTAAGACGAGAGGGCCTTCATTTTTTATCCGATCGTTTTCCAAACTTTTATTTTTTTAATTTTTTTTTTAAATTAATATATTTTTTTTTTTATTTTTTTTTTTTTAAATTTTTTAAATTTTAATTTTTTTTTTTTTTTTTTTGTGTTTTTTTTTTTTTATTTTTTGTTTTTTTTTAGCTCTATGTTGGACCAGTTGGACAAGTAACAGAGGATTTATGGCTCTTGATTGAGTTAAAAATGCTATATTTTGCCTCGTTAATACGGTAGGGCCTTCGTTTTCATCTGATCTTTACCAAACTTTATCAGATTCTTTAGTTATGGCCCTTGATTTAGTTCAAAAGCTGTTTTTTGCCCGAAACTTCCAAAAAGACGTAAATGGCAGTCACTCGCTTCATTGATGTTATAAGAGCCATGTTAGCCAGTAGAGCGTCCACAGGCCCTCTTGGGCCTCTTGTTTACATTAGGTATATGTATGGCCTTGTATTAAGGGACAATATCCAGGGTCAGGTATGTACATTAGGTATATGTATGGGCTTCTACTAAAGGACAATGTCCAGGGTCAGGTATGTACATTATATATAGGTATGGGGTTGTATTACGGGACAATTATCCAGGGTCAGGTTTGTACATAAAGTATATGTATGGCCTTGTATTATGGGACAATATCCAGGGTCAGGTTTGTACATAATGTGTATGTATGGGCTTGTATTACGGGACAATATCCAGGGTCAGGTTTGTACATAATGTATATGTATGGGCTTGTATTATGAAACAATATCCAGGGTCAGGTTTGTACATAATGTATATGTATGGGCTTGTATTATGGAACAATATACAGGGTCAGGTATGTACATTAGGTATATGTAGGGGCTTTTATTAAAGGACAAATCCAGGGTCAGGTATGTACATTAGGTACATGTACGGGATTGTTTTACGGGACAATATTCAGGGTCAGGTTTCTACATAAGTCATATATATGGGCCTGTATTAAAGGACAATATCCAGGTTCAGGTTTCAATATAAGTCATATATATGGGCTTGTATTAAAAAACAATATCCAGGTTCAGATATGTACGTTAGGTATTTGTATGGGCTTGTATTACGGGACAATATCCAGGGTCAAGTTTGTACATAATGTATATGTATGGCCTTGTATTATGGGACAATATCAAGGGTCAGGTTTGTACATTAGGTATATGTATAGGCTTGTATTACGGGACAATATCCAGGGTCATGATTGTACATAATGTATATGTATGGCCTTGTATTATGGGACAATATCCAGGGTCAGGTATGTACATTTGATATATGTATGGCCTTGTATTATGGGACAATATCCAGGGTCAGGTTTGTACATAAGGTATAAGTATGGGCTTGTATTATGGGACAATATCCAGAGTCAGGTTTGTACATAATGTATATGTATGGGTCTGTATTAAAGTACAATATTCAGGGTCAGGTATGTACATTAGGTATATATGTATGGGCTTATATTACGGGACAATATCCAGGGTCAGGTTTGTACATTAAGTATATGTATGGCCTTGTATTATGGGACAATATCCAGGGTCAGGTTTGTACATAATGTATATGTATGGGTCCGTATTAAAGGACAATATTCAGGGTCAGGTATGTACATAATGTATATGTATGGGCTTATATTATGGGACAATATCCAGGGTCAGGTTTCTACATAATGTATATGTATGGGTCTGTATTAAAGGACAATATTCAGGGTCAGGTATGTACATAATGTATATGTATGGGCTTGTATTATGGGACAATATCCAGGGTCAGGATTGTACATACTATATATCTATAGCCTTGTATTACGGGACAATATCCAGGGTCAGGTTTGTACATAATGTATATGTATGGGCTTGTATTATGGGACAATATCCAGAGTCAGGTTTGTACATAATGTATATGTATGGGTCTGTATTAAAGGACAATATTCAGGGTCAGGTATGTACATTAGGTATATGTATGGCCTTGTAACTTGGGACACTATCCAGGGTCAGGTTTGTACATAATGTATATGTATGGGTCTGTATTAAAGGACAATATTCAGGGTCGGGTATGTACATAATGTATATGTATGGGCTTGTATTATGGGACAATATCCAGGGTCAGGTTTGTACATAATGTATATGTATGGGTCTGTATTAAAGGACAATATTCAGGGTCAGGTATGTACATAATGTATATGTATGGGCTTGTATTGCGGGACAATCTCCAGGGTCAGATTTGTACATAATGTATATGTATGGCCTTGTATTATGGGACAATATCCATGGTCAGGTTTGTACATAATGTATATGTATGGGCTTGTATTACGGGACAATATCCAGGGTCAGGTTTGTACATTAGGTATATGTATGGGCTTGTATTACGGGACAATATCCAGGGTCAGGATTGTACATAATATATATGTATGGGCTTGTATTATGGGTCAATATCCAGGGTGGTTTGTACATAATGTATATGTATGGGTCTGTATTAAAGGACAATATTCAGGGTCAGGTATGTACATTAGGTACATGTACGGGGTTGTATTACGGACAATATCCAGGGTCAGGTTTCTACATAACGTATATGTATGGGCTTGTATTATTGGACAATATCCAGGGTAAGGTTTGTACATAACGTATATATATGGGCCTGTATTAAAGGACAATATTCAGGGTCAGTTTTTTACATTAGGTATATGTATGGGTTTGTATTAAGGGACAATATCAAGGGTCAGCTATGTACGTTAGGTATTTGTATGGGCTTGTATTACGGGACAATAATCAGGCTCAGGTTTCTACATTAAATATATGTATGACAATATCCAGGGTCAGGTTTGTACATGACATATATGTATGGGCTTGTATTATGGGACAATATCCAGGGTCGGTTTTTTACATTAGGTAAATGTATGGGCTTGTACTATCCAGGGTCAGGTTGGTACATTAGATTCACAATATAACATTAAACGGGCTTGCATTAAGAGACAATATCCAGGGTTATTAGGTATATGTATTGGCTCGTATTACGGGACAATAGTCATGGTAAGGTTTGTACACAAGTCGTATTAATGGACCTCTCTCCATTAAAGGACAATATCCAGGGTCAGGTTTGTAAAAGGTGTATGTATTAGATTTTTTTATTAGACAAACTACAATTAAAAGATGCGCGCAACACATTGTCTTGATATATAAGCAGTATTTGTACATAATATTATTCTAATACGCCAAGCCGTTCCACATATAAAGCCCGGACACAAATCAAGACCTTAAATGTGACCGTTGACCTTTATTGCGACCTTGACCTTCAACACGCACCGCTAAATTTTACAATCTCTTGATAGAAGAAACATTTATGCAAAAATGAATTTGACCCTCACTGTGACCTTAACCGTGGTCGCAAATTTGTGCAAAATATTACTTGAATACACCAACCAGTTCAAGATATACCATTGACACGAAATAGATGGGACGGACAGACGCATAGCGCGAAGTGGGGATAACATAAGCTTTATTAATTGAAATGAACTGGGTTTTAAGGCAACCAACACTCGAAAGGTTATATGGCACCTAACAGGAATGAACGTGCCTGGCTCATCCAGATAAAACATGGAGAATGTGCCTAGAACCTTCTGACCTGCAGAACTGCAGAGTTGCTGTAAATTCTAGAGTAGACACTCCATTTACGATGGAGCCACGTTTCCATGTTTGCATATGCGGTGTCTTGATAGACATTGAATGAGCATAAAAAAAGACAAAATGAATATGAAGGGGTGGGAGTGGTTGTATTCTACCCCAGCAACTGCACGGGAGAGCTTTATTAAAATATATGTTGTCCTTCACAATTAATACAAGATATCATAATATACGGAAGTGACATGAGAAATTGATTTAACAACATGCATAAGAAAATGTAATACAAGTCTCTGGACAAAAACAGAAATAACAAAACATTTTTTTTCGGTAAAAATAAAAAATGTTTAATCATAAATGTGTCATCACTACACATATGAAATTGTTCAACACTACAGCATTATTTTGAATATCTCTCTCATTTGTCTGCAATTTGCATTGCAATTTGTTAAAGGTACTTCTTTGATCATGCCTGAAACAAGAGGGCCAAGATGGCCCTGAAACGTGATCACAATAGCTCACTTTCTGCCTTTGGCTCAGGTGAGCTAAAAATCATTGAGATAAATTCACTGTTACATGCATATGCAAGTTTGTGCTCACATATACAATCTGTAACATTTTACAGCCATTTTTGACCCCCGTGGAGCTGGTTGTCGAACTTGTCCAAGCTTTCATTAATATCAACAATCTGGCCAAGTTTCTTAAAGCTGTACAGTCCCTATTTTAACTGGTAATAACTCATGAATATGAATGAGTCACGTGTGAAGTAGTGTCAAATCGACGAACACCCCAAAAGTCGGTATATAAGGAGAAATCGATACGTAAAATTTAACATTTTTATTTAGCCTCCGTACAGGTAACATCGATAAATATACGGCTCCAGAATATATGTGATAAAAAAAAAAAGTTGCCCGGAACGAGATTTGAACCACTGCCTTGCACTTGTAAGATTTGAAAGATGTACGCTGAACCTCTAGACCACTGCTCTTTATTGGTATTATGTAGCATTTTTAACACTAAATAGGCATTCATAATAACAAGAGCGCGCACAAAAACTCGTCAAGCGCTAAATAACAAGTTGAGATATGGTTGATTTGAGGCGAAGTGTTAGTTTCATATTGATAAGATACAGTATTACACCAGGCAATGTTAATTTACACGTGCGACAATATGGACTGAATATTTATTGATCCATCTTTAGTTGCGTTCAAATATGTTAAGTTATTTTTGCCTAATAATATATGGTAGTTAGTATACTATTTTCTCAAGTAGCGTTGTTGTTCAGTGGATAGAGCACAGGACTTGAAATCAGAAGGTCGTATTTTCGAGCCCCGAAAGAAGCTAACTTTTTTTTTTCGTGAAAATTACTGTTACCTGTGTATAGGTACGATGTGCATTGGTCGATGTATATACAGTAAATGATTTCCTTCACTATATTTGCTCGCTTAAATACCCGATTTCGACATGAGCTGGTGAACATGAAGTTACAAATAAAGACACGCCTACAAAGAAGAAATCGATTGATATAGGGACTCTGTAGCTTTAAAGATCAAATAAAACATATAGAGGAGCTAGAGTGTTCACGAGATTTAATATGGCATTTCTCAGCAAAACAAGGGTCATAACTCTGGTGTCATTAATCTGATCTGGCTGGTTTTGGAACTTATTCATTTCATTGATATAAAGGCACTGGTAACATTTGGTAAAGATCAAATAAAAATGAAGATACTAGAGTTTTTTTAAGACTGAATTTGCCCTATTTCGATAATTCAAGGGGTTCATAACTCTGGTGGTACTGGTTCAACAGAGCTAGTTTTCGAACTTTCATTAATAGAAAGGCACTGACAAAGCCTCCGACCAGTACACCTAAAAACAGATCATAAATAAGCAAATTCGATGAATTGATATCCTCCGCCGAATGATGTATTATCCTCGAGTGGAAGAAATGTGTTCGGATTCTTTTTTAAATTAGTATAAATCATAATCTTGACCCTTCATAAATTGGAATATCTACTATATATAGGTATCTTTGAAATTCATCCTCATAGTAGATTTGATAAAAAAGATGTACCATTTTAAGGCATCGACTTTTAAAGTGGGACCAAAGGGCTAGATGGTGTAATATAACCTGGTGTTTATAATATAGTAATAAATGGAAATACATTATGTACAAACCTGACCCTGGATATTGTCCCATAATACAAGCCCATACATATACATTATGTACAAACCTGACCCTGGATATTGTCCCGTAATACAAGCCCATACATATACATTATGTACAAACCTGACCCTGGATATTGTCCCGTAATACAAGGCTATACATATACATTATGTACAATCCTGACCCTGGATATTGTCCCGTAATACAAGCCCATACATATACATTATGTACAAACCTGACCCTGGATATTGTCCCGTAATACAAGCCCATACATATACATTATGTACAAACCTAACCCTAGATATTGTCCCATAATACAAGCCCATACATATACATTATGTACATACCTGACCCTGAATATTGTCCCGAAATACAAGCCCATACATATACATTATGTACATACCTGACCCTGAATATTGTCCTTTAATACAGACCCATACATATACATTATGTACAACCCTAACCCTGGATATTGTCCCATAATACAAGCCCATACATATACATTATGTACAAACCTGACCCTGGATATTGTCCCGTAATACAAGCCCATACATATACATTAGGTACACTCCTGACCCTGGATATTGTCCCGTAATACAAGCCCATACATATACCAAATGTACAAACCTGACCCTGGATATTGTCCTGTAATACAAGCCCATACATATACCTAATGTACAAACCTGACCCTGGATATTGTCCCGTAATACAACCCCATATTTATATATAATGTACATACCTGACCCTGGACATTGTCCTTTAGTAAAAGCCTATACATATACCTAATGTACATACCTGACCCTGGATATTGTCCCTTAATACAAGGCCATACATATACCTAATGTAAAAAACTGACCCTAACTATTGTCATTTAATTTAGGCCCATATATATATACGTTATGTAGAAACCTGATGCTGGATATTGTCCCATAATACAAGCCCATACATATACATTATGTACAAACCTGACCCTGGATATTGTCCCATAATACAAGGATATACATATACATTATGTACAAATCTGACCCTGGATATTGTCCCGTAATACAAGCCCATACATATACCTAATGTACATACCTGACCCTGAATATTGTCCTTTAATACAGACCCATACATATACATTATGTACAAACCTGACCCTGGATATTGTCCCATAATACAAGCCCATACATATACATTATGTACAAACCTGACCCTGGATATTGTCCCGTAATACAAGGCCATACATATACATTATGTACAATCCTGACCCTGGATATTGTCCCGTAATACAAGCCCATACATAACCTAATGTACAAACCTGACCCTGGATATTGTCCCGTAATACAAGCCCATACATATACATTATGTACGAACCTGACCCTGGATATTGTCCCATAATACAAGGCCATACATATACATTATGTACAAATCTGACCCTGGATATTGTCCCGTAATACAAGCCAATACATATACCTAATGTACATACCTGACCCTGAATATTGTCCTTTAATACAGACCCATACATATACATTATGTACAAACCTGACCCTGGATATTGTCCCATAATACAAGCCCATACATATACATTATGTACAAACCTGACCCTGGATATTGTCCCGTAATACAAGCCCATACATATACATTATGTACAAACCTGACCCTGGATATTGTCCCGTAATACAAGGCCATACATATACATTATGTACAATCCTGACCCTGGATATTGTCCCGTAATACAAGCCCATACATATACCTAATGTACAAACATGACCCTGGATATTGTCCCGTAATACAAGCCCATACATATACATTATGTACAAACCTGACCCTGGATATTGTCCCGTATCACAAGCCCATACATATACATTATGTACAAACCTGACCCTGGATATTGTCCCATAATACAAGCCCATACATATACATTATGTACATAACTGACCCTGAATATTGTCCCATAATACAAGCCCATACATATACATTATGTACATACCTGACCCTGAATATTGTCCTTTAATACAGACCCATACATATACATTATGTACAACCCTAACCCTGGATATTGTCCCATAATACAAGCCCATACATATACATTATGTACAAACCTGACCCTGGATATTGTCCCGTAATACAAGCCCATACATATACATTATGTACAATCCCGACCCTGGATATTGTCCCGTAATACAAGCCCATGCATATACCAAATGTACAAACCTGACCCTGGATATTGTCCCGTAATACAAGCCCATACATATACATTATGTACAAACCTGACCCTGGATATTGTCCCGTAATACAAGCCCATACATATACATTATGTACAAACCTGACCCTGGATATTGTCCCGTAATACAAGCCCATACACATACCTAATGTACATACTTGACCCTGAATATTGTCCTTTAATACAGACCCATATATATACGTTATGTACAAACATGACCCTGGATATTGTCCCGTAATACAACCCCATACATATATCTAATGTAGAACCCTGACTATGTTCCCGTAATACACGCCCATACATGAATCAGTTTACCAATACATTCCATATTTTATAATATTGTCATAATAAAACAGTTGGAAGGATTCTTCACATAAATGGGATAATTTGTTATAATACAAATATAACAAAACAAATGCAACGCATTCTGCTTCTTTCACGCCCCGTCAAAGAATCCTCTTCGACCAACCAACGCCGCTCAGTACTGGTATCCTTTGATTTTTCGTTTAAAATAAAGTTCTGAAAGTGTATCAACTCGCTCTGCTCATAGCTCCGCCTTCGACCGCCCCCTACTGTGGATATTGTCGTCAAATTGGCCTAAGGTATTGTCATCGTATGCCTACCTTTCTCTTCCGCCCAAATCTTGACAGTTCAACAAAAATATCTGAAATATAGATTACTTAATTAAGTCTATGAATAATGCAGACTTTGTTACATGGGATAGATGCCTACATATTTTTGGAAATCAATAACATAAGGCTTAAAAACATTTTTTCTATTTTCGTAACAAATTCGTCTATCTTCCTTTGATTGGGACCGTGAAGGTCATCGCGAAACACACGACAATAGAATGGCATTACGAAGAAAATACATATACTGTACGTCAACAGAAATGAATAAGAACATTTCCTGTATACCTTTAAATATCTAAGACAGGTCTGGGGATATTACCCCAACCCAATCACACATGTCTTGGACAGAAAAAAGTGATTTAAACGCTTCCATTTTTTTCAAAATTTCCGCCATTTTGTTAATACAAATGGTTTGTCTAAATCCCGGGTACCGAGTCGTAAAATCCGGCCAGTCTATTTCCCGGGACCCGGAATAATTCGGCGTGTCAAACTCCCGCCTATCGGGGACCGTCTTCTTGTCTAAAGTCCCCTGTATGCCCGCCGCCCCCCCCCCTGGGGCAAAATATTGATAGGTGCATTACTATTGATTAGTGCCTATATGATATGCCTCAAATTTTGTGTAAAATAAATATTACAAAAAATAATAATAATAATTTGACAGAAATCCATTATTTTGAAATTAAATAACTTTTAGAACTTCTATCAGGTTTAATTTTCACTATAAGAAAACAGAGCGTCTTGCTTTCAAAAAGAAGCGCGGGGAAAAATAAAGCAAGAATGACATGTGTTCCTTTAAAGTGGTATATTTTTTCATCTTAAGACTGGCTCCCATCTAGTGGAAATCGTTTACTTTTTTTGGCAATTAAGAATCAAAATAAAACTTGTTATCCATCTTTCTGAATAGTTCTGGTCACCCACTGACATATTTGACACCAATAAGGCAAAGAAACTTGATATAGAATATGTAATAATATATAATATTTAACTTGTTTAATTTAAAGTTGTCTCATATAAACAGAAGGATGTGAGCAGTCAATTTTGCCAGTGAAGATGTTTTTTTAAATATGAAGGTTTTTTAGATACCCACTCTCTAATTATCTAGAATGGGCTTAGAACATTCCCAACTAGAGTTGCAGCCAATTACGTTGTATCTGCAAATTCATTTCCAAGTGGCAAACGAAATTGATATTTTATTTATTTTCTTCAGGCTTACATCACTGTAAGTGAGTACAGCATTGTACAGTAAGCTTCTCTTTTACACGTCTGTATATCCGGTTTTAAATGGAGGGTTTTGGGTGTCTATGCATTTCTTAATCACTCTTAATTCAGTCCAAGATAAGCAACACATGCAGTGCTAGAGGTTTAACACAATCTCTCCCACCTCATTCCAAGATAAGCAACAGGCTGCTGTGGCAGTGACAGATGTTTAACACAGTCATTCCAACCTCATTCCCACATAAGCAACAGGCAGTGACAGATGTTTAACACAGACACTCCAACCTCATTCCCACATAAGCAACCAGCAGACTACCAGATGTTGAACACAGTCATTCCAATCTCATTCCCAGATAAGCAACAGGCGATGACAGATGTTTAACACAGTCACTCCAATCTCATTCCCAGATAAGCAACAGGCGGTGACATTCCCAGATAAGCAACAGGCAGTGACAGATGTTTAACACAGTCACTCCAAGCTCATTCCCAGATAAGCAACAGGCGGTGACGGATGTTTAACACAGTCACTCCAATCTCATTCCCAGATAAGCAACAGGCGGTGACATTCCCAGATAAGCAACAGGCGGTGACAGATGTTTAACACAGTCACTCCAATATCGTTCCCAGATAAGCAACAGGCGGTAACATTCCCAGATAAGCAACATGCGGTGACAGATGTTTAACACAGTCACTCCAAGCTCATTCCCAGATAAGCAACAGGCAGTGACATTTGTTTAACACAGACACTCCAAGCTCATTCCCACATAAGCAACAGGCAGTGACAGATGTTTAACACAGACACTCCAACCTCAGTCCCAGGTAAGCAACAGGCAGTGAGATGTTTTAACACAGACACTCCAACCTTATTCCAGGATAAGCAACCAGGGACTGTATAAATTGGTGCCGAAATGATAAGAACTTGTCACAGGATCGCAAACTGTTCTCAAGGGTAGTAGTGACCAGTACCATAACGGCAGGGGGTAAGTCGAATTTGTTTCATTTGTTGTAAATTATTGTCATATTTTAATTGTTGTTCTGAAGTAAATATCTGCCGGTGAAAACAGATAGTTTAGCAGGATATTGGCTTTATTTCATTATTGTCATATTTTAATTGTTGTTCGAAGTAAATATCTGCCGATGAAAACCAGACAGTTTAGCAGGATATTGGCTTTATTTCTAGTACGTTTTCAAACGCTAGAATATATTAGCAAATTATTGTCTGATAGATTACTTTGGCATAGATAATGACAGTTGTGTAGATAGTAAATGAAATACGCAATTCAGTGTGTAAGTACTTTTTCTACCAAGGTTTCTGTCATTACTTCATTGCATAAAAATTATTGTTTACCTAGTGTGTAAATCTCTTTGAGGTTGTTTTGGAGGTTGTTTATTATATTGTCATTATTATTCAATCCCTCGGAGGTCGCTGTACCATTATAGCCTATAATGTGTTAGCGGGATGTAAAACCAATTATTCATTCAGTCATGTTGTCTATGCATTGAAAATTAAGTATAATTTTTATGGTTGAAATATTATGTGTTTTGAGTTACATCTAGAAATGTGAGATTTCATTGTTAAATTACATCTGTAATTGTATTACACGTTTTGTTAAAGTTTAGCATAATGTCAATTAGAGGAAGGTTTAGAATTCGGGTTTATTCATTCTGAATAAAGATTGCTCTGCAATCAGTTGTTATGTATGGTGATACCTTACTGCTATTATAGAATACATGTTACCGGTAATTGTGATAACATTGTAAGACTGAGTATATATTTTGCAGGCGTATACGCTAGGAGCGTAGGTAAGGCGTATTGTCGGGAGCGTGGTCTACGGGGTCGTAGGTTGGGAATGCCATCATAGGATGCTGGAACTACATCATTCGCTATTTGAGCGTGGGAATTAAGTCACCTGGAAGTATGTATGGTACCGGGAAGAATAGCAATTAACTGCTAATGAGGGGCGTGCATATAGCATGGAAGTGAATTCGCGGAAGTGAAGTATTAGTGGCGGACATTGAACTCGACCGGAAGGACTTGGCTAGATATAAAATAGCTGTGATATAGCATACATATGTAATACAGCTATTCAGTCTGATTAAAACGTAACAGTTTAATGTGTAATTAAGTGAATAGGGATTCCATCTACCGTTTAATGTGTAATTAAGCGAATAGGGATTCCAACTACTGTTTAATGTGTAATTAAGCGAATAGGGATTCCACCTACCGTTCAATGTGTAATTAAGTGAATAGGGATTCCATCTACCGTTTAATGTGTAATTAAGTGAATAGGGATTCCACCTACCGTTTAATGTGTAATTAAGCGAATAGGCGATTCCACCTACCGTTCAATGTGTAATTAAGCGAATAGGGTTTCCATCTACCGTTTAATGTGTAATTAAGTGAATAGGGATTCCAACTACCGTTTAATGTGTAATTAAGCGAATAGGGATTCCACCTACCGTTCAATGTGTAATAAGTGAATAGGGATTCCATCTACCGTTTAAATGTGTAATTAAGCAAATAGGGATTCCACCTACCGTTTAATGTGTGTTCCACCTACCGTTCAATGTGTAATTAAGCGAATAGGGTTTCCATCTACCGTTTAATGTGTAATTAAGTGAATAGGGATTCCAACTACCGTTTAATGTGTAATTAAGCGAATAGGGATTCCACCTACCGTTCAATGTGTAATTAAGTGAATAGGGATTCCATCTACCGTTTAATGTGTAATTAAGCGAATAGGGATTCCACCTACCGTTTAATGTGTAATTAAGTGAATAGGGATTCCACCTACCGTTCAATGTGTAATTAAGTAAATAGGGATTCCATCTACCGTTTAATGTGTAATTAAGTGAATAGGGATTCCACCTACCCGTTTAATGTGTAATTAAGCGAATAGGGATTCCACCTACCGTTCAATGTGTAATTAAGCGAATAGGGATTCCATCTACCGTTTAATGTGTAATTGAGTGAATAGGCATTCCATCTAACGTGTATTGAAATTCATTTAAAAAGGCTTTAAAAACGTTGATATTTCTACTTGTCATTTATATTCATTTGTATATATATACTCAAATAAATGTGTAAATGTATTTATTCTTGATTCTCCCTTGGTGAGTTGTCTCCACTTAGTCCACCTTGTTACACACGCCAACCTCATTCCCAGATAAGTGACAGTGCCAGGGGATCAACACAGGTACCATTTTGATACTCTGGCAAGCAATGATTTTATGTAATAGATAGACCGGTCTGAGACAGACTCTAACTGTTTTGTAGCATGGTGTACTTAGTAACACTGTGACGTCAGAGTGACTTGCATACTCTAAATTCCTCTATCTGGTAGTTGTAGCATGGTCGGTGACATTTTCTTTGATGAATGCAGAGCATTAAATCGTTTAATTTAGGGTAACTAAAGGTGCGTGGCTTTACCGTACTACAACTACCGGATATTGGAATTTAGAGTAGTCAGTATGACGTCACAGTGTTACTAAGTACACCATACTACAAAAAAGATAGTCTGTCTCAGCTCATTGGTTATTTAAACACCTCGATGGGCTACGTCCATCTCGGTGTTTAAATAAGCCAACTCGCTGAGACCAGACTCTATCTATTACTTGTAGTACAGTATAGCCATGCCCCTTTAGTTACCCTAAATTAAACGATTTAATGCTTTGCATTCAAGGAAATGTCACCGACCATGCTACAAATGCGCTTTGTTACTTTAGTTAACATACCAAAATTGACTTGTTTCCATATAATCCGTCACAAGTATCTGCTCCCCATCTCAACTTGAGACCAGGATATTTGTTTTGTTTGTTTGTATGGTGCTTTACCTCATTTTCAACACAGGTAAGACGAGTTGAGGATGTGCTCTATAACAAGCTGGTTTGTATGAACAAATGTTTTTGGAAATTAGAAATAAAACTAGACCACATGCAGTTTTCACAAATATTTATAATAGCTTTAAAATAGTACAATAACACAGCTAACAAAATGTATCTGACATAAAATCACAGGTGCTATCTATTTGTTATCAGTTGTTATTCTATTATACATGGAATTTGTTTGTTTGTATGGTGTTTTACGTCATTTTCAACACATGTAAGGTTATATATGACGGTCGATTTTTTGTGGCGAAGGCAGACCACCCACTTTTCCTGGGTAGAACCAGCACTGTACACCATCCATAATAATCAACACTTTCTGACAAGTGAGATTAATTCATGCATGTTGCTATTGCCATAAGTCTTATATAAAGGTCCATTTCTGTTTCGTAACTCTTGTAAAGTGAAAATATGTGCAAGAATAATTCAATTTAGGACAAGTGTTTCAAAAATGACAATGAAAACATTCTCTTATCAGACATGAATTTAAAGAAATATAACTAAAAAATAATTCATTTTCTAATGAAACAGAAATAAACTGACACCATAGTTCTTGAACGCTCTATTCTACTCTTTAATATGCTCTAATAACATAAACGTAAATTAATTTTTCATTTATTCAATGATTATAACTTTCAGCAAATGTGCGACCTGCTTCTAATGAATGGAGAAATAGTTACAAGTGTGCCTTTAAAAAAGGCAGAAAGAGTCTATAAACCTCACAATTACACACAATGAACATGAACCCATACTGAAAGAACAAGATGAAAAATAAATACTGAATAACAACATAACCAGTATACTCACAGAATGAAAATGGATATATAAGTGAAACGTTCACCAAGGAGTGAAAAAACAACTATTTGGCTCTGTTCTGGAAAGAGTAAGTTCTCTCCCTTGGTGTAATATTTCAAATGAACGTTTTTTCGTAGACATTAACATTTTATGTGAAGGTGGGATTATGACTTCAGGCAATGAAATACATGCATTGAAAACACAAAAAAGATTTACAACTGTCAGAGAGGCAAACAACAGACTGATTTGCTTCATGTTAGTTTTAAAACATTTATTTACTATCGTTGTATAGTAATAACTGTTTTTCCTTCCTAGCAGTAGATATACCAATATACGGTAATTGGTTGAACAGAAGCCGCTGTTACACGTGTAATTGGCTTTCGAGGTTAGATATGGGTAGATACACTTGCTTAGCTGCGCGGACCGCCTACCCACCCACCCTTTTGAAAATGTTAATATTTCACGTTTGCTTTAAATGTCTGATATCTGACATTACATTAATTGTTTGAACATGTGATAACATTTTCCTATATTTCAGATTAAACAATTTTCTGTTGTGTATACGCATGAGCGAGTCGTACTTCATTTGATGTTTCGATGAGTGATCTTTACAGGGCCTACACCGCCTTGTGTTGTGATATTCGTTCAGAAGTGATTTTTAAAGTGACGGACACACAATACCACAGTCAGCGGTGCTTTATGTATGCAGAAACCATCAGATTGAATGTAATCGTATTGATATAAAATAAATATGTGTATTACCCATACATAACCACTCCTATACAGTTGTTTATTATTATTTATAAATAAGAAGATTATACATTAGTTAGATGATAAATAATTTATAAACTTTGCTCAAAACGATGGCAGTAACTATTTGCCGATAAAAAAGGAAAGAATAATCATTTGAAACCATGAGCAAAGTTCAAAATACTGCAATGTTCAATGTTTCTGTTATTACTGAGATATTTTCATCAGGAAATGTAACCAACATCTGATCACCTCACCCTTCACATCATTATATTTGGTAACAATCATCTTAACAAGATCTCTTTAAATACATGTTCTTATAATGCAAATGTTTAATATAGCCAAAAGCCTTAGATAATCATTGTTCAAGTTTATAAGGCATTGTGGAGAATACATATTTATTTATATTAGGGCTTCTCCATACTCCATACATGGGACCCCGAGAAGGTATTTTTTTGAAATACAACCACCCATCGACACAAAAGAACCACATTATGCAAAATAGGGTTCACCATAGATGTTTATTACATTGCCTTCCTTGGGTCCCATGTGTGTTTTAATTGAACAACCCTTAAATTAAACATCAAAAATTGTGTACCACAAATTGTATCAATCTTACTCTGTCAAAAATAGTTTAGTAACAATAAATATTAATTCTGACATTAAAATATAGAAGATTTTCACTTGTTAGAACACATGCATTATTCCGTTAAATGGATAAATATTAAGCCGATTCTCATTACACCTTTTAAAACAGAAAGTTCTTAAACAACATCACACATACATACATACTGCTGACTGATGACAATGAAGAACGTAAAATGGAATGACACAAAATCTCATCGTAGTATTTCTGGGACAACAACATTTAAAACTGACCATTTACAATTCTGAGATAATAATGAAACACATATGCTTAAATCAATATGACTTTGTTTCTGATTTTTGTCCATCATGCAGTAGCAACCAGAACATGTTTGTTTGTATTATCAGAAATCTGTTATAGACTTATATTATATATTTGTCTGTGATTTTTATAGGAAATACTGGGAATAGAAAACCTATATCTACTCGTTTGCTCTACTGCGAAATATCTCCAGTTTGTTATTTCCCAGTACAGAACATTGCTCAGCCTTTTCCGTCAGTGGCGGGAACACCAAATGACGTTCCGATTGTTTTACGAACGTCGTCGTCAGATTTCGCCACTATGAAATACCGATTACGGATATTAACGAAGAGTTCCAGTTCCACTTTTGTTTGTTTGACGTAACGTCGTCTTGGCGTTCTCATGCAAACTGGTGTAAAAAGGTGTATGTATTGCTGCGGACTAATTTTCTACGTAATCTGGTGAAGCTACTTACACAATGGCCAAACACATTTTAATACCGATCAAATTATCCATTACACATGTTACAATATAGTTCAAACTATTTTTTCCATGAGCATTTATGTACACATTTACCACCTAGATAATTTACACATGATCATTTATACATAAATTACTTTAAAGAGGTACATCAAACTTATTCTAAAAGTTAATTTTGTTAAATGTACATATCGGGATAGCGCTGTATTGTGCACGTCTCAAAAATTCACCATAGATTTAGAAGAAATTGGGCATACAATTAAATCAACACTGGTGCATAACCAAGGACAGTACATATTCCTGTGCAGAATGCATATCCTTGAAAATAAGGGGTAATTTTTAGGCTCATTTATCATGTTTTGGCCCTATAGAATCGAAAATATCATAATTTTGTCGGACACCAAGTCCTCGCCAACAGGCCTGATGTACCCCCTTTAAACATCAACCTCCGTCACACTATCACATGCATGCCCGTCTTTCAAACTCACCTAGACAAAAGGTAGGTATAACGACAATTAGACAATCTATAGCAGACAAATTGCTTGCATTAACCTGTATTACAGGTTAAAAATTCACAAATCCCTATAGCGTGCAATGCATTTGAGACCACTATTTTTGGTTTCGTACTCAAGATTCAGAGATAAACAATGCTTTAATTTTTCAATTAAATGTTAGAATAGTGATATTTATTGAGAGTTATTGCACCTAACTCACTTTAAGAGGGTAATCATGGTAATGTTCAAAAAATGCTGGTTAAACTGATCTACATTGTTCACTTTAAAGAAAAAACACTTTCAAACTTTATGAAATCAACTACACACACACACCCTAATGCTCATTGCTTTGTCCCTACATCTGCTGAAATGTAAGCATGTTTCCCATATGTTCCCACAGCAAACACACGACCGTTGGTCCCAAACATTATTAAATAATTGGATGATATTGCAGCTAACCACCACTACTACAAGCACTTGCGATTTCGAGACTAGCTTGTTTTCTTTATGTACAGAATTATTAAACACATTTTTACTTTTGTTAACATTCAATATTATTTACATTACAACTTCCTGCTCTCCTCAAATATGCAGCTCTCCCTTTAAAACCATACTGATTCATGTCCCGATATACACGTTTATATTACAAAACCAACTAATATATAGTCAATATACATATCAGGGGGCAAACATCTATTGTAACTATACCAGGGCTTTCCATTTGTTATCAAGGAAAGCTCTGTATGTACAAGATGCAACAGATTCACGTTGAGCCCTCAACATGTCCATGGGCAGGTGAACAAACTTTCGTATTTACAACCCACCATAGCAACACTTTTATGCTGAATATATACAGACGGTATCCACATGGATATGTTCACATCACATCACAACACCACAAGTACCGTATTCATCCCTATAAATAACTCTGGCCCAATAAACACCCCACTGGGCAAGCTTTCCAAATGGTAAATAAGCTCTTTATCGACAATTATCACTCGTAAAAACTTACGGTTTTCGGTTTATCGACAATTATCACTCGTAAAAACTTACGGTTTTCGGTTTTCAATCACAGTCAAGTCATAGTATGCCAACGTGCTTTTAGTGTGCAAAGAAGAAGATTAACCAAAGACATGAAACCGCTCTTATTTTAAAATTTTAATGTCGTAAATTAACAAGTTTTCATTTATTTGTTGACTTGTCCATGAATTCTATGATGTAGAAAACAATTAACTTCCATGAACCCTATACTTGCATTAAATGATGAAAATATAAGGTTAACTCAGTACAAAGTTAAGTGACTAGGATATAAAGCCAGATACCCAGCAACCCGGAATAAGGTACATAATCTATCTTTAATATTAAGAGCCCCTTTTTTCAGAGTTACTTGGTAGGGATAAATACGGTAATAATGGGGTTTTTCTTTTTCTTTCCATCTTTCAGATCACAGAATCTTACAAGTATACAGATGACAAATTCTAAGTTTTTTCACTTAATAACAGACATCAAATTTTCTACAAATAATTTTAGCAAAGTTCCCTTACACATTTGATAGTTTATTATTCCCCCACCCCTTATGACAGATTTTAAATTAGAGAATTTTGAAAACTTTCAACTTTACAGCAGATATATTGCCATCAAGTATGCAAAATGTTATATTTATAAATGATTAACATATTATTGTATTAAAACCCTAAATAAACATAATGATTCAAATACGGAGGAAAAGTTTTTATTTGTTTATTTCAATTCCCAATTATGATTATATTGTCAACAACATAATACCCCAATTATCAAATGAACCAAGATATTTTTTAATACACTAAATAAATACACAAACTCTCCAAATAAATCTGATTTTATCATCTTTTGGCTCGATTCAGGTCTGACGCCAGTTGTCATAGACTTCAAGTACCCTTCAGGCAAAACATTGCCCTTATTCACCCACACTTCTGGTGACTTTGATCCTCCGCCTTAATATTTTCCTGTTCCATACTGTGACGCGGCCCCTCGAACGGCGCCCGTGGCCGCAGAAGCGGCAGCGTTCTGAACGCCCGACTGGACAGCCTGGTTGCTCATGACACCAGTGGCAAACTCCTTCTGAGCCTTCTCAAAACTCGCCCCGGTACTGCGGTATATCCTATGCACCTGTTTGTGGGAAGGAAAGAAATGTGATTAGTTAGGTACGGTATACCACGACAAATTCATTTATTAAATTATTGTACAAAATTTGATTCATTCATACGTTGAAAGAGAAAATAGGCTTTGTTCGCTTGTTTAAATTTGTGTACAAATCTGATTCATTGAAAAGAGAAAATAGGCTTTTAATTATTTGCAGGTTAGGGATATTAAACAAAATTATATTTTAAAAAGAAATGACTGTCAGAAATAAGATTTATTATTATATATTTAAACGACAGAATTTAAAAAAAATATTTATTGTATGCTTTAGCGAGCACATTGATTGGTGCAGAGTGCAAAATGTAAAATATTCAGACACTTCATGTTGTTATTATTACTGAATAACCAGTAGAATATGTATTTTAACGCCTGTAAAGTATGACAGCAAGATATATGACATCAGAAAATAAAAGAATGGTCAATGATGTTAAAATGCAAACAGGTAATTTAACAATATTTTATAGAAACATAAACAAGAGGTCAATGACCTTGAAGCTCTACTGAAAGGTTTTTGATAGCTAGATCAGCATTCATGTGAAGTTTCATGAAAATGTGTCATGTTTCAGAGGAGTAGTCACTACAAGTTTTTATTATATAACTCTATGTAAACAAAGATGGCAGCTGGCGGCCATGTTTAATGTCAATTAAAAAAAACACGACAAGAATCAGCATCATTTCATGCTGATCATTTTAGAAAATGTCCCATATCAATATCATTTATAATTTTCAAGAAGTAGTCGCTACAAACGTGTTTTTTAAAAATCTGTTTTTAGCCGTGACGGCCATCTTGAATTTCCGGACGACCTGAAATTTTGCTAGGATCAATTAGACATCAAGAGCAACAATCCTGTGAAGTTTCATGAAAACTCGTCAAGTAGTTTCAGAGGAGTAGTCGCTACAACATTTTACTATATAACTCTATGTAAAGAAAGATGGGCAGCCATGTTTAACGTCAGATCAAAATGATTTTCAACAAGGGCCAACATCATGTCATGCTGATCATTTTAGAAAAAGTCCCATATCAACATCATTTATAGTCGCTACAAACTTGTTTTTTTAAAAATCTATTTTTAGCCGTGACGGCCATCTTGAATTTCCGGACGACCTGAAATTTTGTTAGGACCAATTAGACATCAAGAGCAACATTCCTGTGAAGCAAGAAGTAGTCGCTACAAACTTGTTTTTAAAAATCTATTTTAGCTTTGGCGACCATCTTGGATTTCACATTAACATGAATTTTTGCTAGGATCAACTAGACATCATGGGCAACATTTCTGTAAAGTTTCATGAAAATCCATCCAGTAGTTTCAGAGGAGTAGACGCTACAAAAAAAGTTTACTGACAGACGGACGGATGACCTTTGATCAGTAGAGCTGGAAAGATATATGTCACAAACAGTGGTCACAGTAGCTTACTCTGAGCCTTTAGTTCAGGCCAGCTAATGCGAAAAATAGAGCCTTTGGCTCAGGTGAGCTAAACAGACATTTATAAACACACTAAGTAAAAATAACAACTAAAATATTATAGCCAAACAACTATAAACTGTGCATATAAAATATCAAAAATATTGCAAAGAATTTAAATTGCCAATAAACACTGAAATTAAAACAAATGTCAAACTTTCCCACTTTATTCAATTATAATGATTACTATGTCAAACTTTCCCATTTTATTCAATTATAATGATTACGGGCATACCATTATATTACACCCTATGACTGAAGAGTAATTGAATAAAAGAAGAACTGCCACCAGCTGATCCCTACCTTAACAAGCATTATAATACACGCTGCAGCAGTTATGGAGAAAAACAAGGCTACAAACATCATGACCGCCCCTGCCGCAGGGTGTTTCCCGATAACTGTTAGAGAATTAATCCAGCCTCTACAAATACACAATATAGGATGGAGAGTGCATTTGGATTATGATACTGGTACTGATACTGTACTGTCACTACATGGGGTATAAAACATTCCAAATCTGGGTGCATTTCACCGACAGAGCTGTCCTGTGCTATATACTGGCTGCTATACAGGAGGGAAAGTGAGATGTTACAAACACACGTGTATATAATCACACGTGTGGTATAGGCATGGTATGTATTGACTGAAAATGAATAAAAAACAGTGCTGGGCTTCTAAGTGCTGTAAGATAATACAGATTAGGACAGCATGGACACTGCTCAAGAAAGGTGACATCCATACAAACGTATATATGCATGCAGCATGACTGACCAAGGAGAGGAGTTGAAAATGCCATACCATACAGTGCGACTGAATATACAGGCATACACTCGGACTGAACAATAGAGTGGGTTGAACATGAAGTCATGCCATACAGCCTGACTGAACAATATGGAGGGGTGTCGAACATGCAGTCATATCATACAGTGTGACTGAACATGCAGTCATGCCATACAGAATTGAGTTCAGTCATACTGAGTTTATGATGCAGTCATACCATACACGCTGACTGAACAAAATGAGTTGGGTTGAACATGAAGTCATGCCATACAGCCTGACTGAACAATATGGAGTTCAGTTGAACACCCAGTCATGCAGAGTTGAACATGCAGTCATACCATACACTCTGACAGAACAATATGGAGTTCAGTTGAACACCCAGTCATGCAGAGTTGATCATGAAGTCATACCGTACACTCCGACTGAACAATACGGAGTGGAGTTTAACACCAAAGTCCTCTGATGTAATATCAAGGCAGTATCAAATAACCCGGGCATAATGATAAAGTCGATAAGCTTTGTTATAAAAAAAAAAACTGCTGAAGGAAAAAGTGCAGAAATAAATATAAACTAAAGGCAAGCAGAGAACAGATACGTGCTAAATAATCAAAATACGTTTGTACAGATATATTGCTATGGAAGCAAGAGGTCATGTACAAGTTAAATAATAACTAGAGTACAAATATCCCACCATTCCTTAGTTGTTAGCAAGCAGAATAAACAGAACAGAACAGAGAAAAGCAGTAATTCTTTAAAAAACAATATCCACCTCAATATCCACCTTCACCTTCGGGAAACCAAAGATGACTAAACCATATAGAGTTTGGTAAAAAAAGACAACATAAATTGTTGGTAGAAAAACACCATGGGTAGTTAGTTGTTTTAGATAGCTAAAAATTATTAAATGGCAAAATTAGTAGTGGTCTGGAAAGTTGAAATGTGCACAGGTGCCGTGTAGTTTGGTCTGTATACCATAGGGATGGGGGGGTAAATGGTTCATTGTTTTGGAACTGTTTGCGAGTCGAAAACTATCAGTTTATTAATACATTAAAAAACGGACACTAAAATATATCATATCACTTGGCGTCAAAGATATGAAACTACATGCACTCATAGATTTAGAGTAACTCTGGGACAATATCATGTTGGCAGCCTGTGATGCCAAACACAATCAAAGTAAGCAATTCAACGGATAAATTAAAAGGAATAATAAATTTAATTCAAAATTATTTTTTGACAATATACAGAGTGATCTGTGTGTGCCAGTTATGCTGCAACAGGGAAACATTCTCGGACCATTAAACGTAAAAACTTTGTTCATGTAAAAATGCTTTCATTGATATGCAGATGCAAATGTCTATAAAGGTAGGGACCTACTTTCAGGGGAAAGTAACAAGCAACTAGAGAAATACATAAAATACAAAACTTGCAAACAGTTCAAACATGTCAAACGCAAACATCATTGCAAACCCTACCTTTACTAGCATGATTATATTCCCTACTGCACAAAGGGTAAAACACAGTGCGACCACCATCATTACAATCCCAGCAGCAAGATGATCACCCACAGACTTAAAACTTGTTATCCAACCTCTACAAATACAATGCAAATGGGAGAAAATGTAACAGATTTGGACTTGTAATTTTAATTTTCACCAGGCCCGGGTCACGTTAAATGTGTTGATGTCGTCATTCTGTACAAAAGCGCCATCTGGAACAAAATCTTATTGACATTGGCAACCACTGATGATTGATAAAAATAAGTTTCACAAACAACTGCGTGACCTTGAAAGCACCCATAGAAGTATATTGGGAGAAGCTAGTAAAGGGAGAGATTTCTGAGAAGACAATCACCCATCCATAGACCACTGGTTTACCAGTCACAAAGTAGCTTATTTACATAATGTTACCATAAAGGAGGACTTTCTGTAACACCAGAATGAATGTGCACTGATTTTGAATGTGCACTGATCTTGTACAGTACTAAATATGTAGACAAAAAAAAAGAGTTATCGTAGTTAAGTAGAAGAAATCTTAGAATAGCAGAAAAGCCAGTGAAAATATAATTAGCGAAGCCCCTTGCTGTTTAACAGTATTTTACCAGTGGCAATATGTTTAGCAAAGTCCATAGCTGTTTTAGACATTTTGCCAGTGACAATATGTTTAGCAAAGTCCCTAACTGTTTTAGTCAATTTTCCAGTGACAATATGATTAGAAAGTGCCTAGCTGTTTTAGTCATTTTGCCAGTGACAATATGTTTAGAAAGTCCCAAGCTGTTTTAGTCTTGTTGCCAGTGACAATATATTTGGTGAAGTCCCTTGCTTTTAATCATTTTGCCAGTGACAGTATGTTTAGTAAGCTGCGTGCTGTTTTGTCATTTTGCCAGTGTTTAGGAAAGTTCCTTGTAGTTTTAGTCATGCTGCCAAAGGTCCTTGCTGTTTGCAGGTGACAACATGTTTTGGAAGCCCTTGCAGTTTCAGTCATTTTGCTGTTTCATACCTTGACTAACATAATCATACTGGCTATAGCCGTGACAGTAAGAAACAGTGCTACAATCAGTAGGATTATACCAACAGCCAAATTCTTGCCAATTGTGCTTAACCCATTAATCCAGCCGCTGTAAAATAAAAGCATAAACAACATTCGATGACCTGTAGTCATGAAAGACATCTATGCCATTTGAATATCCTTGAGAGACGAAATAAATAAGTATTTTGCTAAAATGATAATAAACAATGACACAATATGAAAACTGAAATAAATAAAATAGCATAAAAACATGAAAGCAAAGTGGGTGCTACTGCAGCGATCCATCTAAAAATTAAAAAACTCACAAACATAAAATGGCACCATCATTATCGGGTGGAAGAGGCGGCATGCAGGTGAAATAACCACAAGACAGAAATATCAAATGACTAGCTGAATAGGACGCTTGTACATGAAATACAAACAAAAAAACAGTTTGATAATATTTAACTAAAACAAAATTATTTTTTAAAACTCTTTTTAAAATTTACTGAATAATTTTTTTAATATATTTAATTTAATATCAAAGTAGTCAAATGAAGTTCAGTCCATACCTAATGCAAAAGCTGATTCTTTTTCCGCGACGGCATAAAAGATCCAACTTTTGCAATAAATGAAAACAAAGCTATGTACGACTCGGGGAAGGAATTTATTACCCAGAACATAAGCTTTCATTTCTAACCGAGATTTTTCTCGAACTAAATGACTCCTACAATCTTGTATGAATGCTTTTCAGCTGGGTATACATTAAATTGAAACGATTTAGCCAAACGTGTACGAGATCCAAATCCTTGCATCAAGTATTAACAATACTGTCTTGTCGCTGTAATACAACGATACTATACACATATTCGATTACACCATCTATTGGTCAAGAACATAATGCTGACTAAAACATCAAGAACATGAAGTTGACCGATACAAATCTATCCAAGAACATGTAACTGAACCGATATAAATCTGGCCAAGAACGTGAAGCTGACCGATACAACTGATCTGAATTGAATCGGGGTTTTACGGCGCACCAACCTGCCCAAGATCATGAAACTGGCCAATAAAAATCTGGCCAAGAAGATACAACTGGTCGATACAAGTCTGGCACAGAACATAAAACTGGTCAATACAAATCTGGCAAAGAACATAAAGATAAGGAAGGCAGCCGAGACCTCTCTTTCAGTAATTTAAATGAAAGAGTTGAAATGCTAATTTCTCAAGATGCATTTTGATCATAAAATCATGCAGCATAGCATGCAATGTTAGTTTCACAACATTCCATAATTATATGGTTACAGAACTTGCCAACAGCAACAAGACTTCATACAAGATTGCCAAGCATTCTCCAGTACTTGCCGACAGCACTCCAGTACTTGCCGACAGTAACAACACTTTATACAAGATTGACAAGCATTCTCAGGTAATTGCCGACAGCACTCCAGTACTTGCCGACAGCACATCAGTAGTTGCCGACAGCACTTCAGTACTTGCCGACAGTAACAAAACTACATACATGTATAAGATTGACAAGCATTCTCTAGCACTTTCACAACATGGGTACCACACATGAACTTTGCAGTCATTCTCGGTTAAATACTATTTTAAACATTATCACACACTATTGTTTTAAAAACATTAAGCACAAATAAAACAAAGAGGATCTTGAACTATGAAAAAACATTAAGTAAGAGTCCAAAGTGGGTCAAGTGATAGTTATATTACATTGCCATATCATATAATAAAAGATTTGATAATCCAATTTTTTAAAAGTCTTATTGCTTCATATTTAACCGAGAATTCCTACGTAGTCCACAAAACTAATTACATCCAACTATATGCCACAAGTGTGTGCAGAACTGGCCCATCTACATTATATAGCTTTACCTTGACCAGTGAGGCAAATGTCAATATAGCCATAATGCCAAAAAATATTCCAATAAAGATCATAATTAAGCCCACGGCCACATTATCCCCTACTATTTGAAGTCCACCGATAATGCCGCTGAAATAAACACCATTTTATGCATGTATCAACCATAACACACTAATATGTAACAAGGTTTATATCAGCTTTCCTTTTATAAAATAGCTTTTAACAGAGTATAATTTTTTCGAGTTTTACATATAGACACTGTGACAGAAAAAAGGGTTGATAACATACTGATAGGTAAAAGTTCATCAAGTACCCTTTTCAATAGGTTTCAATATATTTACATAAAGGTTTCAATAGCTTTATAATTTAAGACACCAAGAAAGGATAAAAATGTGTACCACTTTCTAAAGGAACTTCATCTTTCACCTTCTAGGCCAGCCCCACCATAACCATGTGTTCAGGGAGGCATCCATCATCAGTATATGTTATATGTTTTTTATGACAGCCAAGCCGATTGTGGACAGAAACAAAACTCACAGCTTTATATAAACTGGCACCTCAAGAAAGGCTGTCACTTATTATTTTTAAAAAGAAAATGTTACTGAACATTGTAAACTAGAGCTGTCGCCTTTTAAGGGCGACAAATATACCCCCGCTACCAGTCCCACCCGATCCCGCCCCTTTTGAGTAAAGATTGACGGGAATGGGTTTTTCATTATCGGGTCCCGGTGACCTTGACCTCTGACCTACTGACCTGAAGATTTGCTTCAAGGGGAGAGGAGTAATGGAGCGGACAAGGTTTTTCATTACCGGATGATAGTGAACTTAACCTTTGACCTACTGACCTCAAAATCATTAGTGGTCATCCTCTCACCACAGGCAGTCCACCAATGAAGTTTCATGAGATTTGCTTCAGTAGAAGAGGAGTTATGGAGCTGACAAGGTTTTTCATTATCGGGTGCCGATGACCTTGACCTTTGACCTACTGACCTTAAATCAATAGGGTCGTCCTCTCACCACAGGCAGTTCACCTATAAAGTTTCATGAGATTTGCTTCAAGAGGACAGGAGTTATGGAGAGGACAAGGTTTTTCATTATCGGGTGCCGGTTACCTTGACCTTTGACCTACTAACATCACAATCAATAGGGGTCGTCCTGTCACCACAGGTAGTTCACCTATGAAAACTTATGAGATTTTCCTCAGGGGGAGAGGAGTTCCGTGCTGACAAGGTTTTTCATAATTGAGTCTCGATGACCTTAACCTTTGACCTACTGACCTCAAAATCAATAGGGATCATCCTCTTACCACAGGCAGTTCCCCTATGAAGTTTCATGAGATTTGCTTTATGGAGCGGACAAGGTTTTTCATTATCGGGTCACGGTGACCTTGAACTTTGACCTACTGACCTCAAAATTAATAGGGATCATCCTCTCACCACAGGCAGTTCACCTATGAAGTTTCATGAGATTTGCTTCAGGGGAAGAGGAGTTCTGGAGCGGCCAACGTTGCATCTACAGACAGACAGACGGACAGACAGAAACCAGTATACCCACTAAACTTCGTTTAGCGGGGGTATAAATATTGACAGTCAAAGAAACTAAGTAATTTGTATACTTACACTGAAAAGTCTGTAATGCCGAGACACATGAGGACACAAACACAAAATTGGAAGAAATATATGAAGAAAAACACGAAGAAGTTGAATGAACTGTCACTCCTGAAAACAGAAAAGAACAGTTACAAGTTTTTCTCTTTAGAAATCCTTCAGATCGAACAATATATATATATATATATATATATATATGGAGTGCATTTAAATAATGTGATCGTGTTTGAACTCTGTAATATGAAACACGTAAGTTAACAATTTACTTCTATTAAATGTTTTCGAACCTTTTGAAAGTTTCATGTGACTCTAGTGAATATTTTATGCGAAGGTCTGCATCAGAATCACCTGAATGCTTTAAACAAATGAAATGAAATGTCAGCGAGTATCAGACTCCCCTAAATGTTTTACACACAGCTCTGCACCAGACATGAATGCTTTATAAATAGCTCAAACTCTTCTGAAGACTTTGAACATTGGTTTGTACCAGTCACCTGAATGCTTTTTAATTACATCAAACTCTTCTGAAGACTTTGAACATTGGTCTGTACCAGAGTCACCTGAATGCTTTTTAATTACATCAAACTCTTCTGAAGACTTTGAACATTGGTTTGTACCAGTCACCTGAATGCTTTTTAATTACATCAAACTCTTCTGAAGACTTTGAACATTGGTTTGTACCAGAGTCACCTGAATGCTTTTTAATTACATCAAACTCTTCTGAAGACTTTGAACATTGGTCTGTACCAGAGTCACCTGAATGCTTTTTAATTACATCAAACTCTTATGAAGACTTTGAACATAGGTCTGTACCAGAGTCACCTGAATGCTTTTTAATTACATCAAACTCTTCTGAAGACTTTGAACATTGGTTTGTACCAGAGTCACCTGAATGCTTTTTAATTACATCAAACTCTTCTGAAGACTTTGAACATTGGTCTGTACCAGAGTCACCTGAATGCTTTTTAATTACATCAAACTCTTCTGAAGACTTTGAACATAGGTCTGTACCAGAGTCACCTGAATGCTTTTTAATTACATCAAACTCTTCTGAAGACTTTGAACATTGGTCTGTACCACTCACCTGAATGCCTTATACACAGGTCTGTACCAGCACACGAATGAACAAGGTGTAAACAATATGAGCCACAACAGTGACAGACCAAACGTAGCACCACCAGAGGAATCTACTATAAAGTAGGCTAAACTACCCAGCACATTCAGGAACAGTGTGAAAGCATAAACTGAAATAAACCAATAACATACTGAAACTGGTAAGACGACTTCATAATTAAGGAATGAGGGCTACCTCATTAAAACATACACAATACCTAAGAAAAGCACTTTTGAAACTGAACACCCATCCATAGATGCAAAACTGATTTTCAAGAACCAAACTTCATAAAATAGGGTTCACCCATAGATGTTTATTAAATTGCCTTCCTGGGGTTCTGGGTATGTTTTAATGGAATAGCCCTTAACAGTTGTGGAGAGGTTTAGAATATTTATCATGTCGATCTGCATAAATCTGCCGAGAACAGGGTGCCTTTGATGACGTCAGCATGTCTTTTGATGACGTCAGGGTATATTTGATGACGTCTGGGTACTTTTGAACGGAAGAAAATGGAAAAAAGGTAAAATAAATGATTTTAAACGATCAACATGATAAACAGAATATCTTTTTAGTGCCTGATCGTATCCAGTTTATCAGGTTCGGCACGAAAAAAATGAAGCCCTCGGCACAGCTTCGGACTTTTTTCTCAGCCTCATCTGATAAACTGGATAGGATCAGGCACTAACATGAGATTATTTATTCAGCAGTTTGTTTTCACTTATATCAACTCAACTTGCTAATCAGCTGTTTGCCTGCAGAGACATTTTCTCATTCCAACGCACAGTAAGATCCCTCGTTTATGTTGCTAGAGTTAAACTTCAGAGAGAATTAAAGCCAGACTATGCTTATATTAACCCATAATGGAGCGGAGACTATCCAGACGTTATGTTGTGTATATAGAGGATCTTACATGAGTAATCATTCATTACTGAATTATTAAACGAGTTGGCAAAATGATATAATGTGAGGCTGTTGCCGAGCATTATATAATGCAGTCGATTTCGGTTATTTGCATAGCCCATTTGTCAAGAAAATATATGCGATTAACCGGAGTATTCGAATAACCGAAATTGAACATTTTGTACATGTAGCGGTGCACGTTTCTACTTTCGTTTTACTGTTCTGTTAATACTTACATAGAAGCTCCATAAAAGCGAGTTAATTCTATGTAAGATGTTTGATAGGATTATTATTGTGCATATCCATATTGTATTTTATGTTATTTGATAGATTTTATGCAATATTTATGCGTTCTTGTTTTCTTTCAATCTGCGTCGCTTTGCTATTGTTTGTAGTGTGAATTACACAGCCATGATAATAACACAAAAGCTTATTTTATTTTTCATTTATTAATAACCTCTATGAGCTACTCAATGTCATATGCATCTCTACCGACACTAGCAAACTGAGAGCAGTAAATAATTAACAACACATTGCTTTACATTGCATACAAACTTATTATTAAATCGTGTATGCTAATTGGTGAGCGATCGTCATGGAAACCGCACAAAATGGCAAACTTTCGGCGTCAATTAGCACCTTTTGTCAATCAATTTGCCTCGGGCTTATCTCTGTGACCGCGTCAATCAATTAACAGTTGCAAAATACAGGTAAATTTGACTTTCATTATGCAATTAGCCAGATATTCGTTATGCAATTATCCGGAATGTGACAAAAACCTATGCGATTATACGGGTTTTTTTACATGCAAAAGAATACGAATGGTTTTGTGTTTCAAAACTTTATGCAATTAACCGAAATATGCAATTAACCGATATGCGATTAAACGGAATCGACTGTATCATTTTTGCTAACGAGTTTAATAAATTCAATAATGGTTGAGAACGAATGTTAGATTCTATTTATGACATAACTCACATATTGACTTTTATTGCATTTTGCATGTCGCTTTAATGCGCGAAACCGACATAAACTGTGGGAATTGGATTAAAGTCATTATCAATTTTTTTTGGACAGAGCGTACTAGGCTCATTTGCATACCCTCATAACTAGTGGTATATCGAATATATAAAGCAAATGTGTAACAACTTACATCCCCATATATAATAGATAAATTTAACAGTTCTCTGGAATTCTAGTGGTATATCAACAGAGAAATCTTGGTAGAAGCAGGGTCCCAATGGAAACCACTTTGGTAGAGGTGGCCAATTGTTCTGTCTATCTGTAATTAAAATCAATATCATACATAAGTGAAAATCTCTTGACAGAAAAAAATAGCTGATGTTATATAGCAAGGCCAACAAGAATGTTGAGCTTAAAGGGACACATGGCAATCTTGATTTTTTTTAAAACTCGTGACAGTAGTTCTATATAAGTAGCATATTCTCAAATAATTATTAGTAAGTAGTTCAAAGCAAATTGATTTTGCACATTACTTATTGCTGATAATATGGCACCAATAATCTATTTAAACCTATGATAGAATCATACCGAAGTAAGAATGGAAAACTCAATATTAATGCTTAATACAAACGTGTGTACCAAACCTGCATGAATGCACGTATTCTACAAATTGTAAAATGTAAATATTTGATAAATACTTCGAGATTGCCGTGTGTCCCTTTAAAGATTGATACACTAGGTTAATGTACGTCTTAAATTACTTTCAGCCTATAAAGGGGTGACCCGATACATTTGGATTTATCCCAAAGAGACCGATAAAGCAAAAATTTGACGTTTATAGTATTGACGTAACCTGGCATCATATATTTCATACGTAAGACATACCACTTAAATTTCACAGTTAAAAATCCGCCATTTCATTGTCAAGTATCAAATCAACCCTACTATCGTGTGCTAATCGTAAATTAACACCAAGTCACACTTTTTATTTTATCTGTAAATAAATTCGTCACTAAATCAAAATTGTGTCTCTCCGTCTATACCAGCTATAACATACCTGCTGGAAACTGCATGTTTTTCATTTCTTGTTCTTTTCTGGCCAGTTCTTCTGCTTTCAATTCAAGCTCCTATACAATACAACATGTTGAAAAGAATATAAAAAACTCGGAACAATATATCAGACTAAACAGTAGGGTTCTGGAAAAAAACGAATAAGTGTATGCATGTCTGTATCGGTTGCAAATATTTTATTTTATTATATACCTATCAATAATATATACATAGTACCTTCATTTTCTTACAGTGGAATACAAAACCTGTATCACACTACAGGTTATCACTATGCTACTAAAAATAGAATTAGTATCACTATCTTACTAAAAACAGAACAGCGTTTCTTCCAATGATTCAAGCAAGTTTTACGCCACTATGCGCGAGAACGTCAAGACGATGTTACGCCATACAAACAAAACAAGTAGGTCAGACCAATGAACACCAACACCTTAAAACTACATACATTTTCCCGCTGCACTTTATCGAGAAATAATATGCTTTATTGAATGTGTATGGAATAGCAATGCAAATATGTCTATATGTTAATGATGTGTAAGAGGTATACAATAAAAGGATCATTACTAGAGTAATGTGTTCTGAAAGTTCGTATCACCTCTCGTAGGTAAATGCCAGATCAGGATCACACTCGAGGCTCCGCCTCTCGTGTAATCCTTGATCTGGCATTTACTCGAGGCTCCGACTCTCATGTGATCCTTGATCTGGCATTTACCTACGAGAGGTGATACAAATTTCCAGAACACGTTACTCTAGTAATAATCCTATTATATCAGTCTGGTGCGTAATTATATGACAACGTTGTAAAGAATTAAGTAAACCATTCTGTTTTTTTTTTTTAATTTATATGCATACGTAGCGTAATGAATTTACTTTCAATTACCTTTTGGTTGATGACTGATAATACATATAAGTAACAATTCTCCAAAATATAAAACGTTCATATAGCAAACACAGTTTTGTTACCTGTTGTCGACGCTCCAGCTCTGATGTATCTATCCGCTGGGCAGAGCTGGGCGTGTATGGGGGAGGTTCGCTTGATGGCTGCATGATGGCTGGTGATGACTTGGGTGGGGGGATAGTGGCTTGACCTGTTGCCTAAAACATACATGACAAAACTCTGGTTAGATCTAAGATAAAAGAAACTGATAAAATACAGTTTTTGTAACATAAAATGTTATCATGTCAGTGAATGTAGATAAATTTAATATTTAAAATTTACTACCTGGTACGGTCAGAAAATTACTGACATGTTTGTGATGTGTGACGTAACACTACTACTGACTCATGTTCACGACATAGCTGATTTTACTGGTTTAGAAATATAGAAATTAGTTAAAAATTTCTTGCTTGCTTAATGCAAGCAGACTTTTGCTGATTGCAAGTAGAAAATATTAGCACTTGCTAAATCTTCAAGAAAGAAAAGAAAACAACCGTCTTCGGTCTACATTTCGATGGTTCAGTGCAAAACTATTGTATCTCCTTCTTTATTCATATGTAGTTACAATAGTTCTGCGCCGACCCCTTGATTTATTCAATGAAAATATTCATCAAACTTGGCAAAATAGGTGCATAGTAAGTATAAGGATACATTATTACCTTGTTGCCTCTAGCTGAGTGTAAATATGTAATCATTTACATGTATAACATGAAAAGCAATCCATCTAAAATGATCTAGGTTCTCCAATTAATAGCTAATGCAATTACTTTGATTAAAATAGCAAGTAGAAAATATTGGCACTTGCTTTTTTAGCAAGTGACTAAAAATGTTAAATTTGATCCCTGCCTAATGATGTTATATGAAACTTACAACAAGATTCAGGTGATGAAACACAAAATCATGAAATATCTTAAAACAATATTAAAGACAGACAGAGAATAACCGCTATTTCAATTCAATATCACGTTAATATTAAATTTAATTAACTCATTTTAGATAATTCAGGTTTTATATTTCTTATCATCTATCTCGAAATTATCCAGGACGTCTATTGCAGTTATGGAATTGATAGCAAGGCACTGTTCTTCTAGAACTAATGTGTATCATCAAGACATTCAGGGCTTTTTTTCCTTCTATAACAGGCCGAAATTCGGCTACTTCACAATTCAAAATTGGTCATTTTTTTCACAACTGTTGACAATTTCTTTTTTGTTTGATAAGACAACATTCTAACTTTCTCAATATTGTTTTATTTGGGATACATTTACTTAGAAAGTTGATCTAAAATGTACCATATTATTCTGAATAATTGTACATTTGTTTTATAGTGTCCTCCTCCGACAAAAAACAATGTATGCATGTATTGAGTAATATCACTTTTAACAATTATTTTTTTAATTTTTTTTTCACAAATCAGACAGTTTGCGCTTCTTTTTCCACAAAATGACCAGGCTAGGGAGTCTTCACAATTTTTAGAAAAAAATCCCTGACATTACTTTCCAAATGCATAGTATTTTTTATTTTTATTGCATGTACTGGCCGTGACAATTGAAATCATTGAAAGATTCAATGAGGGATTGTGCTGTTTACTCATATTTATTTTGTTTTTGTTCTGCTTTAACTTTTACAAGTCAAAGAAAATTCATGAGCATGTAATAATAATATACATGTACAGGTACATAATTGTAACATATTATGCAGTCATGTTAACACAACTACTCCGCAGAATTTAAGTTCACCAATTTTACTACTTATAAGTGATAATTGGCATGCTTTCTCACACAAGGCAAAAAAAAAAATACCTGTGTTTCTGGTGGCCCGACCAAACCTTAAACATTTTATGCAAAAATTGAAAGAAAAAAAAAATTCAATTTGTTCTTAACAATGATTTATCACATAGGCTATTACCTTAAATCATGGAAGTGAAACGAATACCAGTCTATATTTTTTATAATCATCTGGTCACTGGTGGTATATAGAATCTCACAATATCTTGCTAAAAAAAAAATAAAAAAAAATGCCTACCGACCTACCCTATTTTTTTTTAGAGCATGCAATAGGAAACACTACTAATTTGTTTTTGCCTAATATTGCTTGTTAAGCTGCAACATGTCATCCAATATTTACAACTGCACTGACATTATATACATGTATGAAACGCATTAGCGATGACAGGCAGAGTTGTTAACACCATGTAGACGATTGACAAAAATTCTATTCAATCAATATCTCCATTACTTGAAGGTTATGAAATGATAACCAAAGATTTTACCCAAGATAAGGACATTGCATGACGACAATCTTATCTTTAAAACCCACGGGATGGAAAAACATTTGGCGCATCAAATGTCTACAGTTGCATGACATCATTTGATTGATTGATGGCGACATCTATGTACAAGTTGTCAGTGGTATATGCAAGGAACAGAATCTTAGTCATGGGTATCTGGTTCAGATAGGGAAGTTCAATCCACTGTATAACTGTCTAATCAGAACGTTGGTTCCAAACAGTCATACCTATGGTGTAACTTCCCAACTCTTAGTTTCGGTTAGCTTACCGACTACTGTCAGCAGCCCCCAATACAACAACAATAGGAGACAAGGAACTATAAATCATCTGCCAAGTTCTAATTCTTTCCTTTTAAAAATTAAAATCAAAATGAAAGGGAAAGCTAAGATAACGTATTGTACCCTGATAAATATAGTTAGTATTGTACTCAAAAGAAATGGTTTTTCACTCTTGATCAGGGCACGACAATTCCACTCATCCGCTCGCCATGACAAGTGCTCATTGATGCAGGACAAGTAGAAGTTCAGATAAACAATTTATTAATTTGACCATTCAAATAAGACGTAGGACGAGTAACTCAAAAACTAATTTTCCTGCCCTGCAGGGAGATAGTATTTGATGATCATAAATGATTAACAAGTAGAAATTAGAAATGTGTCTGTGGATGTGAACATGAATGCCCGGCTGTAAGCTATCAGCTGAAATAAGGCCATAACTATAGCGAAAGTTAATGGACCAGAATATGCGCAATTAGACTTCATACTGATACTTCCTACCAACATGACCAAGAATCGCTAAAATATGTTGAGAAGTTCAGCAGGAGTAGTCTGGTCAAGGAAGTGTGACGTACATACTAAAGTGTGACAGACCGACAAGGGCAACATTGTTTACTAGAGTTGGGTACCGCGAAAAATAAAGTGAAGCAGCAAACAAACGTAAATTAGAGAAATAAAACATTTTTTTAATTTCCGTATATTTCTAAATTTCGGTTTTAACCGGTAATACTGTGCACCTCTACTGTTTACACCTCTCATATGTGGCAGCGGCATAAAAATATCTCTTTAATAAATGTTTACCTTTACATGTACAGTATTGAGAAAATACCACATATACAAGCTCTATCAAGGCAATTTCAATTCAGTGCGTTTTTGCGAGGACAAGGGATGTGGCTATTGTACTGCACTGAAGCATGTCAACAGAATCGTTAATGTACAGGTTTAAATTATATTACTGTGAAGAAGCAGGAAGTGTATAAAATAGGTATAAGGAAAACACGTTTTAAAAATCGTCTGGAATTAATGCAGCTTGTTTTGGCCGAAACCAGAGTATAAATTATATGCAAACTCAAGTAAACCATTAATGTCAATTTCAATTAAGTAAAAGTTAAACTAAACATATCAATCAATTAAAATTTTAGCTACAAAAAGACCGAATTTAGGTGTAACACACCAGTTTTGGTTTTGTATAACCTAGCTGCTAAAGATCATAAGTGTATGGGAGAAAAGGGAATGGGTGTATATAATAGGCCTTCGACAAAATCCCACACAGTCAGGTCAGAAGTCATAGCATACTCTCAGACTTAATGAGGAGTGATGTAGGCAGAGAACCTGATTGCGAAGATGCATTTACGCTAAAAGCTCCACTGAAACTCTGACCGCAAACAGGTGTCTGACTCTGTAGGGTGTCGTCAAAGTTCCACAGGAATTTTATGGGCATTTGCTACAAGTAAATTTGGATAACTATCAACTAAATAAATGAAAACAATACTGGCAACAAGTGTGATCCCTTTGGCTAAGTCCATGTAAGCAAGTGACGAAATGCAAAGGGAGAATGGGTCCTGGGAAAAGTTAAGGTACTTATACCGGATCCAGCAATCCCCGGGTCTCTTCCTGGTGTCAGCAAATAAATTTTATGTTGTTTGAAATTATATTGATGAATATTGACTGTCAGAATATCTTACTATTAATATTGTATATTGATGTTATAAATAAATGAATGCAATTCAAACATTTCAGTATACCGTAACTATAATCCCTAATAAATGCCCCCGGGGCGTAACATTTTTGAAAAGGGAGGCATTTATTTGAGACCAAAAATACATATAACTTTTAAATCAAACATTACTTAATGATTTTCTTTACCAAGAAAACCAAATTCCGCATGTCAATCAATCAATTAATGCATCGGATTTTTAAGTTTTCTAGTGATTTTGTGCGTTCCATTGCGAATGAAACAAATTGTCTTGCACCTTTTGGTGTTTCAAAAATGTATTTCTGGAAGAAAAATCAGGGGAGGGTGGGGATTTTATTAGGGATTATACGGTAGTTTTCATTTCTGACACATCTGTCAACAGTATTATTGCTTGTGTTGCACAAATTTTAAATATGTTAGAAACTTAAAAAGTCTGCCTGTCGACAACACGTGTCTCTTCTAAATTGCTGTCAAGAAATAAAATGTAGGAGGAACTAAAAGGTTGTTCCACGTAACACCTTTGTCACCTGCCGTGCGCTTATTTCAGCTTGGTTAGGTTGCATGTTAAAGTTCCATAAAAAGGGGCATAACTCTGCCAAAATGAAGTGGGAGTTATTGGACATGTTTAACAACATTCCTTGAGATAAGATGATGGGTTTGAAGTTTTATGAACAAGGTCAAATACCTTTCAAGTTATGGCAAAGGTTAGGTTGCAAATTAGAAGTTTGACGGACAATGGACGACAGACAAATGAATGACAAAGGGATCACTAAGTGTTCGTCATGCCGGACGGGCGACACAAAAATGAACAGACTTTGCTAAAATGCAATACAGAGTTATGGAACCTGTGTGTTTGAGCGGCTTGATGAAACTGAAGGCATCATTATGCAAAGTTAAAATCAGCACCTGTTATCGACTGATAAATGAGGCCTTGATATTGATGAGTCACTGAAGTCTAACAACTCTGATGACCTTGACCAAACTATTAAAACTATTATTATTTCATGTAAGCAACATATAAAATGTTCTTCTGTGTGTTATCACATAGCTGCATTGGCATTTTAGACAAGATAGAAGATGTTTGAACTGTTGTAACTATTCTGTAATTGGTAACCCCAATGTAAATATTTATAACTTACTCCTCCTGCTGGTTTGGTCTGATTGCCCTCTGCAAATGGATTATAGTCGTCCAGTCCGGCTCTTCCGGCTCCACCTCTAGCCTGCTGCACTGCTGGATCCTACAGATAAAGCAAAATGGGAATTCTTTTACACTGTGCAGCGATTTATTTTCACACTTTTGGGAATGGTCCTGGTACCCATTTAATTGTGTCATATATACAAAGTTGCAATGATAAAACTGTATCTTGATCAACTATAGTCTCTACCCCCACCCCACCCAGCAAAAAGGCGTAATTTAAAGTACAGTACTGTTGATTTTTATAAGCTCCATAGTCATTTCTATATTGGTTCAATTCCTTTAATATTCTTGCATGAGTACTGGGTGTTGAAGGCATTCATATTCCCCTCGTCAAATAATTGGACTATCAATTGACAACATGGCAGGATTTTACGAGTGGAACAAACTCCTAACGGGGTATAATCATAATTTAACAAGAAATATCACTGTAAGTGATAAATGCCCCCGAAGTGTCCTTTGACCTCTAAGTATGACCGTGACCTTGGAGCCATGGACCTGGATTTGTGCGCGACACATCGTCTTGTTGTGGTGAGCACTTGTGCCAAGTTATTTGAAAATTCGTTCATGAATGCCAGAGTTATTGACAGGGCTCGCACTGGGATGCGCAAATGGCGCCAAATGCGCATAAAAAGGAAATGTGGCGCAAGAAAAAATAATTGTGAAAGTGATTTGCGCAAAAGAATCAAAATCCTTTTTTTTTTCAATTACACAATTATTTTCGACCCAGATAAAGACGGGTACAGCGTTAATTATTTCTATAGAGGACACTCGAAGCGAGTAAAAAAACGATACCCAGTATAACGAGCAATTTACGCATGACCAATTACTGTAAAATTGACTATTGGACCACAGTGATCAGTGACTCAGTAAACATCCTGTAATCCTGTCTCAAGCCCCCAGCTGTTTGCTAATTAGTGTTTGTTAGTTCGATAATTGGCATGACCATTGTCCAATAATCACACCTGGAGTACACAGCCAAGATTGCAAGATCTAATTACAAATGCAGCCAATCAGAAACGGTGTTATTTATCCACATATGCGGTAAGCCAATCAGAGAATCCGTTGCAATTACTATACAGAATTCTACTTCCACTTTTTAAACACCTAATTAATCAACCAAGTTTACGTACTGATCAGTTGACCATTGTCAGTATATTTGTTTTATAACTGTTTCAATTAAAAGTATAACCAGGGATGGAAACTAACTTTTAAAGCTTGGTTGCCCAAACGGGCAACCATCTTCTGGATTTTGGTTGCCCAGCTGAAAATGTATGAGCCCAGATTTTCTGTATTTTTCTTTTCGACACACTAACAAATCTACTTTATTTAGGCCAAACAAAAAAATAGGTGTGTTTCCTATTGCATGCTCTAGGGTCGGTAGGTAGGCATATTTATATTCTATAGTTCACTACAGTCTGATCATGGCCATTACAGTTACTCTGGCATGGTATAAATTTCACCCTTTTCCTGTGAAAAATTCCCCTCTTAAAAAAATTTTATATATGTATTAAAAAATGTTAAACTACAATACAGGAAAACAGCATACTTTTTGCAATTCCCCTTCCTGAAGGCCCAGGCCCCAGTCACCTAAAAGCTGACTAGTGCCCTTAAAGATTCCCCCGTGAAAGTGTTATTTGTATAACATCAAATACCGTAACGTTCGCGCTCCGTGAAATTAGAACGGGAGCCGCATTTTAGAATGTCCCAAAACGGAAATGCGTCAATTTCCCAATATCCGGTTGACTTAAATTGCATTTTATCGTTGAATAAACAGAGTTGCGACTATTTACTGCATTTAATTGCTTAATAAACTATGTACGAAATATTTTTCTTAGTTGTTGTTTTCTACTGAAATGTTATTCGTCCCGCATTGACAAATAATGCCGAGGAAATCGACTTTAGCTTGTCGAAAAAGCTAGTCGTCCGGGCGGACTACCGACTTATGAAATCTACTCGCCCAGCTTGAAATTTAGTCGTCCCGGGCGAACGGGCAACCGTTAGTTTCCATCCCTGTATAACTAACTGATTTATTGTTATTTTTTTATTTAATTTACAATATAATCTACTCTTTCTTGATAACATGCTTGTCACATGACCAACACAGAAATTAAAAATGGCGGCCGAGTAAACAAGATCATTTTTCATAGTTTTAAGTTTATAACAAGAGGCCCAAGCGGGCCTGTGGACGCCCTACTGGCTAACATGGCTGTTATAACATCAATGAAGCGAGCGACTACCATTTACGTTTTTTTGAAAGTCCGAGCTTTCATTGATATTAACAATCTGATAAAGTTTGGTAAAGATCGGATGAACAATGAAGCCCCTATCGTCTTAACGAGGCAAAATATAGCATTTTTAACTAAATCAAGGGCCATAGCTCCGCTGTTACTAGTCCGATATGGCTGGTTTTCGAACTTGTCTTGAGCTTTCATTGATATTAACAATGTGGTAATGTTTGGTAAAGATAGGATCAAAAATGAAGGCCCTATCGTCTTAACGAGACAAAATATATCATTTTTAACTAAATCAAGGACCAGAACTCCGCTGTTACTCGTCCATTCTGGCTGGTTTTCGAACTTTTTGAGCTTTCATTGATATTAACAATGTGGTAAAGTTTGGTAAAGATAGGATAAAAAATGAAGGCCGTATCGTCTTGAGGCAAAATATAGCATTTTTAACTAAATCAAGGGCCATAATTCCGCTGTTACTGGTCCGATATGGCTGGTTTTCGAACTTGTTCGAGCTTTTAATGACATTAACAATCTGATAAAGTTTGGTAAAGATCGGATGAACAATGAAGCCCATATCGTCTTAACGAGGTAAAATATAGCATTTTTAACTAAATCAAGGGCCATAACTCCGCTGTTACTAGTCCGATATGGCTGGTTTTCGAACTTGTCCGAGCTTTCATTGATATTAACAATGTGGTAAAGATAGGATCAAAAATGAAGGCCCTATCGTCTTAACGAGGCAAAATATAGCATTTTGAACTAAATCAAGGGCCATAACTCTGCTGTTACTTGTCCGATCTAGCTGGTTTTCGAACTTTTTGTAAGAATAATTTGTACTATGACAGTCCAACTCCACAGACCAAAATTTAAATTTTTTTGTTTTGCTGTTTCTCTTTTTTTGTTATTACATAATACCTCAGTCACACATAAAATCTCTGCTATCTATCTATCTATGACTCAATCATACACTAGATGCTTGATTTATCTATTATAAACTTCCTTACAGTGTACTGAACATATAATTTGCATGGGAAATAAAACAATATTGTTAAAATGAAAGAAGTAAAACTTCAGTATTGTTTTTGTCTATTTTCGAAGTGTTATAATTTTTTATCTAGGAAAAGGGTTACCTAAAGAGATCTAAAAAATCAAAAATTTGAGAGCACTGACAAGTTTGTGCCAATATGAAAATATTTGGCTCCAATGTTTTCAATTTGGCTCTAATTTTTTTCATTTGGCGAAAGTAGTTTCGCAAAGAAAAAAATAGCCAGTGCAAGCCCTGATTGACCAGACACAATTTGACTTTTGACCTCCAAGTGTGACCTTGAAGACCTGGGTTTTGCGTGCGACACGAAATTGGGTACCTGTTTTTTACCTATGAACTGCAAGTGTGACCTTGACCTTTGAGGTACGGACCTGGGTTTTGCGCGCGACACATCGTCTTGTTATGGTGATCACTTGTGCCAAATTATTTAAAAATCCCTGCAGGGGTTGTGACGTTACGGTCCAGACACGAAATTACGTACCTGTTTTTGACCTATAAACTTCAAGTGTAACCTTGACCTTTGAGGTATGGATCTGGGTTTTGCGCGCGACACATCATCTTGTTATGGTGATCACTTGTGCCAAGTTATTTAAAAATCCCTGCAGGGGTTGTGAAGTTACGGTCCGGACAAAAACTTCGGAATGACGGACAGACAGAATCCGGACGGACGGTGCGATTACTATAGTAACAGCACAGTGGATGCATTCCATCTACTCATCCCTGTGCAGGTTTTTTTTTACAAATAGGGGAAGGCGCCAAGGCCCTTTCAGAGGGGAAAAAAGGGTGATTTTTTTCGATTAAGGGGGAAAATTGCGTGCATTTGGTTGTTTTGAGGGGAAAATTAAAATTGATTAAAAAGGCATTTTAATCTTTAATTTAAATTTTTTCATAATCATGTTTATCCAATGATATGTTACTAACTTTAAAAAGTAGTCATTACTATAAAATACCAAATAAAGCATGAATAAAAAACTTCTTTATTTATAGTCACACTAATCAAAAAAATGATATCACTGACATTCCTTCCAAAAAACAAGCAAAAGAACATTAAAAACTGTCACATTTTAGGACAAAAAGAAAAACACTGTCATGTCACTATTTAATTACAGTGGCATGTCCCTATCTTTTTGTCCAAGGAACAATTCTAACAGATTGTCATCGTCTTCATCATCAAAAGCTTCCACAAGCCCACCAGTAGACTCCTGGTAACACTTGGTCCTCATAATTGCATCCAGGGTAAAAAATATTTTGTTATAGAGTTGTCATTTTTATCTGTTCTAATTTTCTTGCGGTAATTTTGCCAGTTGTGCGACATCGCTGATAAAAGTTCACAAAATAGACCGGAAACCACAACAGTTACTTCCCTTGTTATTAGTCATTGTCGTAAAGGTAAACCGTAAAGTGTTCTAGATAAACAATTGCGAAGCGTCGAAGGTGATTTATCTTTTTTTTCGTCCATGATTTATTAGTCTTTAAATTAAAGGGGAACTTTCTGTAGATGGGAATTTTTAACCTTAAATAGGGGGAAAATGTAGGTTCCCCAGATAGGGGAAGACGCCATTATCCAGCGTCAGTTATATAGTAAAAAAAAAACTGCTGTGACCATACTCACACCCATTTACTTATCACATGTATATAGTTTTAAAATAACACTGTAATATAAAAATTCATCTTAAAAGCTCAAATATAAAAAAGGTAAAGAACTGTATTAACCTGGCTGACTGCAAATGAACTTCATAAATGAAGGATTGCAGGATAACTTGAAGAAGAGGGTTGACCGTTACAATTTTAGCAGGATTAATAGATCATATTCTGGTTCGAAGACATAAATAAATGTACTGATCACGGTGTGTGCAAAAACGGCTGAAAAATTAAACAAAAGAAATAGTATGTTAACAAAAAGTAATGCAAAAATATATTGAGAACCCCTGGTGAATAACTCTGACCAGACACATAATAAGACAACAACAAAAATCACTTTAGAAATTAGATCGCTAGAGAAGGTTCGGATTATCCTGTACCAAGAGAAGGACACCAGATTTCTATCTGAGAACTCCATATGGGATACCTTCCAAAATAAGTAAGTGTCAAGGCCTGCATATTGCAAATACTGCTCACAGGGAATCCAGAGCGCTTGACGCTTTCTGATTGGCTGAACAATGATTGTCTTAATGTTCAGCCAATCAGAAAGCGTCAATTGTCATTTCCTCTTCCGGCATTTTCAACACTATCAACATTGGTTATTCTTGTGCTACACTTTTTGTTCGCGATATCTCGAGGAGACATATAGTCAGATAGCATCATTAGTGTTTCCGCTACACGGATAAATAGTTTGAAGTGCGTGTACTATCGACACAGAGTGAAAAACGGGTAAAGTAGTAAACGTTGGCTTAATCCGAGCCTTCTCTGACCCTAAAAGCCTTTTTTAATTATTTTTTTTTACGGCTTTATAGGGTCAGAGGAACTCCTATAGTGAAAACCGGGGGATTACTAAAAACGCAGTCATGTACTTTCAACGATGTTTGCGGTGTCGGGTCGATTTTTTACGATAATTTAGCTCAACAGATCGATCAATTAATGTTTATTATACCAAGTTGCAATGATAAAACTGCACCTTTATCGATGGTAGTGACACAATAAAACATTTTTGTTTTGAAGTACACTTTTATTTACTATATCCGCCATATTGTCATTTTGCATATTAATTAAATTCACGCGATATTCTCGCGAGAGGTAAAGGCATTCATATTCCCTCATCAAATAAGTCAACTATCAACTGATAGCATCGAGGGATTTTTGGAGTGGAACAAACGGAGCATAATTAGGATCTAAACTTTAAAGATAAACAATTGGATGTTGTTCAGAGTATTGCTAGTGCCAAAAGGAAAAGTTGGTCGCAATTTTGAATTTTTTTTGAATTTTGCGGGAAATATTTATTGGCGCACCGTTACAACATTATTAAGGTTAATAAAACTAATATTTCGGTTCATATAGGTAAATAAATATATTGGTAATCGGTTTATATGCTTGAAATGTTAATCAAATGAATACTTACATAGATATATTGATTTAAAACCAAGAGGGTAGTTCCTCTACTGCGAGGGAGAGGAGATCCCCGTGTTTTTACTATAGGAGTTCCTCTGACCGTACACAGCCAGATGAAATATCAAAAATCGTAAAAAGGGCTGGTAAGGTCAGAAAAGGCTCGGATTAACGTTGGCTGTGGTCCACAGATGTGGTAAACTATTCCCATAGGCCTATACAGCTTGATACGACCCAAGTCTGTATATTATATAAAGGATTTTTTTTTTGGATCAAGGGCTCTGGATTCCCTGTGATACTGCTTCAGTCTGCAAACAGTCTTACCAAGATTTATCCTCCCTTAGCGTAATCAATAAAAGGTGGGAGGGGTATTTTTAAATTATTTGTCATGGAAAATCCTGCTTTCACTAATAACTATATTTTACATATTGTATTTTAAACAGTGTTACGATCAACAAATAACTGTACACATGTAAACATTGAAACCGCAGTCCTGTTGACAGTTCTGATTTCCGTCTCGGAAAAACGAATACTTACAGCAAACGGATTTACAGCTTCTGGATCAGCAAACGGGTTACTGTCGAGGTCGGACATGCTGACTTAATTTACTGTCTTGACTTGAAGAGATTATATCCTCTTTAGTTTACTAATCTGAGTAAAAAATGGCAAATCTGATGTTTTCTAAATGAGGTGTCCACAATATATGGCTGACGGTCAACTTCCGCATCGCGCATGCGCAATTAGTAAATGTCACATGGAGCTACGTCATTGACATTAAAGTTGTGGGAACGATCAAATTTTATCACAGACCTCACAGACCTAATTAGGTCTGAGATTTTAATAAAAATTGGAATCGTAACCCGCCTAATTATTTGGTCTGTGGAGTGGTGTTAGAAATCCTTTAACATAAACACATGTATTCTTAAACAAAACAGTGAATTAAGAAGAATTCTTACTTCACTGAAGCAGGGCCCTATATAAAGCCCTGACTGAAGTGAACAAAAATACTTAATGGAAAATAACATGCTATAACAGAACCTGTAAGCCAAAGGTTTGTCAGCATTAACACATGTGTATGCAGATCTATGATTAACATTAGCAGTTTTAATAATACGTATATAAATATTTATCACATAACATGTGCTGTGGGAGTGTAATTTATCATGTCGATCTGCATAATTCTGCCGAGAAACATGGTGCCTGAGATAAAACCGTTTATCATGCAGATAGGCACTTTTCTGCCTTGTATAAAGGGGTGACCTAATAAATTTTGCTTTATTAGGCCCTGACCAATAGAGCAAATCATTGCGGAATCCATCGGCGTTTATTGTACGTAACATTATCTGACGTCATGCACGTAACGTTACCAGAGCCTCGCCATTCTTCGTTTTCTAAGCCTCGCCTATTAAATGCGATAGTAAAAGGCACTGACATAATATTCTCTATATCTCGGCAGTTACGTTCCTATCCCGTCAGGTGCACCTCTTTTGATGACGTCAGAACGTCTTTTGATGACGTCAGGGTATTTGATGAGGTCTGGGTATTTTTGAAAGGAAAAAAATGGGAAGAAAATGGAAAAAAGGTAAATTAAATGATTTTAAACGATCAACGTGATAAAAATAGAATATCATGTTCGGCACGAAAAAAAAAGAAGCACTCGGCACAGCCTCGGACTTCATTTGTTTCTCAGCCTCACTTGATAAACTGGATGTGATCAGGCACTAACATGATATTCTCTATAACACCATTCAATATTTTCGACATTCCACTAGTGGTACACCATAACGTTAATGACGTCATGGACGTCACGTTAATGTACGTTTTCTGACGTAATGTGACGTTATAAGTTGATGTTATAAATATAATCTAACATTCGTTCTCATTCATTATTGAATTTATTAAACACGTTAGCAAAAATGATATAATGCTCGGCAAGAGCCTCGAATTATATCATTTTGCCAACTCGTTTAATAAATTCAATAACGAATGAGTACTCAATGTAAGATCCTCTTTATATCATAATAACTGGATTTTAAGACGTAAATAAAAATATTTTAGTTTTGAAAACCGGATAAATAATTTACAACCCGGGCTTTTTGATGGGACTTTTCCCATGTAAATCCATTGTTGCTGGGTCAGCAGAACATTAAAAAATGTAAAATAACTTCAATTTTAGCTGTAAAACTTTCAGAGTAGCTCATAATTTACCCCACATGTTGAAATAATTTTTGGTAAAATGAAGAAAAAATAACACTACAGTTTTCACATTTTTGATGCAGCAGTTTTGCATTGAAAATTCCGATTATCAAAAACAACTCTCACATGTGGATATTTATTCCTCAGCCGATTTTGGGTAAAAAGTAAGGTATTTTTATTTACCACTAAACATGTGTGTTTCACTGATCAGTGCAGTGGCTCCGCTGTGATTCGCTAATGTCGCAAATGGCGAAAGAACAACAAAAGTTGCGATCTTTTTTAAGCTTTTGCGAAAATTATTTGCGAAAAAAAAAAATAGCCGATATTTACATATTGTCAATGCTGTAAGCGGATACGAGCGAAATAGTAATTGAAAATGGACTGGTTCACTAAACTACAAGAATAACGTTCGCTGGCTTCATACAAAAACCGATAAAATTATCACAACCAGTCGATTGATCACGCGTGTACATTGTGAATCACTGATGCTTGAAAATAACATGTTGTAAACAAACTTTCTGACAGCCTCCGAGAAGTTAATTGATGCAATTAAGCAATTAAGTAATAATAGGATTAAGACAACACAGCTTGATATCGGGTTTTAAGCACTTATACAAACATCGGCGGACGATCAAACAACGAAAATGAAACTATGGTTGATGTTTGTTTTTGTTTGTGGCAAACTTCGTCGGGTGTTGAAATGATATCATAAAATAAAATTGTTGTTTTTGCTTTGATACTGAATTTATCATAATATGTTTAAGGACCTACATGTAGTCAAGAATGTTAAAAGATGTTAGTTATATAAACATTAATACAAATAATACTTGTAATAGCTTAATTAAAGATAATACTGCTATGATTATAGTTTTCATCAAAATTCGACTAGTACCTAAATAAAATGTATATCACTGAGTGATATACATTTTATTTAGGTACTAGTCGAATTTTGTCTTAAAAGTTAAAAAAAAAAAATACGTTCTCTGAAACAAGCGCCCCAAACAATTATAACAAATAGATCAGAAATCTCTAGCATTCAGGGTTTTATATTATGATTATAAAACCCTGTTCGTGTCAAAACCTGACAGAAACCTCGGACCTAATTACAAAAATGATTTATAATGTTTGAGCATCAATGTTTTTCTCTTTCCAATTATTATATTTTCCATTTACTTGACAGAAGAGATAATACACGTTTTTGCAACATTTGGATAGTAAATAGTATACATGTATATATGGCAAACTGTTGCTATGGATCGCAGATTATCTTTCTAATCGATCTCAGAGAGTTCTTATAAATACTGCTAAATCAGATTCGAAATTGTCTTTAGCCGGTGTGCCTTAAGGATCTGTTCGTGGGCCCCTTTTGTAATATATATATAAATGACATTGCTGATAATATGCTAAGCATAACTAGACTATTTGCTGACGACAGCTCGCTTTCAGTTTCGACATCAAACATAGATGATATGGAAGGTATTTTAAATCATGATTTACACATAATGTCCGAATGGGCTAAAACATGGTTAGTTACGTTAAATCCAAGCAAAATTGAAGTATTATTCATATCAGCATCGAAAAATGTTCGAAAACCAAATTTATTTTTCAATACTGTGCAGTTAGACTTTGTAGAACATCAAAAACATTTGAAACTCACTATGTTCACATTTGATCCCTTACGAGACGTCTTTACTGTCTGTCCTTTCCCTCCTCTTCCTTTCTCTTTACATATATCTGTTAACTTCAGTAATGCATTTCCTATACTTTTCGTTTAAAATGTTTTATGATTGTCAAACTGCCATACTATTTATTTTGTAAACAAACTGTATAGGGACGGGCCGTAACTAATGTTGCAGAACTTGTGACTCAACCCGTTTGCAAACGTATGTAAATGTTGCAATAAAATATGTTTAAACCAGGGAGTACGTTATAACGTACTCCCTGGTTTAAACCTAAACTATTAAAGTCTACTTCACTGGTTCGGATAGGACGTTTCCCATTTGTGTATTATTACATATGTCTTGGAGAAAAAACTAATATTTTGTCCCATTGTACGTGTATAGGTACATAGTCCCGTTTAAACGTGACCATACAGATCAACATGTATACATGTATGAATGTTTTCCACTACCGTGGTGGGGGGAGGGGGGGGAGATGGGTAGCGGGGGTCACGGGTTGTGGGATGGACGCATGCCCCGAGGATTAGGCATCACTGATGGCACTGATGATAGGGAATTAGACAGAACCCGGTACCAATATGTTTATATTTTATATTGAGTATATTGGGGAATAAGACATAAATGGGATTTAGACAGTCAATTTGTACATTTGCCTAATTCCCATGAGTATGCCCGCCGTCGATGGTAACGGTTCCACGACGGATACGTTCCCTGGAGCTACACCGGACAGTCACGTGATGCAAGACAACCTATTATGTAAATATTGCGGTCTGAGCAATGTTTACAATGAATTAAATATGTTTTCTTCAAATTAACGAATTTATTCCTACATGCTTATTTGGGTCTATGCTCATATTTCCATGGATACATTTCATTGAATAAACATCAGACAGTTATTTGCTTATGCTTGACTTACAAGTAGAAATACCGTTAAATATACCAGATTCCGCCCTCGCATGCAGATGAATAATGATCAGTCCCTTTCAAAATGCGTATCACGATACTCGCAGATCGTTATTTTCATTTAGAGCCGACGCAGAAAATAGGGAAGGATACTTCGGAATCCGGGAACCTGAACGTGTGTGTGTGTAGTTCTAAGGTGTATAGTCCCTCCACCAACAAACCCGGTTAAGCCTTTCGGGTATCTACCCCGAGATGGGTACAATAGAGTCTGGACTTTACCCGGGAACCTGAACAACTGTTACAAACGAATTTATAGTCATATCAGTGTGACTATACCACATTATCTATGACGTCATTATTGCTAATTGTTGAAGAAAAAAAATGTAAATATTCGCCCACATTGAAAGCTTCAGAGTGTGATAAGAATTTTATTTCTTAACCATTTTCTACCAAAGAAAGCGCATTCGAACGCAAAAAATGTACGCTACCTTCGACTGATATCCTTTTTTTGTGAAAGTTGGTACTTTTGGAGAACACTTTGGAAAACTTCTGAAAATGCGCCAGAAATAATTTGCTAATCCTTGAAGCGTACTTTAATTTTGCGCATATTATGAACAAAATCCATGCATATACTCTGTTTTTATCACGAAAACTTCCACATTATCATTTCACATCAGGTAGGCGAAAGGGTTTTGGGTTAAAGAACCAGTTCGCAAGAATTAATGAATTTTTAAATTATGCTGATCCGTGAAATCGATAATTTCATGCTAAACCGTGAAGTGATTTGTGTTGTCAATTATCTATTAAAACTATAAAACCTATGATTGCATCGCTATTGACTTCGTCCGTCGCTGTTGTCTTCCGTCTTCGTCGTAATCATTTAATATCTCTGAAAACACTGGACGAAATTTCATAAGACCGTTTCACAGGAACGATTGGGTGGTTATCTCTCAATGTTATTACAATCCACCCAGAACTCTGGTTGTCATGCCAACAGAAGGAAAATATAGGAATGTGGGATATAGTCCTGCAGTAATATATTCCAGAAAAGTCCATTATGTGAGATATAGAGGGTATGGTGATATAATATGTGAGAATACAGAGGGTATGGTGATATAATATGTGAGAATATAGAGGGTATGGTGATATAATATGTGAGGATATAGAGGGTATGGTGATATAATATGTGAGGATATAGAGGGTATGGTGATATAATATGTGAGAATACAGAGGGTATGGTGATATAATATGTGAGAATACAGAGGGTATGGTGATATAATATGTGAGAATATAGAGGGTATGGTGATATAATATGTGAGGATATAGAGGGTATGGGGACATAATATGTAAGGATATAGAGGATATGGGGATATAACATGTAAGCATATATAGGGTATGGGGACATAATGTATAAGGATATAAAGGGTATGTGGACATAATGTGTAAGTAAACAGAGGGTATGGGGACATTATATATAAGGATATAGAGTGTATGGGGACATACTATGTACGGATACAGAGGGTATTGGGGACATAATATGTAAGGATATCGAGGGTATGTGGACATAATATACAAGGATATATAGGTTATGGGAACATAATATGTATGGAGATGTAGGGTATGATGACATAATATGTACGGATACAGAGACTACGGGGAAATGCAATACTATGTAAAAATATATAGGGTTTTGGGACATAATATGTAAGGATATAGAGGGTATAGGGACATAATATGTAAGGCTTTAGGGAAAATAGGAACATAACATGTAAGGATATAATTATACGGTATGGGGACATATGTAAGGATATTTGAGGTAAGATGACAGAATATGTAAGGATATATAGGGTATGGGGACATAATATTTACGGATACAGAAAGTACGGTGAAATGCAATGTAAGGATATATAGGGTATGAGGAAATAATATGTTATGTTATTATAAGATATGGGGACATAATATGTAAGGATATATTAGGTATGGGGACATAATATGTAAGGATATATAAGGTATGGGGACACATAATATGTAAGGATATATAAGGTATGGGGACATTATATGTAAGGATATAATAATATGGTATGGGGACATAATATGTAAGGATATGGACAGCACGGGGAAATACAACGTAAGAATGTAATTATATAGGGTATGGGTACATAATGTGTAAGGAAGGATATATAGTGTACGTAGCATACAATATAAGGTTATAGAGCGTATAGGAATAGTTAAATTAAAAACAAAAACAAATTTCTAATAGATAATTTCTAATGTACGCATGTTCCCATATGCATTCTACATTTCGATCAACAGTGTGGCATAAAATAGCCAACATTTAAAATACACTACAGTTTTTTATAATCACCTTTATCATATTTTGAAAGGTCGTAACTGCCAGATACAACTTTTTGATGAAAATATTCCTTTCCGATTATTTAATAACATAAGGTCGTAAGTGCAATTTCTCAAATTACAAAGTCAAAATTAAACATTTTGAAATAAGAAATACTGCATCTTACGAGAATGCAAACTACAGCTTATGCCATATCGGTTCATACAATTGATACTATCAGGCAGTTTTTTTCACTTCCCGGCCTGAAAACTATGATTTTTCACTTACGACGTTATAATTCTATCGACATGTACATGATTATCTCTATAAACCCGTCTGTTTGAGTTTGACGGACTGGCAGACTGACTGACTGGGCCGAACTGAACTGACCAGAATGGCTGGCGGAACCGGCCGACTGACCGACCGACCGACAGACACGTACACACGTTTGAGCCTCTCCGCTCAACCAATACTATTTATGCAGTAGTATCTGTTTTTGAAAATGGGACCTCAAATATCTATTTTCACTAGACATCTTTTAAATGTGGATTCCCTTAAGACAAGAATATCCTAAACAAGAATGCCAGTTGCGGCAATTTCTGTCGCTCTAGTCCGTAGCCTGAAATGAATTTGGGCAAGAATGTTCCACTAGTGACCGCAAACATGTCCCCTTTACAAAATGAGATTGTTTTCTTGAAGGTCGTCGCGGGAATTAGTAGTCATAAGAACACTAAATAAACCAATATATATACTTACACAAATCAAGTGACTGTAAAATAAACCTGTGTCTAGCCTTCACACTTGACTCTTCATTTTTTTCTGTATTCCATACAAATTTAGCAATGTATATTATCCTCTCATCAAATCTGGTAATTTCACATAGGAAATGTGGTTATTGATCCACGGCTGCAGCTTGACACATCTTGGTATTGATCCAGAACAACCACCGACAACTGGTCACGTGCTGATATACAGCATCTGTAGATCAATTGTAGATCAATTACGGCGTTATATTCGCGCAAGGAGCCCAGATGCAATAGTTTGGCTCATGCGTATTGTCATAATCAATGTATTAGCTGCGTGGGAAGTGATGATGGGTTTATTATATTCATTTACAGAATAAAATAAAATAAAAGATTAACATACCTTATTCATCTGTACGATGGCCCATTTGGCTCACATTTACTTCACTTCTATTTCTTGACTTCCGCATTCCGCATTCCGAATTCCGCACTAATAAAAATAATGCTACTACTACTACTACTACTACTACTACTACTATTACTACTACTAATAATAATAATAATGCTACTACTACTAATTCTACTACTAATACTACTACTACTACTAATAATAGTGATAATAAATAATAATGTATGCGTGCACGTGCATGTATGTGTGTTGAGGGGTTGCACACGTTTTTAGAATAACAAAAAACAACAACATTATTTTCGATTTTTTCAGGATGGTGTATCTAGGGGTTGTCCAGGCGAAGTCCGGAGGGGGTCCAACCTTTACATACCTTAATTTATAAAATCTCAGTCCGGCCGGTCCTCCGCATGGGCTTCCCTCTGGATCCGCTAGTGATATACACCACTCACTCACATAACAATATAATATTTCTTGACTTCTGAATTCCGCATTCCGCATTCCGAATTCCGCATTCCGAATTCCGCATTCCGCATTCCGAATTCCGAATTCCGCATTTAGAAGTAGGTAGTAAGATAATGATAATAATAATAATAATAATAGTAATAATAATATTTTTTATTAATAATAATAATAATAATAATTTATGCGTGCACGTGTATGTATGTGTGTTGTGAAATCTCAGTATTACTGTGAAAGATGCCAATTACTTCTCACATTTTATATTTAATAATCATGTAATATAAAAGTGTATGTATAAAAGTGTATGAATATTGCCAGTGACCACGATTGTTGTATTTTTATATAAACCCCATAACATTAAGTTAAATTCCCTATAACCTGAGTATCTGTGCATACTTTGTATAAATACACCATAAACGTATATACTAGTATACCCTATAAATATACACTATTTGAGTATCTGTCTTTGTATATACTCATACTATAAACTTCTATATAAAATATAAGCTTTTCAAAAATACTCTTATTTATTATTATTGTGTTAGTGCCAATATTTTTTCATTCTCTCTGAGGCGAAGCCATTACCTTCTCTTAAAATCTAAGTGGTGCGAATAAGCTTTAATATATATCCGAAAGTTAAAAATAACATAATTAAAAAAACAAAACATTTTTTAACTAGAGTTCTTTTCCACATTCGCGGATCCAGTATTTTACCTCGAGGCGTGGGGAGAGAGTCTAACTTAGACCAAATGTTTTAACAATAAAAACCAAACATTTGCGACTTTTCACTGGATCCACTAGTGATATATTGAATTGAATTGGGTTTTAAGGCGCACCAACACATGAAAGGTTATATGGCGCCTAACAGGCATGAACATGCCAGGCTCATCCTCCATGTACATCGAGATAAAATATGGAGAATGGGCCTAGGACCTTCTCACCCCGAACTGTAGAGTTGCTGCAAATTCTATTGTAGACACTCCATTTACGTTGGAGCCACGTTTATTGTTTTTCTGCCACTGCTCTTAGTGATATATAGCGCTGTGATATATAGCGCTGGCAAACATTACTACGAAATGCGGAATGCGGAATTCGGAATGCGGAATGCGAAATTCGGAATGCGGAATGCGGAAGTCAAGAAATAGAAGTGAAGTAAATGTGAGCCAAATGGGCCATCGTACATCTGATTAAAATTATTCTCAGGAACTGTGATATAATTGCGGAAATCAAGTGCGAGTGGGAAAATGGTCATACCTTCATACGAGTTTGGCATGCTTTACATTATTTCCGAAAAGATAAAATAGAATATATTTGTATTTTAAGTTTAAGAAATAATATATTTTTATTTTAAGTCTAAGAAATAAAATATTTCCAACGTGCTTATATTATCCCAGATCAATACCTGGTGGTCAGGACTTGACCATCTATACCAAGGACAGCATGCCCGCGGTTTCGATGCGGTTCAATTCCCAAACCCAGGTTTTGATCTCGCACAATATAAATATGCTAAAAATATATTATCTGACATGGCTTTGTATGTATCTGTTGAAAGATTCGAGAGATTGAACAAAATATCAACACATGCTTAAAACTGAACGTGACGTCAGTGGTATTGATAGGAATGTTAAAACCTCCCCAATAACCAATCTGCATTGAGTATTTTAATAAACCATGTTAGATACTTATTTAGACACTAATAAATAATGCCACGAGATGTCCAATGAACAGAGGAAAATTAAACATGGTGAGTTGTGGTGTGCTCTTTGGGAAATACATATTTTCTTTAGTCTCGTCCGTCGGATGGTTACGTAAATCGGGTCTATCCTCCGAGCACGTCAACGAACCATAGGAATCTTTCCGCTTGTAAAAGTATACACACACCACCCAGTTTACCTCCCCATCCGTCGGACGAGGCTAAGGGAAAGTGTCGTCCAAGAACACGTACCGACGAAAATCCAGTGGCACGAGCAAGACAGGAAATGACGTCATCAGATGACGAAATATTGCGAAATGGTTCAGAAATAGCCATGTTTCTGCCGATTGTGAAATGTTTTTCTATTTTCAGGACATGACAAGAACAGGACATGCATGTTTTGCAATGTTTTCGAGCCATCTATCATTAGAATATGATGAACAGACAGACGAATTTTTGAACGAGTAATCTCCCAGTCTCAAGAGATCCTTTATAGATTATCAGAATAAAAAATCGTCAATAACCTTACCGTAAGCCATTATGCTTAGTAGGAATGTCTTATCCACGAATCATTGTGTTCTGTTTGTAAAAATAAACACATGTGATGAAATATGTATAATAGACGGAGAATACGAGTGAATTAAAAACCGTATATCTTTTAAAATAGTTATCAGATTTTATTGAATGTTACACTGTCTGAAAGATCACACATTCAGCTAGGTTTTGTATGACAATAAAAAAATTCGTAACAGGTAGAAAGAGGACACTGTCGTACGTAGACTAGTTTTCCCTAATTAAACCCGATTCTTTACCGTAGTATCTCTGAAATAACGTGTGTTTATTTGAATGAATTATTGAAGAAATGTGTTTTTAGATAATTCAGTATTACAAGTATGTACGTGTTCATTCTCGTAATGTACGCACGTTTAAACCTGTCAGAAGATTCATGCATTTTCTCATTTAGATATATCACTTGAATTGTCGCAGGTCAAACTAGGTTTTATATGACAATAAAGAAATTCATAACAGGTAGAAAGAGGACACTGTCGTACGTAGACTAGTTTTCCCTAATAAAACACGATGATTTAACGTAGTATCTCTGAAATAACGTGTGTTTATTTGAATGAATTATTGAAGAAATGTGTTTTTAGCTAATTCAGTATTACAAGTCTGTACGTTTTCAATCTCGTAATGTTTATAGATGTGTACGCACGTTTAAACCTGTCAGAAGATTCATGCATTTTCCCATTTAGATATATTACTTGAATCATGATTTTGGGACAAAAAACGTCGAGTTATGCACATCGTACCTGTAAACATGTAGAGTAATAATTTACAGGGAAAAAAGGTGTGCAACATTAGCGGCTGGAACTATACAATACTTATAGCATCGGTGTAAACTACACACATTTGAAAATATACGGGCATTTGCCTAGTCGATGAAATAATAACAACACACTATTTGTTTAACTATTTTTTTATTCTAAAATGTATACACAGCGTAGCAAACATATATAAAGTTTACAGTAATTGTTTAAATTGACTGCACGTAGAAATCAGCTAATCTCTCAACACTTTGTAGGGTTGAAAATCGTCTCCGTTTGTATTTTTGAGCAGTACCTGTACGTAGGTGTTACTAGATATAATAGGAACCACAAATATTCTCCATAGAGTACACCCACATGGAATATTTCGACCCATCTCGCAATAACGAAAATTGTTCTCCACTAGTGTCCACTGAGTCTGGGTTAAACGAACTAGAATAGGTCCGGGTCTGCCATCTTTTTTTCAGAATAACTGTTTCTTTGTCAATGTCATTGTTGTTGCTTGTATCCGGTCTAACGTTATCTTTATTTGGTGACTCGTGACTCGACTTATTATAAGGCGTACACGATTTACATCTATAATGACTTCCTTGTCAGCCGGTGTATCCGCTCTATTGTCAATTAGCACATACGAGTAAGGTTTAGCCGTTGTGTCGTTATATAGTTGCATGAATGAGGGCTTGTTTTTGTCAAAGATTCTGTCAGCCATGATACCGTTCTGCCTTCGATCTGCGGGGCATCTGAAGAGCGCCATGTATTGGGCATATCGGCTGATACTGGTACGAGGGTCATTCAATAAGTTCTGTCACTAACGCGTTTTAACAAGTATGTGCTCGTTCAGAGTGTTGATGTTTGGTACCAAATGAACGAGAGTTTCACTACCATTCCATTGATGGTAAAATGAATGCTGTATCGTTTGTGTGACGAAAGTTATGGAACATTTAATACATATCACTTATACATACTGAGGCATTTTCGTCCTGAGTTTTTTCAGGTATGTTAATTGTTACTTTTTTAAATGCCTGTTTCTCTTTAAGTACTTGTCGAAAACCTTTGAAATTTCTCATACATTACCAGTTATATCTGTGCATTACAAGATTCAGAATTTAAGCATGG